>ML686006.1:6850513-6920032 GCA_007922175.1 Pelusios castaneus
GACTTTTTAAGTTCCCCTTTAAGTCGACTTTATTTTTAAGTGGGGACACACTAAGTTGACTTAACTAAGTCGACTTAAAGTTGACTTAGTTAAGTCGACTTAGTTAAAGTCAACTTAAATTCCCCAAGACAACAGAGTCTTGTGGCACTTTTAAAGACTAACAGATTTATTCCAAAGGGGTAGCCATGTTAGTCTATTGTAGAAAGACAACGGCTACCCCTTTGGAATTTAAATTCCCCAGTGTAGACATAGCCTAGGAGACTAAACTGTTGTGCGCCACAGGCAAAGAACAAAAAAGACCAAGTTTCTACCAGTGCCTGAAGTCCCGGCCATGTCAGGGAATTGTTTAAATGAAATATGCCAAGTGTTCCTGACAGGCCAATCATGTCCCCTGCTACAAAGGAAGGTGGAAAGAAACCCCCCTGCAAGGTCCCTACCAATGTGACCTGTGGGGAAATTCCTTCCTGACCCCCCAATTTAACCCTGAATATGTGAGTAAGATGCACACCAGCCAAGTATCTAAGAATGAGGATTCTCTGTGCCAGTTCAGAGCACAGGTCCACCCCATCTGATGTTCTGTCTCTAGTTCCAGCCTATCTCTGATGCTTCAGTGGAAGGCAGAAACAAAATCCAGACTACTTCTGGCCAATTGTGCTTCATGGGAAAAGAATTCTTCCTGATCCGAAAAGACAATCAGCCAAAGCTCTGAAGCATGAGAATTATTTATAGAGGTCTTAACACAGAGCAGCACGTTGTGAGCATTTTGAGGGCAGTTATTTAAAGGCATTAAATACTTCTAAACAATGTAGTACTTTACATTCATAAAGCAGATTTACAATGGTACTTTACATGAATTAAAACAATATGGTCTGTGCTCAAAAGAGTTTACAGTCGAAACAACACAAGACAGACAATCACAAAGGAGACACAGGATAGCTGCCCAGGAACAGGAGGAGAAATTATTAACTGTAAGCAGGAAAGAGGAACTGCTTAAAAGGAATATGTGAAGAAACAGAAATGATGCCCAGCAGATGAGGCAAGGAATATAGTTTCAGATATAAAGAGCAAAATGAAAGAAGTCATGAATGTGGAGGTAGAGAAGGAGAAGAAGGGGAAAAAACTGAGAAGAGCATAGAAAATAAGAGGATGAATATAGAGGAATGAAAATCAATGAAAGCAGAGATGTAAGGGAAACAAAATTATGTTCAGCCCCCTAGGTAAGGCCAAAGTGCTTGAAGTTATGCAGAAAGAGGGAGGAAATAGTTAGAAGGCTTCAGAGAACAGAAAAAAATTAAAAGGATAGAACAGAAAGTAAGAGGTTTTTGGCAGCAGCATTTTGGACAGAATGAGTGTAAGTTAAAGGGAATAAATGAGAGGGCAGATGGAAAAGTACAGTAAATATGTGAGAGATGACCAAGACATTGACCGTTGTTTGACTAGTGAGAACAATGAGATGAGTTTTGTATGAGCAGCTCTGAGACTGCTAACATTGTATAGAAAGAAATAAACTGTACAGGAGAACTCTACACAGGCCCAGGGATGAACAAAACAATCTAACTGATCTCTTACTATCTCTAGTTTCTATGCTTATGGTTTTGTTTCCATATAGATCTTATTTGTGTAGGCATCTTGACCTGAACCATTTCTCCATTTTCCTTATAGGCCATTCACTTACATTCATACTATCTCTGCCTTCTGTACTCCTCTCCATAGGTCCTAGCCTCTTTTGTTCTCTCTCTATACTTCCTATATCCTTCTCCTCACTATCCAGTTCTTCTTTTCATATCCTATTACTTAGTTACCTCCTGCCTTCTTGCCTCACCACACAGCTGCTCCATTACACATATACTGTGTGTGCTCACACATACATAAACAAAAATAACTCCCCCCCAAAAAAAAAATTGTAGAGAGCTGGTTGTCAACCACTATCACTCTGTTCAAGCTGCTTGTATGTTGCATCTCTTTAACTCTGTCTGTCTTCTCCATTTAGATTTTAAGGGTGAACTCCCAGCCTCATTGAAGTCAATGAAGGTTTTGCCATTGACTTCAATAAGGTCAGGACTCCAGCCTAAAGTTCATTCAGGAAGGGATAGTCTCTTCCATATTAGAAGAGGGACCTGGCATCACCACCACATACTAAGGTCACCCAGAACTTCCAATTATAAGATTTTTTTCAGTTGCTTACACCTTTTCCAAACTTGAACCATTGGAGCTAAAATTTTGCATACTGAGTTTGATTGTTTTTGGAAAATGTCAGACAAAGCTGTTCTGTGGTGTCACCCAGGCAGCATAAAAGAGAAGGTTGCCTGATCTGAATGCAGAGGCGAGCAAAGCCAGAGCCGGGTAAAGGAAAAGGAATAGATTGATCAAGGCATCAGATGGAACTTTGAGTGGAAGCAGGGCTGGCCCAAGGATTTTTGGCACTCTAGGCGAACTATGATTTTTGGCACATACACACACTCACCCCGCCCCCACATGTTATAAGAAATAACGTATGTAAAATATCCGCTTCCATCTAATTTGGTGCCCCTTAAAGCCTGGGGCCCTAGGCGACTGCCTAGGTCACCTATATGGTTGGGACAGCCCTGAGTGGAAGAGAGAAAGGTGTCTGTGACTTGAGTTTTGGGGGATAGCGTGGGATTGGCTGGGCAAGGAGATGAGGACAGGGAGCTATGAAAAAAAATTGTAATGATCATGTAATTAAAGATTTATCATAATGGAGAACGAGGATTAATTAAAGTTGCACAGCCAACCATCATTCTGGCTTTTTCTATAATTTGAGTGCTTTATTTGGCCACCTTAATGTTATTTTAACACAGTTTTGTGTATTTAATATATATTGTATTTATAATGGCCCAAATCATGGAGGATATTAATCAGCTTTGATGTAGTCCTTAGGGAAATTTCCACAGATTGACTATCCCAAGTCACTCACAGCTCAAATGTGTGACCAGACTACACATTCACCCCTCCACAAACATACATAGGCAGAACAGAGCCATAAGGGTGAAGCCAGATTTGCCATGTAACTGCTGCCCACAGATGCTCATCAGTGGGACCAGATGCTAGATCAAAAAGCATGAAACTTGTCTCTCTCAGTGACCCCCTGCCAGCACACAAACAGCAAGGAGGAAACAAACATCTGAACTGAATGCAAAGGGGGATAAAAACCCGGACCAGAAAGGACAAAAGGGAATCAATAGCAACAAGGAATCAGGGGGTGCATCTACACTTAGAAATTAAGTCGACTTAAGGAGGCTTAAATCGACTTAATTTACTCCACGTCCTACACTGGGCTTTCCCTAATTCGACTTAAGCAGCTCCTTAAATCGAATCAAGGAAAAACTAATTCGAATTAATAACACCTCATTTTAATTTGAACTAGAGCCTTAAGTCGACTTCTTCAGTCAACTTAAGCAAGTGTAGATACCCTAAGTCGACTTGGTCGACCTAGGGCGGAGGGGACAAGGGAGCCCCACATGGCTCCTTTGTCCCCTGAGGAGCCCCTGCTCCCTTCTCTCCAGACCTGTGGTTTCCCTGCCAGAGGAGCCGCGGTCCTGGGGAGAAGGGCTCTCCAGCCAGGGCTCCAGAGGGAGGGGATCCCCCGCTGGAACCCTGCCTGGAGAGCCCCGGGGGCTCCCTTCTCCCTGGGAAGCCGCTCATGGCTCGTCCCAGGGAGAGCCAGTCCCACGCTGGACTGGTTCTCCCCAAGACTGGGAAGCCACCAGCCCCGAGCAGTCCCGGGGAGAAGGGAACTGGGAGAGCTGGTGACAGCTTGTGGGTTTCTGGGAGAACCAGCCCCACGGAAGGCTGGCTTTCCCCGGGATGAACCGCTAGAGGCTTGCCTGTCTCAGAGAGAGCCAGACCCCTGCCATGGGGTTGGCTCTCTCCTGGACAAACCCCCCTAGCCGGGGGAGCGGAGGCTCCCCCCCTTGACCTAACCAGTCAACTTAGAGAGTCTAGTGTGGACTCTCTAGGTCGACTTCATAAGGTCATCTTTAAGTCGTCTTAAGAGTTTTGTGTAGACTCTTTAAGTCAACTTAATAACGTTGACTTAAAGTCAACTTAATGAAGTCGACTTAATAAAGTCGACCTAAGTTTTTAAGTGTAGACGTAGCCAGAGAGACTGTGAATCATTAGGCAAGGAGACTGGGAGCCAAGGGGAAGCTGGGAGTTGGTTGGTAAAGAAAATCAGGAGGAGCAAGGGGACACTGAGGTCAGACAAGGAGCAGAGGTAGGTGGGAAACTCAGACGAGCAATTAGTGTGGAAGGGAATTAGGGTGGGGGCGGGGGAGGCAGATCTGACAAGGAGTTAAGGTGTGAGATGAGACTGTCTGGGCAAGAAGTTAGAGGGGAGAAAGAGACAGGAGTGGGACTGAGACAGGTTGGAGAGGATAGGACAGAAGAGGTCAGGGGGAACAGACAGAAACATCAGTGCCTCTAGAATGCACTCCTTTCCAGAGCCTGGAATGGAACCTAAGATACCAGAATCTCACTCTTCCTCTGCTATCAGAAAAAAAATCTGTGAAAATAACAGGCCAAGTGTGCATTTTGTCTTCTTCCCCCCTCCCCGCCCCCCATCCCCTTGGTCCTTCTCCACATATGGGATGACAATCTACTACGGCTACCAGTTACTCCATTTGCTCACATGGCAGACATCCATGTGGTAGAATCCTACTGATTCCATGTGATAGAATCTCTAGGATTTTTTTCAGGTTTTTTTAAACCTAGAAAATCACACACACACACACACACACACACACACACACACAAACCTACATTAAAAGAACAGTATTAAGGTTACACAGTCAAGCACTCAAAAATTAGGAAATGCCAGAATTAAGGTAGACTATGCAATATTAAAAAAGTTCTTTTGTATATACACATTATGATACGTTCTTTAATTACATGATTACATAATGTTTTTCCATAAGACCCCTGCCTCATTTACTGTACAGGATGGATTCTGCTCTGGGGATGAATCAAAATTGTATAGTAATGGAGTCCTATATCTGTAAAACCCCAGCCTCATTTGTTACAGAAGTTGGAAGGTGTGTAGGGAGTGAGTCAGAGGGCTGCAGGAAGAGAAAAGTGGCTCCATGGTAAAGGCAGCTGAATGCTGTGCTGGACAACTGACTTCTACGCTTGCCCCTGCCACAGATTGCTAATGTGGTGCTACGCAAATCACTTAACACAGTATTTTCACAGGTGGTCATTAATTTTGTGTTCCTCATTTTGAGGGTGCCCAGCCTGAGACCATGGATTCACACTTGGAGAAGTGCTGAGCATTCACAGCTACAATTAAAGTTGATGGGAATTGTGCTTCAAACTAAGAAAGTGCTATATAATGTTAAATACTTTAAAAAATAAGGTCCTAGAGTTCTCAGATTAAGCACTCAAAAAACAGTGAATACTTTTGATTTTCATCTTTCTGTGGCTCAGTTCCCCACTGTAAAATGGGGATGATACCACTCCCTCATCCCACAATGGTGGTGTGAAAATTGTGTGGGAACACTCAACTGCTATTACAATGAAGACAACCAAAAACATAAAAAAAACCAATGAGTAAATCAATAATTCTGTTTTCAATGTAGGGTTTGGATAGTGTAGACTCACAGACCATAAAGTGAGAAGGGACCATTATGATCATCTAGTCTGGCCTCCTGCACAATGCAGGCCACAGTACCTCACCTACCCACTCCTCTAATAAACCCCTAACCTAAGATTGGGTTACTGAAATCCTCAAATAGTGATTTAAAGGCTTCAAGGTACAGAGAATCCATCAGCAAGTGGCCCATATACCATACTGCAGAGGGTGTCTACACATCTGCCCTGGGGGAAAATTCCCTTTTGATCCCGAATATGGAGATCAGTTAAACCCTGAGCATGTGGGCAAGTCTCACCAGGCAGACACCCAGAAAGAATTCTCTGTAGTAACTCAGTTATGCAGTAGATAAGGTCTGAGGAAAATGAACAATAAAGAGAAAACAAAATATTGAATAGCTGCTCATTTAGTGAGCATCCTCTGTTCTATGCATTGAACGAGGCACAAGGGGTGTGTCTACACTTACAAATTAAGTCGATTTAAGATTGCTTAAATCGACTTAATTTAATCTGCATCTTCACTACATTTTCCTTAAATCGGCTTAAGCAGCAACTTAAGTCAACTTAAGGAAAATTAAAGTCAACTTTATAAAACCTAGTATAAAGTCAACTTTACTGGCTCAGTCGCCTTTATTAAGTCAGTTTACCCAGTGTAGATGCAGATTAGCCCTAAATCGACTTTAAGTCGACTTAAAGGGCTTCAGGGCTCCCCCACTGCCCTCCCTGCCAGGGTGGCTGACACAGGCAGAGCCTGGCATATCCCCCCACAGGGCAGGACAAAGCCCTGCCCACCCTGCTCCTATGCCCTGCCAGTGTCCCTGCCCTGCTCAGCCCCCATTGTATACAGGTACAATGGGGCAAATGCTGAGCCCCCTGGCACTTGGCAAGGGGTGCCCCCCCTGCCACTGTGGACCAGGTCCCAGGTCCACCTAGTCCCTACAAGTCTACTTAGGCATCCAGGTCGATTTGGCAGGGTCCCCTTTAAGTCGACTTAATTTTTGAGTGTAGACATGCTAAGCCGACTTAACAAAGTCAACTTTAAGTTGACTTTGTTAAGTTGACTTAGCAAAGTCGACTTATTTGGCCAAGTGTAGACATAGCCAAGGAGCCTGTGGAAAAATAGCATATGATCATGTAATTAAAGACTGCAACACAGTGCATATATACAAGGAAGCTGAATGAATGTTGCACCAGTGCTTTGAATTCTACTGAAGAAAAGCATTATTTAAGAACTAGGCAGTATTATCTATGCAAGTTTAGCCCGAGACTGGACAATCAAACAGGTTTCTTTCCTTCATGTGCTTCATCTCTAACAATAAAGTTTCTGTCATCCCCTTGTGATAATTTTGTGTTTCCAGTGCCATAAATCTGATCTATTTTAGAAGCATGAAACTTCAGAGAGAATGCTGGGTAGGGACATTGAGCAGGACAGGAAGTACTTAAAATATTAATTATTAGTAAGTGGTTAACATGGTCTCTGGTCGAGAAAGAAGCTCGTCTAGTCCAATATAATATATGTAGTTCTAGAACCTAGAATTAAAATTTTAAAAAAATGTATACACAGTCTGCAGTCTGAGACAAATGTGTTAGGAACTGAGAATCCTCATTTCTTAGTTGCCTGTTTTTTCATTACAGAGAACCCCAAAAGATTGTTCAATGTTAAAAGTGGGCAGGGTTCAGACCCAGCTCTTTCCCCTAGCTAGAACACTATGTTCCTGAAACAGCACTGCTTTCCATAGAGCAATGTTTCCAGCACTTCCTTTCTCTCCTTCCTCCTCCAGTGCCACGCAGCCAGATTCAAGGTATTTGAATTCACTTGCCTTTATGGAAAATTACCTAAAGATAAAACAAACTTGCTAGGAATTCTGTATTATATATAGTTTTCTTTGAAAAACCAATATCAATTCAAAATGAAAAGACATGAGATTTATTACAAGGAAAATCCTTTTCTTTTTTGGCCAGCAAGTGCATTGGCAGATATTATGGTCTCTTCTGATAAAGATCAGCTGTTTTTCAATGAACAGTAAACCTTTTCCAGTTAGCATCATGCCTATTTTAATTTTTTCTATTGTTTATGATTTCTTTTAGTTGAATTTAATTATATCCCTGTGGAAACAAAGAAAATAATATCCTCCTGATTCGATATATCCTCCTTTCTCACACACATTTTAGGTTTCTAATTAATGAGTAAGGCTATTGCTAATGACAACTTAATCAAAATGCAGAAAATACATCTTTCCCATGCATAAAAAAACACCATCTGTACACATCTTTCACATTAAGCATTAAAATTAGATCCTGTCTGCTTGGTGAACATTAAAAATATGTAAGAGTGAAGGTTTGCTCTGTTACCTGTGTCAGAATTTCCCCTTATCCTCAGTATTGTGTAGTCTGTTCAATTCTAGTTAGTTATGGTATTTGACCTTAATTTTTCTTTCATGCCATTACTCTTAATCATGTATCCCTCCTTGACATTTAAACCCTTCAGATATAAACTGTTATTATGGACCTTATTTAGGTGCGCCATAACTTCTTTATAGTAATCTTTTCATCTTTCTTCATAAATCAAACTCTGTAGCCCCTGCTTCTGTCCACTCCTGGCAAATTATTTTGTTTTTCACTGACCCTTGACATCATCCAGTTTGTCAGAGCCTGTCTAATAATGAGGTGTGCTGACCTTTACGAAATGTTTCAGGTATTGTAACATAGAAAGGGAGTCTTACCTCTCTATGCATACGTGGCCCAGAACTACACCATCCTCTGTTACTGTCCTTTCACACAATAGTCATATCACTTGACACCCAAAGTAATGTCTAATTTGCTGTCAACTATCTCATCTAGGTTTGTTCCAAATCAGCATGTATTTGTTTTTCTTAAGATGAATCAATCTATTTTCTGACTATGTTTCTGCATTCTTTAAGCCCTCTAATATTGTATTTCTTCTTACTGGTGTTTATGATTCCTCCCAACTAAGTATAATCTGCAAATTGCATTAGTGAGGATATAAATAAGATAGGTCCTAATAGAGATAACTGCACTATCCCTACTCTCCACCTAACCAGCTCTGACCCCTCCCACTTATTTACACTGATTGTTTAGTGTTTCAGTGAGTGACTGATCTATATGATTGAGTTCTCAAACAAACCAATTTGAGTCCATTTTCCAGTTATGATTTTTAGATGGTTTGCTAGGAATATAGGATCTGCTCCCGTGCCTAATGAAGTTAATCAGAACTTTCCCATTTGTTTAGATGGGCAGCAGATCAGGCTTTTACAGAGGAAGAGGAATCATACAGGTTCTTACTGGTTACAGTTGAACTATTCCCTTAGGTACGTCTACACTTGCACCTTAGGTTGATTTAAGGACGCTTAAGTCAACCTACGGAACACCGCATCCACACTGGGCGCTTATTAAGTCGATTTAAGTGAATTTAATTTATTTCTCATGAGAAATCTTTTCAAACCTCCTAAGACTAACAAAATGACTTCAGGAATCATCTAGAACTTTGCACAGTTCCCATCTGAGAACGTTTTAGACCAGTGACTAATATTTCATAACCAAAAGGGAAAGTAAATTAAGAGAAATTTTGTAAATGAGGAAAAAATATCTTTTCTGTTTCTTTTCTATTCCATTCCTTGGCTTGCACCCAGCATACAAATGACTTTCAAAATGCTATGTGCGATGTGTTTTAATTACATTATGAAGTATGCTGTATCCCAGGAAAGACCAATATTTTAAATGAAATAATTAATATCTGAAAGTACCCACACTAATAAATGTATTTTGCATAGCAGCAATTAATTATTCTCAAGACAACCATCTTTTCCCCTGTAAATTAAGACATTTCTTCCCTAATTAGTTGAAATAGCCTGTAGGAGATTATCACTACTGAGCTAAGGAATGTCTTTCAGCTTGTATTTCTAGTCACCAAAGAGGAATTTTTAAAATAAGAAAAACAACTGCTTCCTTTGTATATGCACACAGTGAGCTAAAAATCATAGAATCTTTTTTTTTTTAATGACAAGGTTTTCCACATCTTTGAACACTTCTGAATCAGTAAGAATAAATCATCTGCATCTTCCAAGGAAGAATAAAAGTGCAAGTGTTTATGAGAAAAATCAAGCATCATATGATTTGAAAGGGCTGGTTCTATTTAAGGACTAAGTAGTGATATTGTTAAGGTAGATTTGTTTTCTTGGGTGTATGTAAATAAATAAATAAATACTTACTGTATCTACTTTACAACAATGCTGTTGAGCTTTATTAACTAATGTTTGTAAAGTATGTAAAAAATCCATTTATGAAAGCCAGGTGCACATGTAAACCCACAGAGTCTTGTGGCACTTTTAAAGACTAACAGATTTATTAATCGCATGAGCTTTCGTGGGAGAAAATCCCACTTCGTCAGACGCTTTGAAGATAGGAAAGTTACAGAGTGGGAGGAAATTAAATGCAGGGGAGTGTATGACATAGCATCAAGTCAGGCTGTAACAGCAAATCAAAGTAGGTGTTAGGATTCAAAACACTGGGGAACAGCACATAGAGGAGGGGGGAGGTCAATTCACTTGATGTAATGCGAGAAAAATCCATAGTCCCTGTTTAACCCCAAGGCAACTGAGTCAAATTTGCATATAAGTTCGAGTTCTGCAGACTCTCTTTGAAGCTGTGATTTGTTATTCATCTGTGTCAACACAGCTATTAACAAGTCGTTAAGGGAGTGAGCAGGGAGGTTGAAGTGTTCCCCTACAGGTTTTGCAGTATTGCAATTTCTGATGTCAGATTTGTGTCCATTGATTCTTTGGCGCAGAGACTGTCCTGTCTGTCCAATATATAAGGCAGAGGGGCATTTCCGACACATGATGGCATAAATCACATTGGTGGATGAGCAGGTGACCTCCCCCCTCCTCTATGTGCTGTTCCCCAGTGTTTTGAATCCTAACACCTACTTTGATTTGCTGTTACAGCCTGACCTGATGCTATGTCATACACTCCCCTGCATTTAATTTCCTCCCACTCTGTAACTTTCCTATCTTCAAAGCGTCTGACGAAGTGGGATTTTCTCCCACGAAAGCTCATGCGATTAATAAATCTGTTAGTCTTTAAAAGTGCCACAAGACTCTGTTGTCTTTCTACAATAGACTAACACGGCTACCCCTTTGGAATGTAAACCCACAGTTGGTCTGTGTATTTTCTACATAAAATTTTATACCACCGATTATCACTCAAATTTACTTAACAGAGATATCATTTTGAAAGTTAGACTAAAAAGTGAATTTTCAGGAATGTAAACTAAAAACATTAAAAGTATCACAGGAGCTTCTCTCCCCTTAAAAATTCTCTGCAGTTTTTCATTCATTTTACAGAAAGTTCACAACAACATTCACATTCAGACCTTTCATGTTGAGAACTAATCCTGTTGTCTGGTTGCATAGGATTTTCCACTAGAGGCCACTACAACCTCAACCTCTTATCTATTCCTTTTCCCAAATAGGTCATTGCCCCCTTTACTCAGATAGCTACTTGAAACCTAACTGAGAACTTAAACTCTTAGTAAGGAGAGAGATGTAGACTGTGAAGGTTCCATAATGTTTCCAGACATGCATGTGCATACATTAGCACAGATATAGAGAGGGTGATGAAGAGAAAATATAATTGATAGGACATAATTTTCAAACTAAACTAGATAGACTGTACCTGTGCTGAGTCTGTTATATGAGTGATCATTGTGATTAGCTGAAGTACTCAGGAGCTTACAGATATATGCTGGCATCTAGCCTACACTATTTTCTAGGGAACCCGTTGGTTTCTGAGGTCCAGGTATCTGTGAAATGGGTGGTTCACTGAGTCCGTTGTCTTTGGCAAAAGCAAGATTGTCTGATAAACACATCTATAACAGCTAGAGTTCACCGTTTCTTGTTATTTAAGTTTAAGAGTGTGTCTGTGTGTACTTCAAGGTTTGGTACCAGTGAGCAAGGGAAAATATCGTTTTTTCTGTTTATTTATAAGCCAGCTCCTTTCAGCACCCTTCCTAATGATCTCACTCCTTACCTGGAAGTGGGCAAAGGCAAATTAGATTGGACTCAAGACCCTCCCCAGATAGATTCCAAAACTTATTTAAAGCCATTTTAGAACCAAAGCCATTTTAGAAGCCCATGCCAAACTGAAAGGAAACTGCTAGCATATATTTCTGATTTTATTTCAAAATGTGTCAGCTCTATAACTTGTCACATTGTGTTTGTGCAAAATCTGTAGATTATGGTAATATACTCCAGACATTGAACATTGCTGCTTAAGAGCAGCATATATTAAAGAACAATAATAAACAGAGGCTGGCACCATAATTTAATTTCTTTTGATGGATGACGGGGGGGCGGGGTTTGTTTGTTTGTTCACTTTGGTTTTTTTAGTTTGATGCCATAAAGAATCATAAATAAATAAATAAAAAGGCAGATAAAATGAAAGTTAAACTCATATTTGCTTCCATTCTTCTAATTTCTCTTGTTCCTCCTGACACATCCCAAATAAACCAAAACAGTTCCAAAATAATAGCTTCCAATGGGCTGCTATATGACTCTACATCAGGAGTGGGCAAACTACTGCACAGCGGCCGCATATGGCCCGTCTGAGCTTTTCATAAGGCCCTTCAGCCTGACCTGGCTAGAACACAGCAGTCGCCCTCAAAGCCCGCCTCCCACCCCCCCATCCGCTTCCCCTTTCTTCCCCTCCTCTCCCACCACATAGGCCCAGCAGATCTCTGACTGGAACCACCCTCGGCCCCAAATAGGGGCAGCTACTTCCCCCACACAGCCCCACTCTCCCCCCCCACCTCATCCCTCTGTATGGCCCACCATACAATTATAATTTCAGATGTGGCCCTCAGGCCAAAAAATTTGCCCACCCCAGCTCTGCTGACCTACTGTGGCAGGGGAGGGACAGTTAATGGTTAATTGGGGAAAGGGGGTGGATCTTCCTAATTATCCTTGCAATTGCTGAATTTTCAAGTTGTCAGTGACTGGGAATGACTATCTAAAGGATTAATGCATCAGGGCTACAGACTTGTCTTTCCGAGACAGAATGATTTGAAATAGATATAGGTATCATTAGAGATCGGTGAACCTCTTTCTCTGCTGTCCCATAGAACTCCTATGACCCCTTTGTGCTGACTATGGTCAGTCCTAGAGACAATGTTGGAGAATTTCAGCTCACACAGAGCTGGTGTAGTTAGCTCTTTTTCATGCCCTCTCAACTATCCCCATCATAGGGGTGAGCCAGGAGCACATCTCAGGAGGCTGCTGGTACATACCCATGTAAATTAGAGCAGCCCTGATGTTGCATTTATATTAGGTGCCAAACCAATTCCCATAGAGCACAGACAACCTTTGCCCCCTGGTGTATGCTCCACAAGCGCAGAGGAAGAGGATCAAGCAATAAACGACATTTGTTGTTCAAGTGTATTATTCAAAGTCAATGACAAAAAAGAACAGGTACTAATACAGGGCCAGATCAAAGCCTGCAGGGGCCCAGGACCACGCACCCTTGTGGACCTCCCCATTACAGTGGCTCTCGGCCTGGGAGAGCAGAGCACCCAGACCCGCTGATGCTGGGGGGCATGATCGGAGGCTCCGGGGGCCTGACCAATGCTGCTGCTGGGAACCTGGGGGGCAGGCCTGTGGGCCGGCATTGTTGCATGGCCGTGGGGAAGAGACCATGTGCTGGTGCTGCTGCGGGGACAGGGAGGCTGCAGACCGACCTGCGCTGCCTCAGAGGGCTTGGGGGCAGGGGCGTGGAGCAGATCAGCTGCAGGAGGGGTGGGGGGAGGGATTGGCCTACCTGCCGGCACTGCTGCTGAAGGCAGCTCGGGGGGCGGGGAGCGCAGGCCAAAGGCCACTGTCTGTGGCACTCCAGGGGCCCCCCACATATGGGCCTCATAGGCCCATGCACTAATCCACCCTCATACTCATATTTTCCTAGTTACCCTTTCAAACAGTGTCTTTGTGTAGCTCCATCTTCATACAAGTCTCGTGTCAGATGTCACACTGATTCTGATGGAGGCCTATGGTGGGCTCCAACTCTCATGAAATGTCAGGCAGGCTCCCATCTGTTTTGATCCTTATAACTCCCAACAAAACCCACCTTACTATGGCCTTCCATCTGCTGTGTGAGAAACACTAGATGGCAGCTAGCAAATCCGCATTTTAGCCAAGAACAACAGGGACAATGGAAACGCTGACTACCAGCATATTAACCTCTGAAAGTAGACCACAGTATTTCTCCCTCTAACAGACTTCACTGGATTTTTGATACCCCCTGAATAATTAGTTAGCTAGTTCCCCATTATGCCTCTGGCATTTAGGGCAGCAACAAAGTTCCTGTTCTTCTGTTGGTTTTGGGGAAATGGCTCCCAGCTGTGTCCCAGGAATAGGACCTCCCCCCCAATAGCCTGCTGCATCCCATCCCATTTGTGTGTAGAAAGCACTCACCCCCTTTCTCCTCTTCCCACCCTAGTGCAAACAGCAGTCTTGTCCACTGATTAATTCCCAGCTGCAATCAGAGACAGCGCTGGGAAACACTCCCAGCTCAGAGATGATTAGGTGCAACCTCTTTGGGCTCAGCCAGCAGCATATCGAGGCAGGATGAGATGCCAGCATGAGGGGGGCCACTGACTGAGCCCTTCATAACATACAGAGGGTGGGGCGGGTGCAGAAGGCTCTGAGTGGTGGTTGGACAAAGACCAGGTGCACATAGGGGGTGGGAGCAGGGAGCTGTAGGTAACCAAGAGGAGCTACGCCCCACCCCAATCCCGCACCCCCTGGTAGCGGGAGCTGGCACCTTAATGATTGTGCTGCAGGGCTGGAGTGGGAGAGGTTTTCGCGGCACAGCAGATAAGTGCGAGGGGAGGAGGAGTTGACTGGTCTGCACCACCACTGTGAAAACCAGAAAGTCCCCAGAGTGCAGGAGGAAGAAAACAGTGGCTATGTCTATACTTGAAAATTTAGGTTGACTTTATGTCAACTTAATAAGGTCGACTTTAGGTCGACTTAAAGTGGCCCCTATTAAGTCGACTTAACAAAAGTCGATAGCTTTTCAAGTGTAGACGTGGCCCCTTTTTGGCCTTATTAAGTCAACTTAACGTTTTAAGTTGACTTAAAAAGGTCCACCTAGGCACTACTCCGCGTCTCCACTGGCTTAAGTCGACTTAATAAAGTCGACTTAAGCGCTAGTTCAAATTAAAACGGGGTGTTATTAATTCGAACAAACTTTTCCTTAATTCAACTTAAGGAGCAGCTGAAGTCGAATTAAGCAAAGCCCAGTGTAGACGCAGAGTAAATTAAGTCGACTTAAGTCTCCTTAAGTCCACTTAATTTCTAAGTGTAGATGCATCCAGTGTGTCTCCACAGGTACAAACCCTGCCTTCCCCTGGGCAGCTAGGGAGCGGTGCCATCTGGTGTGAGCCAGGGATCTCTCTTGCCTTGTGCAGGGAGTGAGGGAAGAGGCACGTGAGGCGTGGGGTAGATGCAAATGCAAGCATTGGCCCCCAGGTACCGGAGACCCATGATACATCATTGGGTTCAACACCTAAATAAAGTTGCTTTATGCTCAGCAAAGGGGAAATATTCAGGCAGACAATCAATTAGTTTGTGCTGACTAGAAGCTAAGGCAACAGATCTCAAGAAAGTAGAGTTATTTGCATGGGTATGTTTGAGTTTACTGCTTGTAATAGCAGGAATCCAGTCAGAGACTTTTGCCAAACTGGAGTCAGTTCAGATTAACCCATTAAAACCCTAACCAGAAAGGCTGATTTTATGTTCGAACCTGAGTCTCATTTTCTTCTCTTCTTTTTCCTCCCTGGGCTTTGATCCCCCAGAGAGGCCCCCAGCCATTCAGAATGTACTGTCATCATCACATCCCTTGTCCACCCTTATCTCTCTTTGCAAGTCCCAGATACAGTAAATGAGGAGGAGGGGAAGAGATGAATAAGAACTAATCAGTCTACTCATACTGTCAAGGTTAGATCTGCTTTCAGGTCAAGAGAGAAATCATTTCATGGACCTTTTAAAATTTTCTTATGTTTTCCGAATAGATTAAATAGCACATGGAACACAAAATGTATCATTAACAGGGCCTACCTGTGTTCTATTTGAAATCACATCCCTCTTTTGGGATTTGTTTTGTGTTACAGAATAAGCACATTGCTTCCCATAACCATTACACAAGTCCTATCTCCAACTGTACAACTTCAGTTTGAGCTGAAATATCCCAAAATAAACAACATGAGCAAGATCCTCAAACATAAAGTTAATAGTACCAAAAGGAGACACAGTGGGTAAAACAAACCTACACAGATAAGCAGACATGTTTTACAAAAAAGGTAGTTTGAAATGATAATATGAGAGGAATTCAATCAAGACTGGCCAATACTACTAAATACTGTAAAAGGGTAAAAGTTTCACACTATTTTAATAAAGTTTATACTATTAAATTTTTTAACCATAAACTCTTTCAAGCGGGGGCTGTAACTTTCAATATATTCGGACAATTAGCACAGCAAGGCACCTCAGCACAATGTTTTGTCTTGTACGCACTACTCCAGTATAAATGATAAATCATAATACTTCGCAACCTGAGAATTTTGTGCTTCTAGTCCACACACAGCTCAGCAAAGAGCTGCTAGATTTGTTCATCTACTAATTCCAATTTCCAATTCCATATGGACAGAATTCTGATTTTGGTCTTTGGATGATTCCATGAAATCTGTGGTGGACCATTAAATGAGTTTCCAGTCGTTTAACTCCTCTGTTCAGCAAGACAAGCAACTCACAGAGGCATATATATTTATAGTTTAAAAACAGATAAAGAACTTTTTATTTTACTTTCACCCAGTGGCTTTATTAAACTGTTGGGTCCTTTTTTATTATCGCAACAATTATTTGCAAATATGCCCTTGTTAATGTATTTTTGTTAGTTTTTTTGCATCCTTCCCTCTCCATTGTGGATGCAAAGAGCAGAAACCACCTCCCTTTGCCATTAGCTGCTCCAGCTTCCATCTGGTCTATTGTATTGAGATTAACTGTTCTGCCATCCTTTCTAGGATTCTTCTAGGGTTTCTCTTGGGTGCCCTCATTGATGTGCACTTGACAGCTTCATGTGGGAACCTGTGTTGGCATCAAAAGTACCTGTGCCAAATATGCCCGGTGCTTATTTCTGATTCTGGTAAAAACAAGGTAGTGGTAGTTGATCTGCCAGATGTCTTTGTTGATAATTAATTAATTAATCGGGTTTTTCCAGCCATCGCACAGAATCTTTCATAGGCACATATTTTCTAAGGCATCTAATTTTCTGTTTAACATTTGAAAAGATCTCCAGCTCCCACAGCTGTATGTTAGAATAAAAATTACCTTTGAACTGGAAAATCTCAGTTTTGTTCTGATGCTGTACTTCTTTAATTTCCATACATTGTTGAGTTTAGTAAATACAGTGACTATCTTTCTTATCCCTAATGTCACTTCCTTCTTCAGGTCCCCTTTTGCTAATATGATGCTCCCCAAATAGATGAACCGTTCTACTTTCTTGATATTTTTGCCTTTTATTGTGATTTTACTGCTTGATGCCTGGTTTTCAAGACTGTTTTAGCATAACTAATTTTGAGCTCTGCTTGACCTGCTATTTTTGCCAGATTGTCTTTCTCTCTTTGTAACTTTTTGAAGATATGGTTCAGTAGTGTAATATCATCAGCAAAGTCTAGTACCAGGAAACAACATAGGATTATTTTTTAATACAGTTTGACATTTTGCTTGATTTTTGAAGCAAAAGCTCAACAAATTCACATGATGTGTAAAGGTCAGACCAGTTAGGAAACAACCCTTTAATACATTTTTGGCATTCAGAGAGCAGCTGCACATGGTGCACCATTGCTTTGGGTGCACAAAACAAGCATTGATGGTGGAATCGCATTGTTATGAGGTCTGTGGTAACAAATAGCTGTAATATAGTGTAGACACTTCCTACATTAATGGAAGAGGATTTTTCTGTTGATTTAGTTAATCAACATCACCAAGAGGTATTAGCTAGGCCAACAGAAGAATTCTTCCATTTACCTAGCTGCATCTACAGCAGGGGTTAGGACAACCTAATTATGTTGCACACAATGTGGACTTTTTCACAGTCTTGTACACAGATATGTAGGTTAATCTAATGTTTAGGTGTAGACCAGGCCCTCCCTCTTTTAGGGTGTGTCTATGCTTGTAAATTAAATCAATTTAAGGAGGCTTAAATTGACTTAATTTACTCTGTGTCTACACTTGAGTTTCCTTAATTCGACTTAAGCAGTTCCTTAATTCGAATTAAGGAAAAGTTAGTTCGAATTAGAAAAACCTTGTTTTACTTCGAACTAACCCTTAATTCGAACTAGTTGCTTCAAATTAAGGCAATGTGGCCATGTTAGTTCAAACTAACTGCTTAATTCGAACTAACTGGCACATTGAGCTCCACGCAACTGATTAATTCGAACTAAGCAAGTGCCATGCATGGCACTTGCTTAGTTCGAAATAGCATTCTGGTGGGGCCATGCTAGTTCGAATTAAGTTAATTCAAACTAACTAAAATTAGTTCTTATTAGTTAGTTCGAATTAACTAATTCAAACTAACTTTGGTAAGTGTAGACATAGCCTTAGGCATTTGCCGTCTACCCATACAACACGGATGTTTGTGTTGCTAATACACTTCTTCACCATCCAGTCTATGGCAGTGCCAAACTGTGGAAATAGAATACAACCCTGCTTCAGAACAGCATCCAAACTGAACTATTTCTTTCATCTGGTTGTTCATTCTTACAGAGCACTTCATATCTCTGTTCATCATCTTGATGACACTGACAACTTTAGCTAAGATGTCATGGAACTGAAAATATTCCACGATGTACATCTGTGCAGGCTGTCAAATGCCCTTGGAAACTAATTCAAACTAACTTTGGTAAGTGTAGACATAGCCTTAGGCATTTGCCGTCTACCCATATAACACGGTACTTTGGTACTTTTAAAGACTAACAGATTTATTTATCGCATGACCTTTCGTGGGAGAAACTCCCAAGTGCCACAGGACTCTGTTTGTTTTTCTGCAATAGACTAACATGGCTACCCCTCCAGAATTTGAAAATCAATGTAATAGATAAAGAAGGGAGCTTGCCATTCTATACATTCTTCTGTGATGGTCCTTCGTCTGGATATCTGGTATAACAGGATCTCTTAAAGCTGAAGCAAGCCTTTGTTCCTCTAAGTTGTGCAACTACTGCTTCTTTCATCCTGTGTAATATACACTGCAGAAGGCTTTCCCTACAACAGATAATGATACAGCTCCTCTTCAGTTATTATCATTAGTAAGATCACCAATTTAGTATACTGACAATGGTTCCTTGTTTTCACTGGTCAGGAGGGGTCTCTTTTTTTCCACACTTCATTGAACACTTAGTGTTGTCCTGTCATATTCCAATCACATCCATTTTCTCCAGGAAAGCAACAATTTTGACAGATATTTTATTTTTCTGAGATAGCTTATCTAGGATGCATCATTTATTTCTCATAAGGACTTCTTTTTTAATACAATTTGATATTTTGCTTGATTTTGGTGCAAGCTTAATAAATTCACATGATGTGTGAAGGTCAGACCAGTTAGGAAACAACTCCTTAATCCACTGTGCCAAATGGTTAAACACAAGTCAAAGGAAATCAGATTGGGATCATTTGAAGTCCATCTGAAAACTGTTCACTTCTGATTGCTATGGGAGGGTTGATTAAAACTAAAATTGCTTGAGCTCTTAGGTTATGTCTTCACTTGTAAAGGTAAGTTGACTCTGTTAAGTCGACTTAACATGGTCGATTTTAAGTCGACTTAAAGTCGACCTTCTTAAGTCAACTTAGAGTGGCTAAACTTTAAGTTGACTTAAGTCGATCTTGTTAAATCCACTTAACGTAGACACAGCTATCCACACTGGCTTTAAGTTGACTCAATAAGGTCAACTTAGCGCTATTCCCTGTCCACACTGGCTTTAAGTCAACTTAAGAAGTCGACTTAAGGCGACCTTCAGATGTGGTGCTATTAAGTCAACTTAAGCTGTTATTAAGTAACTTAAGGAAGCGCTTAAGTCAACTTAATAAAAGCCCAGTGTGGACACGGCTTTGTGTAGGTCGACTTAAGCGTCCTTATATCTTATGCCAGCAAAACCCCAATGTACACACAGCTATGTCGACAGCACAGTGCTTCTGTTAGCATGCCTAATGTCATTCAGGAAAATAGTATACTGACCGCAAAACTCTTGCTGTTAATTCACGTGTAGTATAGCTGTATCAGCTGAATATTTGCAGTGTAGACAAGGTCTAGATAATGGTCTAGATTTTCAAAAGTGATTAATAACTTTGGGTGCCCAACTTTAGGTACGTTAGAAAGGCCGGATTTTCAGGGAATGTTGAGCACCCATCCCATTAGTGTGTCTCTAGTTGAGCATCCAACATTCACTAATCACTTTTGAAAATCTTGCTTAATATTATTTTCTTGCCAAATTTTCCTGGTTTTGGACAGTTATTTTTGGGAAGGATGTTATCATTTTTGCTCATAGCTGAACTGACATTTCATGTTGCTAAAAGGCATATCTCTGTTTTCTCCCAGTACTCTACAAATTGGGAAAATTTTCAATTAAAACATTTTTTACTTGGAGTTAAAGTTCTCCTACAAGGTTTACGCACTGAATATTTTTGTGCTAGTGAATCAGGATCAGGAGTAAAACTCATTAGAAACAGCAGTGAAACTCATGCCTACACTATACCAGTACAGTAGCACAGTTACAACACTGCATCTGTGCCACTGTAGGAACATAATGCAGATGATCCCTACATCAATGGAAGAAGTTTTTCTGTTGATGTAGTTAATCCTCACCTCTCTGAGAGGAAATAGCTAGGTCAACCAAAGAATTCTTCCATCCACCTAGCCGCATCTACACTGGAGGTTAGGTTTATTTAACTATAGCATTCATAGCATGATATTTTTCATAGCCCTGAGCAACATAGCTATGGCGATCTAACTTTTAAGTATAGACCAGGCCTCGGCCTATTTCCATTGCTCAAGATGAGTAAACTATAAAACACAAACAAACAATATAGATAGTGGGAAGTAATTTATATTTTTTTTAATATTTAAGCTTTAATAGTCACAAGTGTTAATAAAATAACCAAGAATGCTCAGTGTTGCCAGTTCTCACAATTCTATAAACAGTCTTACAATATTTTCTTCTTAAATTCCAGCTCTTCAAGTCAAGTGATTATGGGATAATCTCATCTTTTAATTAAAAGAAAACAAAATACACACCAGACAAATTTCTAGTCCCACGCTTGTGCTGAAAAGCTAATAATATTACCCATGTGTACTCTAAAGCAGTAGTTCTCAACCACTGTGTCGCGACATAAAAGTGTGTTGCGGCACAGCGGCGACTGTGTCGCAGGCTTAGCCGCCCACGTGTCTGGGGAGCTGCTGGCTGCAACACTGGCAGCCTCTCTTTGTTAGCCAGCTAACTCAAGCAGGCTGATGACTCATCCAGCATGCTAGGAGCTGGGGGTGGGGTCCCCCCAGGATTGGGGACTGGGTTTCTCTGGCAGCTGTGGGTCAGCCCCTTTGTTATGAAGGTGAGTGTGGGGCCGCGGTGTGGAGAGGGGGCCAGAGCCGAAGCAGTGAGGCAGTAGAACCAGAGCAGGAGGGTGAAAGTAGAGGGGCCACAGGGACAGGGCAGCAAGGCCAGAGCAGGGGCTGCAGCGAGAGCTGGGGCCAGGGATGTGGCCACATGGGGTGAGAGTTGGTGCTGGAGGGGAACAGACTGAGGGGTTGGAGGCTGCTGGAGGGAAAGGGAGTAGGGGGAAAGAGACTCAGAGGCTGCTGGGGTGGGGGAGATAAGAGACTTGGGGGAAAGAGACAGGGGGCTGCTGGTGGGAGAGAGACAGGAGGCTGCCGGGGGGGGCTGTAATTTTGCTTCCCTTGTTCCCGGTTGGTGGCTGCTGGGTTCAGGGAGGTCCCACCAGAATAGTCTATCAGGTGTGCTGGGCAACTGAAAGTTATAGGTAAGGCCTCCATGGCAAGGACTGAGTACCCCCAAACAGCCAGTAATAGCTAAAGCTTTCAGGGTGAGGACTGAGCACTCAGGTAGTCTGTAGTTCAGGCCTACTGGATGAGGACCGAGCAAACAGTCAGTAGCTCAGGCCTCCTGGCCTAAGGGTTAGTGCTCTTCCAGCCCCAAATGCCAGGCCAGGGGTAGGTGAACAAGGGCCTACCTTGCTCCACTAGCTCCCAACCCAGGGCCTTAGAATGGGTGATAGGGTTGCCAGTTTTGGTTGGACATATTCCTGGAGGTTTCATCACATGACAGAATCTTTAATTAAAGATTCATCTTTAATTCCTGGAGACTCCAGACAATCCTGAGGTTTGACAACCCTACTTGCAGGGTTGGCGGGGAAACCTGGAGTCTCTCCGTCACCACTCAACAATACAACAGGACCAGTGTCTTATTCTCCTGGGCTATTTCCTACTGGCATCTGATGGGGCTGCTCTGTGGCTACTGGGGCCTGCTTCCCAGTTTTTTTCCTGAGCAACCCATTCTCCTCTCCTTTCTTGGGTTTCTCTGTCTTCTCTGTCTTTTCTCAAGGCCAGCTCAGCAGAGTTGTTGCCCACCACAGACAATTATGAGCTCCCTGGAGGCACATCTGATTCCTACTCTGGTCTGACTCCAACTGAGCTGAAGGACCAGGCTCTAATATTTTTTACACTTCCTCCCCCTCTCCCCGCCCCCCCCCCCCACTTTCTGTGAGGGGGGGTGGGCGAGGTTAGCTAAATCCAACAGGGTGAGTTAATCCCTTCTATATTGATATGAAGCCACTCTGCCTCATTACAACCATGAAGATATCACACCCTCAGGAGTTGAGGTATTGTTTTCAGCAGGGGGCAGGTGGTCACAGGGGACGAAGAGCATCATTTTGGTCAGTTGCTCTACAATAGTCAAGACCACTGTATGGCCATCAGAGTCAGAGAGTTCCACTGTTAAATCCAGGGTGATCAAGATCTAGAGTCCAGGTGTGGTTTCCCAAGTACCACAATACTGAGGGGTTTAGCACAGAGTAACCTGGTGCTTGCACAGGTCACAAGAGTCAACATAGTCCTAGACTTTGGTTTGCAGAGGGAGCCACCAGAAGAAATGGGAAGCTATGTGGGAAGACTTAAGGTGCCCACAATGGCTTGCCAATAGGGTGTCATTGCAGAGATGAAACACTTCTAACTGGGGGTGCTAAAGGGGAACAAACATGCATCTATGGATGTAAGTGATTCTATTCTATGCAGAGCACTGCCATGAAATTGTAGGAGGCACAGAGGTTCTTGGTTAGGCTTCTCACCCTCTTGGTAGTATTCCTCTTTCAGGATAAGGCATTTTTTTTTCCATTCCTGGATCTCAGGTGATAGGCGATGATGAAATCAAGTCAAGGAAAGAGTAAAGCTCACCTGAGCTGCCTTTGATTAATGGTTGAAGTCTTGCTCGTATTTGAGATTCTTATGGTCAGAAAACATTTGCTCATTCTGCTGGGCTCCATTGAGGAGATGATCATTCTTCAAAGGCTGAGTTATTCATGAGCACTTCTTTATCTAATATTTCAACATTCCCTCTGGCAGAGACTAGTTTTTTGGAGTAGTGTGTGCAGGAGTGCAGTGCTCACTCTAGCCCGTACATCTGAGAAAGCACAGCCCCTCTAAAGAAAATAATATTGTCTTTGGAGCTACTCTGACCCTATCTTTGCTTCTCTACAGTTTCCCCCTGGAACCTTTAACCAGTTCTTCCTTTCCCCAGCCAGTTTCCTGCTATAGCTTTAAAGAAACAGTACACATCCCAAAATCATGTGCCCTTTGTAAATGCCTCTTTGATATATAAATCGTGTTATAGCTGGCATTTTAGAAAACAGGGATTTGAAAGGCATCCTGTTTCTTTTTCCTGCTTTCTCCCCCACACGCTGTTATTGAAACCAAATCGCATATAAATTATGTTTTGTTTAGAGGCAGGCTTACTACTGTATAATGAAGCATACATGGAGGATGCTTTTGCTAGCATTCTTGCATCAAAAAGAACAAGACTAATTACCTGTAACTGAGAAAACAATGCAATGATTTATCACCTATTTATGTTCATGTCAACAAGATTCAGCTGGTGGGAGGGGGAGAAATGCTGGTGTGTTGGTGAGACTACAAAACACAGATTGAAACACTTTTGCCCCGGGCATTTGTTATACCAATAGGAGCTGGGTTAGTTTCCGGGAGAAAATATTCAAAAAGGCCAAGCCACTGTACACAGGCCAACCTATTAATCTTGACAAAGAATTGTAACAGTTCTAAGAAACCACGTAAATAGGTGCAGCTGTACAATAAAATGGAATGCTTACCAAGGGGCAAAAATTCTGGCCACAGAGTAGAAAACCAAATGATGTGATGTTTTTCATAACACAGTGCTTCTTTTGCATGAAACGTTTCTGCTGGACTTTTTCTCTTGGATTCTCTGCTGAACTAAGGATGCTTCGTCATTGAGATGTGGGTTTTGCGGGGGGTTGGCTGTTTGAATTTGAAGTAGTCTTTAGGAAAAAAGAGCTCTGTATTTCACAATAAATAGGAGAATACTTTGGATCATTAGGTTTCTTTTTCTTTTGTTAGGCTTGAAGGGAAAGAAAGCCAATTTAAGGAGACTATGTACAGAAATACTGAACTGTTATTGCTCCTGCAGGCCGCCGGGAGTTCTAATCATACGCTGCTCCATCTCTTCAATTGTATTTCTCTTTACGTCCATATTTATTCAATGTCATGTGCATATAGGGTGTATTTATCAACCTTCCTAGTACAAATCCTAAAAAAGGGAGACAAAAGGTCCAGTAGACTTGGTGGATAGATACTAGAGTAATAAGTGTAGAAAGAGAGAGATTCCAGCTTAGCAGTGTCTGCCATTCTGCAATGTTGTCTGGCCTATTCCTCCCCCCATAGCAGAGTGACAAAGGCAGACACTGTGTTATAGCTGACTCCTCCATCTGTGCCTCCTAAAACAACCTCTTTGAGCAGGGTGCTGGCACCATGCACACATTCCTGCTGCTAGGAGCAGAATTAACCTCTGTCCAGCTACTTGCTAGAGCCCAGCAGAACATGCCACACAGCGTGACTGCTCCCTGGCTCTGCTGCCATTGTACTATTTTTCACTTAATAGTAAGCTCCTATATATGTATGAAATGTATAACATTAATATACAATAGTTTAAATATCAGGGTTGGACTTAAAACTGCAAGATTTTTTTTCTTTTATTGACTTTATTTTTGCATGAATATTAAGTGATAAATACATTTGTTAGTCTTTAAAAGTGCCACAGGATTCCTTGTTTATTTTGCTGAAATAGAATAACACAGCTATCCCCTGGACCATGAACTCATTTTCAGTTCATCCTTACCCTTTTCCTCTCTGTCCATAGGATTTGCTGTAGCATCATAAAATCAACGTTTTAAACAGAATTCCCATCCTCTCATGCATGCTCCAAAATTACACCAGGGAAAAACAGAAAAAAAAAATTGTGTCATGCTTTACTGCTTTCTGTCTTGAAAAAAATATGTGGTTCTGCCTTATGGTTGCTAACTGCATCATGACGATCCAGGGAATCTACTAATACTAAACTCACTGGATGTGACCACTCCCTTCATCTGAAGGCACACATTAGTCTCAGATGCCTTAGTTTGTACGAAGCTCAATAATAACGCCATCGTGTCGCTCCGTTGGATACAACGGAGAAGACAGACAAAGATGACATGGAGTCTGCTGCCAAAAATGAGTTCTAAAAAAGTGCTGATCTCTATTTAAAGTATCACTGAAGTTCACTGCAATCCAAAATATTATTAGAGTTATAGTATTTTAGTCTGCTAACCACTGGTAAATTTATTGAGTGTCAGGTTAAAAAAAGATAAAAGTCAGTAATTTTTATTTTAAATGTCAGTTACAAAAGTAAGATATTTCAGAAGAAAAAATATCTTCCCTCCCCAAGAACATTATTTCTAGACATAATGAGTCCATTAGCTGTTATTTACAGCTTGTGTTGTTTTGTCAGGGCACGTGGAGCTGTACGATGCTGTATAGGAAAAGAAAATCCAGATTTATACATTTTAAAATTAGATTTCTGTTTCAAATATTTCCTTTTAGTTGGAAAGAAAGGGTGGATGGAGGGCAATCACAAGAGCAAATTTAAATGTGTTTGGTAGCACCAGACACAATGTACAGCAAGTCAGCTTGAATTTAGAGAGAGAATATCTTCAAGATATATATTTGGTGGGTTCAATCTCACTTCGAATGAAGTCTATGAGAATTTTAACATTGACTTAATTGAGAGAAATGGAGTGGACCATATCAAATATCATGATAGTTTGGGGAGCAACACCAACTGGTGAGAGGTTGTGTCCCCAGCTGATTTATAAACCTGGATGCCTCAAATGCTCTGCTGCTGTGGCTTGCAGCCCAGACACCAATAACCACCAGAGCTTGCACCTCCTTGTCATTCTGTGTGCTGTGCAACCCTGGTTCAGCACTCTGATCCCAACAACCTGTCAACAACACAACAGCCCCACCCTTGTCTCTATGGCTATGTCTACACTAGAAAAGTTAAGTCGACTTAATAAGGTCGACTTTAAGTCGATTTAAAGTCGACCTTATTAAGTCAACTTAACAAAGTTGACAACTTTTCTAGTGTAGACATAGCCCCTTGTTAAACTTATTAAGTCTTTAAGTCACTTTAAGTCGACTTAATAAAGTTGATTTAGGCAATAATCCCCATCCACACTGGTTTTAAGTCGATTTAAGGCATCAACTTAAGGCTTAAGTTGCCCTAAAACAAGGTGTTATTAAGTTGACTTAAGCTTTCCTTAAGTCGACTTAAGGAAATGCTTAAGTCGACTTAATAAAAGCCCAGTGTGTACACGGCTTTGTTTAGGTCAACTTAAGCTTAAGTCGACCTAAGTTGCCAGTGTAGACGTACCCGATGAGCCTTGGTTATACTTACCAGATAACACCAACACACCTTCTGTCCTGAATTTCCCGAAAAACACCTGCTCAGAAATGTCCAGTCCTATCCTGGAACACTTAATAAAGTCTCTTTCTCCTTTGAAGAGACAAAAGCACAGTAGCTTGTACTTCAAATGGATTTAATAATCACTTCAAATCAAATACTGCAATGGGTCGAATCAGAATAAAAGAAAAACAACTTTAGTTAACCAAAAAGACAGAGGATTTAAGTGACTTCAAATGCAAGGGATAAAGACAAAATGATTACAAACAAACACAAATAAAATATACTTCCTAGTGGCAAAGATTTAACTCAATATTCTACAGCCTTTGTTCAAGGGAGATTTCTTACCAGTCTTTTTCCTTTCCAGCCATGGCTGATTTTGTCTGAATCAGGATCTTCCCCAGAAGAACAAACTATCAATTTTAATTTTCTTCCTAGGTGAAATATCTTTGCATAAGCATGCTTCTCACTTACATTCAGTTTCCAGAAACATCCACTCTCTTGGCTGAAGTACCCATTTTTCTCAGCTTGTGAAAACTCTGGTCCTTCGTGTCCATACAGTGATGGATACCAAGATGGCTTCTCTCTCCTTATAGTTTCCCAAGCTCAATGTTCTGTCCCCTGACTCAGGATTACTCCATGTTGTTCTTCTCTGCCTGGAGACATCCAAGCCTCCTAATGATACATATGTAAATGAGGCTTTCATTGTTTCTAGTCACACTTTGCTAAATTTTTTGGACACAGGTGACTTCCTTCATCTCTTATTGGAGCCAACAGAAGTGGAGTATAACATTGGAAGACATCTAGGTAAGAGGAAGGAGTGCTTAGGAATCACGTATCAACCCTTTGGCCTAGTAGAATGCCCACTGGACTGATACTATTCCTAGCTATGCCACTGGCCTACTTGGTGACCTTGAACAAGTCATTTTCACCTCTCTGTGCCTCAGTTTCTGATCTAATCTTTGAGATCTACTGATGAAAAGCACTAAATAAAAGCAAGGGCTTCTGATTATTACCCAGTCATAGAAGGACGGGGGTTGGCAACCCCTGGAACATGTGCCAAACTTGGTACATGGGCCAATCCTGAGCGGCACGCAGAGCCACTCAGGTTCCCCCCACTGGTGCCGCCCTCCGGCAGGGCCTAGGGCCACAAGAGCTGTGAACATGCTACGGCTCCAGTCCCCTCCTGGCTGTGCTTCCCTGCTGGGGAGCGGGAGCAGCAGGGAAAAGAAGCTGCAGTACGTGGGGTTCCTGTCCCCTTCTGGACCGGGCCCCCCCGCCGGAGAGCATGGCCAGCAGGAAAATGGCCCCGCACTGCGCTGGGCTCCTGTCCCTGCTGGCCCCGCCCCCCTGCTGGGGAGTGTGGCCAGCAGGGGACAGGAGCCCCATGCATGGGGGCAGGGCCAGCAGGGAGAAGAAATTCCTGGCTCCAGCCCCAGCACCTTTTGGCCCCACTCCTGGCACCTGCTGAGGGTGCAGTGGATAGGGCTGGCACAGGGGTCAGCAAAGGTCGCTGACCCCTGCAGTAGGATAATAACAAAAACTAGGTGAGAATTACAACTGCCTAAATGGCCACTAACATTTACAAACATATAATTTTCTTTTTGTTCAAAAAGCAAGGAAATTATGTAACAAAAAACATTGTTAGCACAGATATCAGGCTGCTAAGTGAGAGCTCATTCCCTTCTATATTGCAGGTGTATATCTTAATTCTATACTTCCTGGTTTCCACGTATGAGTTTTGCTGAACTCAGCATTCTGGAAGTGCACAAAATGTCATACAGCAAACTTAATTCTGCATTAACCAAGTTCTTTGCTGCAGCAATGATTGCTGCATGTTGCAACTTAAAATTACTGATTATTAAATGGCAAAGTGCCACTATAACACTATATTGTGTTTGAAAGCAATAAATGTGAAGCACAGATTCCTTTCTGTGGCTTTTGTTGCTCTGGCTATTCTGACTGATTGTAACTAATCAATGTGCTACTTTAGACTGCACTTTTGGCATTCATAAGGGCCCAATTTTCCATTGATTGACACCAGACTTTTACCACTGTAATTTCATTGACTTAAATGGAATTACTCCTGATACACATCAATGTTACATGTGCCAATGATGGTTTCATTAAAAAAGAAAAAAAGAAAGAAAAGACAAAAAACACCATTACCTAGAGTTGCACACAGTTATTTTTCTAACCTATATATTCTGGGTATATATACATGCACATTGAATTAAATGTCTTTTTAATTGCAGCTACTGCATTTTCTTTTCCATGTTCCTTTCTTTGCCTCCTCATTTTTTCCTGTGGCCCTGTGTTGCCTCAAGGGAGTATTCCTGGAGAAGTTTCTACAGATTTCCCCACAGCAGACTCTAAATGCTCCTATTCTGATTTCAATAAATGTTTCAAGGTCAGCTCAGCTGGAAAGTCATCTTCCATTTTTCCAGTTCACAGAAATCTACAAGGTCAATCAAAGCCATAGTTTTCAGTCAAATTCCAAATCAGTAGCCGTGTTAGTCTATTGTAGAAAGACAACAGAGTCCAGTGGCATTTTTAAAGACTAACAGATTTATTTATAATCTGTTAGTCTTTAAAAGTGCCACTGGACTCTGTTGTCTATAGTTTTCTGTGTGAGCTGAAAGCATGAAACTACCATCCACAGCCTTAAAATATACCTTCGGGGATGCATAAGTGCCATAGATGAGGCAAATTCACATTCTTCCCTTAGCTGGGATTAGCTCTTCTGAAAATCTGTATCTAGACAAAGTTATATCACATATTTTTTTAAATGTTTCCTTTCTCACAGTGCTTCTTCAATTCTAAGAATGACAACTAAAGAGATCAAACAAGACAAAGGGCCATATTTTCTCTGAAGAAACTTAGTGCTGTTTATGTTGTCTGACCCAAAATGAAAAGCTAAAGCCACTTCTAGGTGCAAGGTTGCTCTTTTCCCACCAAATATTACACAGTAACTCTTATTACAAAGTTTAGTATAGTATTTGCTTTTTACTTCTGATATTTTTGCTGCTTTAGCTCACTGTTTGCCTTTTGCTAATACTGCACCAAGGTAGGCACAGCTGAGAATCCCTCCCACAGAAGCCCATGGTTATGTCAGCCAAGGAATTCATCTATCAGTGGCATAGCGACGGCGGGAGTCCCCAGGTGCCAGGCTGCCGTGGGGCGCTGGGCTGGACCCACATCAGTGTTGGATTAGAGGGGCCCAGGCTGCACACTTTGTGGTGTACCCGCCCTCTCCCCACATGGGCATGAATGGCACTGGGGCGGCTGTGTCCCCCGGCACCGGAGGGGTTCCGTTCAACACTTTGGGGCCCAGAGGCCACCCTCCCTCTGCTGCTCTCCATGCAGCATTCCAGCTCACCCCATTCCCGATCAGCTTGTCCATCCCAGGGGACTGGCCAGCCTCCCCTCAGGCCCTGCAGAACAGCAGTGACACACCAGGCTGCCCCAACCCTGGGGCGGATAAGCTGGACGGGGGTGGGGCAGGCCAGAGCACTGCACAGAGAGTGGTGATGCCCTGAAAGTGGGAAGCCCAGGCAGGGGCCCCTCTAATTCAGGCCTGGTGAGATGCTGCCTCGGTGCCCGCCTGCAGCCCTTCAGAGGGGACCAGCGGCCTGGCCTCTACAGGTCTCCCCCTCTCTGGGGCACCTGGAGGAGGGTGGGAGTGAGACCCTCTCCTGCCCTGTGCAGAGGGGGTTGCAAGGCATGGGGTGCCCTTGGGAGCCCAAATGTGGGCTTGGCCCCCAGGCACCAGACACCCTCGCTATGCCACTGTCCTCTATGCTGTAACTTCATAAATGAACCATAAGATAGCCACTCCCAACCTGCTCCTCTTTCAGAGTTGGGGCTATGTAGTGCCAGATCCAACAGCTGGGACCAAATTTTCAGAAGAGGTCGGTTCCCATGTAGGCATTGAAATAAGTACCAGATTTTCCAAAGAGCTGAGCACCACATGTCCCGCTCTTAAAATCCGGCTGTTGAGTCCTTCTAAAATGCTATAGCTGGAATTTTCAGAAGATGCACTTCTATATCCTCGGCTTAGTTTTGTGTTCTTTATTTGGGATTTTTTTGTTTTGGGGTTGGATTTTTTTTTTCCTTTGTTGCCCCAGTTGTTTTGTTTTACAGATCTTTCACATTGTCACAGCTCTACATTGCTGGGGTGGTTGGAGGAGGAGACATAATTGTATCTTTATAAGTAAATAAGTAGGTTAAGCATAAGGAAAGGAAACAGAAATGTTTGTAAAAATCCTCCAGGTTCACCAGAGACTTCTTTGGACTATGCTCACAGCTGCATCTATGATTCCTATTGGGGCTGAAAATCAAATTGAAAAGAGGCTCTGATTGATCACTTTCCAGTAGCAAAGTGTTGGCTAGTAGAAGATTCAGAGTACCAAACATTGTCACATATATTGCATTGATTAATTTATGCAATATCAGAGATGCATAAACAGTGATCTTTGAGTTTTTAAATTGCTTGGAACTGCCTTAAATCTTATTATTATCAAAGGTTTCATTCTGTGCCTGTCTCTGCTTTGAATTAAATACAAGAGGCATCATAGCAATTGTTAAATCTCTATAAGACGCACATCAGCCTCTTTCTTTACCACCATTGTGAGGGAGGTTTTTTGCCAAAGTCTAAAATCTAAGCCAATGTAAGAAGTCATTTGAGCAGACAAACACACATTTCAAGAGCCAGATTCTGCTCTCAGTTACAGCCATCCAACATCGTTTAGTTCAATGGGGTTGGACAGGTGTAACTAAGGATAAAAATTGGCCCTAGAAATGCTACACAGTTATACACTTTGTCTAAAATAATTATTAGAAATGTCTTCAAAACATGTTTGTGTTTCAGTTGTGCCACTGAATTTGGCATAGTTTATATATGATCCCTCAAATTTGTCTTCTCAGTAGATAGTTCATGCTCCAGTTATTGATTTTTTTTTAAACAAAGTACATTTAAAGTTCATTAAAAGTATAGGAGAGACAGCACTGACAATTAGATTTCTGTATTTAACTCCAAGGCAGGCACAGAACAAACAGCAACAGAGCCAGCCTCTCTGCACACTCTTCCAGAGTGTCTGAGGAGAGCACTATCTGTCCATCTCCATAGTTAGAAGTGGGGCCAGGAACTGGAACCAGGCACCAAGTGTCAACCAGAGTCAGGAACCAGATCCAGGTTGTGGAGCCAAAAGTCAAGAGTCAGGAGTTAGAGCCGAGGCCACGAATCAGCAAGGGAAGACAGGAGTGGAGCAAGGCAGGAGCAGGAGCAGGAGCAGGACCAGAGCAGGACAGGAACAAGAGTAATCACAGCTGCAGGCAGAGGTGTGGAGAAATCAGGGGCTGGCTGCTTCTTCTGAGCTTAGCCAGACTTGGTGGATCACTTCAGCCAATCAGGTGGTCCAGCTAATCAGGTAATCCATTTGAGCTCATTAATCAGCCTGAAGATTGGCCTAACTAGACCTCAGGAGTCAGCTGAAAATGCTTCTTCCTAAGAGTACCCTTCTCTCAGGGGCACCTTCTGAGCATGTCATCCCAAGCTTCTTGGGATGTGCTCAGTGGAAGTCCTGCAATCGATCTGATTCATGGACATTATCTGCTGGTTCACATGACTGGTCATCAAAACTATAGCCTCCTCAACCCACTAATTAATTAAGCTTACCACGCAGTCCACTGGAGTCCAGAATCTGTCGAATTAGGTCTCTCTCTTGTCTCTGGACCTTTATGGGTGGCAGTGATATTGGATTGATTGGGAACTAGGTTTTCCACATAAGGTTTTAGGAGGGAAATATGGAATACCATGTGGGGTTTAATTGATTCCAATAACTGCAGTTTGAATGTCACTGGATTTATTTGCTTACTGATCATGAATGGACCTATATATTGGTAGTCTAATCTGACTGATATTTGCCTTGTCCAGAGGTTTCTGTCTGACAGCCACAGCCTGTCCCTCAGGAGAAGATTGTGTACAGCCTGGCATCTCCAACTGTTGTAGCACTTTTAGGCTTTTTTGGTGGCTTCCAGGTATTCCATGACTTCTCTCTTTACATAATATAGGTAGGTAACCAGATCTGCTACTGCAGAGACCTAAGAAACTGTGACTAACACTGGAGAGAAACATGGACAGAAACCATAAGTGATGCAGAACGTGCTCTGCTGGGTAAGGGCATGAGCCAAACTATTATAGACAAATTCTCCAGAAGGCAGAAGGGAGACCCAGTGGTCCTGAGGATAATTCAGAAAGCAATGGAGATACTTCTCCAGGATCTGATTTACCCTCTCTTTCTGCCACTAAGAGCTTTAAATATTCACACTAGACCCAGGCAACAAATTGTAGGCCTCAATTTGACACAATTCTGGCTGAAAATCAATGAAGCCAGAGGATGCATTCTAAAAAAAGAGGTGGGCTGCCTCCAGAGCAATAGGGATGGTCTCGGAAGAGAAAAATGTGTTATTTTGATTAAATTATAGAGAATAACTACCACTGTGATGCAACTATGGGAACAAGGCAGATCAACAATGAAGTCCAGAAACTAAAGCTGGAATGGGGTGGGCAAAGGCTGGAGCAGGCTGAGTGGCTTCACAAATGGTCTTTGGTTCAGGAGCAAGGGTCACAAAAGCTATCATATTTCTTGATGAAGGAGTGCCTACCCAACCACCAGAAACTCAGTGAAACCAAAAGTGGCAAGCAGCATGTCATGGAAAAGTTTCAGAACTTCAAGCTGAGAAGACCATTCAGGACAGTAATATATCCTCATAGTAAAGGATCCCATCCCACCATTGAACCAGGCTGGGTATCTGAATTTTCCAAGGCTGGGCCAATCCAGGTAGTGAATAAGTCATGAGGGATCAGGGACCAAATAATGGATATTGGGTTCTTGCCAACCATTCCATTGAGAAAATGGAGTAGATTAAGGATTGTCAGAAGAGGTTCTGTGTGAGATTCAGTGTACTCATCCTTGTAGGGCAAGGTATCTGCTTTTCCATTTTTAGTACCCAGGCAGTAAGTCATGAAAAATTTGAACTGGATGAAAAATAATGTCTGGTGGATCAGACGCTGATGGGCCATGCAGAGATATTCTAAGTTATTGTGATCAGTAAGGACCTTAACTGGGAACTGGGCTACTTCCAAGAGTTGGCACCACTCAAACACTTCCTTGATCATCAGTAGCTCCTTATCGCTAACATCGTAATTCCTTTCTGCTTGGGTTATCTTTCAAGAATAAAAGGCTCATAGATTAAATTGATTACGTGCATCCATTAGTTGTGATAATACAACTCTAATACCAAAAACTGATGCATCAGCCAGTACAGTGAATGGCTTGATGGGGTCCTAATGGATGAGGATGGGAGTTGTAGTGAAGGCTCTCTTTAATTGGTAAAAGGCAGACTGAGCCTCAGGAAACCAGATCAATTGAATTACCTTCCCCAGGAGGGCCACCACTGGTACTACCAGTAGGAAAAACCCTTTGATAAAATGCCAGTAAAAGCTGGCAAAATTGAGGAATCATGTCCCTCAGGGCAGCCCACTCAGCTATGGCAGATACCTTACATGGATCCATAGTCAGTCCTTAAGATGAAATAAAGTAGCCACAGAACTAGATTGTGCTCTGGCTGAATTCACGCTTCTCTAACTTAGCATAAATGTGGTTCTGGTGGAGCTTTTCCAAGACGTGGTACATGTACTGATCATGCAGAACCCATTTTTTGGAAAAGATGAGGGTTTCATCCATGTAGATCAGAAAGATCATGTTGTAACATGTCTCTAAAAATATCATTGAGGAAATGTTGGAACATTGCAAGCTTTGCAAAGGGTGTCTTGAGTGCCCCTGTTGCATGTGCGAGATAGTCTTCCACTCATCCTCTTCTGAATATGGACCAGGTTATAAGTTCCATGGAGGTCTAGCTTGATAATGATCTTAGCAAAGAGAAGTATCTTGAAGAACTCACTGATGAACAATAGAGAGTATTGATGCAGGATAGTTACCTTATTCAAAGTTTGATAGTCCTATCCAGGGGTGCAGGGAACCTTCTTTTTTGGTAACAAAAGAAAGTATGGAGCACTAAAGATGAATTTATACCATAGAATTGCTTCAAGCAATGGAATATTTATTGATAAAAATACCATGCTCATTCATTCACTTGTAACTTCATACTGTAACCAAAACTCCATTTTGAATTGATTATTTCATTTTGTATTGCTCAGCCTAAGTTTTGTTGAAACTTTGTTTAGATGTGTGAACTTAGTTTGGGTGTGTGAATGAAGGTGTGTGTGTGTGATGGGATCAGTCTCCAATGCCAGCCTGTCCTGATGACAAACTGCCGGCACCACCTTAATGGCTAAAGAACAATGCAATCAAACCCTGCAAAAGCAAAAAGAATCCACCCTAGAAAGAAAGGGACAAAAAGCCCCATCAAGAAGATGATGAAAGTCACATCTGCCATGAACTGATGACTCATGGTCATACAGTACACTGAAGCAGTGTGATACAGCAAGATCCATCGATAAAGGATGGGTGAGACTGCATGGCTTTGGATAATGTTCTGCACAGCATCCAAGAGCATCGGTGCACAGCTGTGTGCCTGACAGAGACCCCACTCTTCCTCATGCCCAGTTTCCCTGGCCAGGTAGCTGCCATGAGCCGCAAACACCAGCCACAAACTCAAGGAACAATCAGGACTGGTAACTATCCGTGACCAACAACAGAACATCTGAGTGGGTGTGTGGGTGTATGTAGGTACTTGATATTAGCTATTAACATAATTGTGTTTTCCTCATAATAAACCTGGCATATTACCTTGTCCCCCTGAATAAGATCCTGCTAGTTTTTCATTTTCTAAGTACAACAAATAGAGCTCCTACTGGGGATATGGATGGTTAGATGAATCCCTCTTACAGATTCTCTTGGCGATATTCTGAGATCATCTGAATCTCAGGCTTTCAGAGGGAATAGATACACCTAAGAGTAACCTTAGCTCCCAGCTGGAAGTCAATGGGCAATTGTAGTGGCAGTAATATATCAGCCTTTTTCTTACTGAATGCATCTTCCAGGGCCCCATACTTCACCAATACAGCTGGGCTACTGTGGAAGACGCAAGCACTAATAGAGGTTCTGATGACCAGAGGCCCTCAGTTCTGGGACCCCCAAGGGTTCCAGGTTCCTTGGGTTTAACTATTGATGGCTTCTAACCCATAACTGGATTTGGGGAGACAAGCCTGCTGGCAAAATGGCAAGCGAAACAGACCCTGTCTGTCCCCAGAATGAATATATGATTTGTGCATAGTGAGCCAGGATTTGCCAAGAATAATCAGGAAATACAGGGAACTAACTAGGTGGAACTGCAGAATTTCACAATGACCCTGAAGGTTTGTGACTTTCAAGTTCACCATCTCTCATGTGAGTGGGCCTGATGAGACAGGAGGACATCTGTCAACAGATTCCATAAGATCAGGGATGGCCTTGTTCTGTGTCAGAATCCCACCTGCGCAGGTGAACGTTGGATCCATGAAGTTACTAAAGGCACCAGAATTAGTCAGCGCTTCTAGACTGACCTTCTGCATGAGAGTGCTGCAGACAAAATGGAAGTTGGAAAGGTATAGGTCACTGGCTGAACACTGCAGGCACTAAAACGAGGCAAAGGGAACTGGCCCGACCTGGACCTCTCTAACAGAGCTATGGTGTGGCATTTCCTGACCAAGGTGTGAGTCGGGCCTTCCATGATCAAGACAAAGCTAAGTGTCAAGGTTGTCCACAGTGCAGACAGAGATCCCCCAGCAGTACAGGAGACTGACTGCTCAGAACCATTGAAACGCGTGAAAATCTGAGTGCCATCCTCCTTGTCTGGCAGCGTTTGGATAGGAGGATGTCAGTTTCAATGTATAGATAGATAAAAGCATCCAGGCTGTCCAAAGGTTCCACCCAAGACAGCCTGTCCTTAACATTATATCATTAACACTGTATGAAAAGTGATGGTGCTGAGCAGCCTCAGACCATTCAATGTCCATCATGAGGCATCAGAAGTCAGCAGCAGAGTTAGCAGTCGACCAGCATCCCTGTCTTCAAGTCCGGAGCATAGCCTCCTCTGTGCTTGTTTAGCATGGGTTGCCAAAGATCATCAACCTGGCTTGGAAAAACTCTTCAAACCAGTTCAAGAGAAGGCTGGATTTTTCAAGGAGTCAGAAGACTCGGGCCAAAATCTCTCCTGTCAGCACGCTGATGACAAACCTTAGTTTAGTTTTTTTGGTGGGAAATATCTGAGAGTGCATCAGAAACAAGAGGAGACACTCACTGAGAAACCCATGATCCTTCCCCTGGTCATCACTGAATTTGCTGGCTAATGGTACCTATGGCTGTGGATAAGTCTGGGTGATGGGTGGTGCAGCTAACACATTAAGCTAGGTCTGTGGACCCTGCAAGGTGTCCAATAGCTCCATCAAGGAGAGACTGGCTATAGTGGAGTCTGTCAAAGCAGCAAACTGTCAGCAGCCTGACACAATGGCTAAGGAGGGCCAGGAACCAGAGCCCAGAGCTAAGGGTTGGACCTAGATTCAGGAGTCAGGAACCAAAAGTCATAACAAGAGCCAGGAACCAAAGCCAGGTGATGGAGTCAAAGTCAAGAGTCCAGTGTGATCCAAAATTCTTATTACCCGAAGTATCCTATGAATATTATACTATGCTGAGTGAACTCATTTCTGCTGTTCCTGTCATTTCACAGCCGAGATTTAAAAAATCAAGGGTACCATCTAAAAACTTGCGGGAATACCATCTAGAAAGCTTTTTTCATGAAACAGACAAAGAGACAATTGGAATGGAGATTTTCAAATGGATCATCAAAAGCTTTTAGAAGTTGGATTTTGGATAACTATAACTATTGTGCTCAAGTTTCTAGATTTAAAGGGCTTAGGAGGTGAAAAGTTCCATATCCCATGACCAAATCCTTAACTTAGAAAATATCATACTGCCCATGATTGTATCTAATTTATTAGCAAATAATTTTATCTGAAAATACTAAAGAGCAACTAATATTATAGATCACTTATATTTAGAATAGCAAAACCAGCTTATAAGCTTCAAACAGTAAATTGGCTTCGTGGCATTTTTTAAGGAGTTTGAAGATTTTTCATTCTCTCTTAAAGCAAACCACATTTGAATATACATAGTAGTTAAACTGCCTAGCAAGATTTGTGATCAAAGCAAACGTGAAATAATTGCTAGTGGTTTGTGCAGCAAAGTGCCTCATACAAATAAAGGCAACAATATCAATGAAAGTTAATTCAGTTTGAAATGTAAGGAGACCTCACATGGGAAAAAAAATAAAAAATATATACATTCATATTATCAATTCACAGTTATTTTTAAATCTTGCCTGTGAAGTGACAGCCACAGCAGAAATGAGTTCTCATAGCATCACATAATATTCATTTAGGATGCCTTGGGTAATAAGAACTTTGGACTACACTGGACTCTCCCAGAGTTAACATTAGGGGATAAGAAAAAACAGGAAGGTTTTCCTCACACAGGGTGAAATCCTGGTCCTATTTGATATCAATGACAAAATTTCCCTTGATTTCAATAGGGCAAGAAAAAAACTATGGTCTATGGAGTTAAGAACAACAAGAAGGAGTTTTTTAAACATATTAGAAACAAAAAGAATCCCAATAATGGTATTGGACCGTTACTAGGTGGAAATGGTAGAATTACTAATAATGATGCAGAAAAGGGAGAAATGGTCAAAAAATGTTTCTGTTCTACATTTGGAGGGCAAATAGATGATATAGTCTCATCATATGATGATGATGATAATATTCTTTTCATTCTACCAGTATCTTGAAGGATGTTAAAGAGCAGCTACTAAAGTTAGATATTTTTAAATCAGCACAACCAAATATCTTGCTCAAGAGTTTTAAAAGAGCTGGATGAGGAACTCACTGAACTGTTAATGTTTTTCAATAAATCTTGGAATAATAGGGGAGTTCCAGAAGACTGGAAGAAACTAAATGTTGTGCCAATATTTAAAAAGAATAAATGATGTGACCCATGTGATTATAGTCCCCTCAGTCTGACATCAATCTTGGACAAGATAATGGAACAGCTGATAGGGGATTTGATTAATAAAGAATTAAAGAAGGGCAATATATTTAATACAAATCAACATGGGTTTATGGAAAACAGATTCTGTCAAACTAATTTGATACCTTTTCTCATGAAATGACAAATTTGGCCGATAAAGGTAATAGTGTTGATGTAATGTGCTTACATTTCTGAAAGGTATTTGGCTCGGTTCTGCACAATATTTTATTTACAAAAATAGAACGAAATAAAATAAACATGTCATTCATTAAATGGGTTAAAAGCTGTCTGACTGACACGTCTCAAAATGTAAAATTGTAAATGGGAAATCATCATTGAGTGGCTGTGCTTCTAATGGGCTCCCACAGGCATCTGTTCTTGGCCCTATACTATTTAACATTTTTATCAATGGCTTGGAAGAAAAAATAAAATCATCACTGATAGAGTCTGCAAATGACAAAAAAAAATTGAAGGAGTGCGTGCTACATAATGAAGAGGACAGACCACTGACATACATTGTGATCTGAATCACCTGGTAACCTGATCACAAGCAAACAATGTGAAATTTAATTAAGCTAAATACAAATGTTTATATCTAGGAACAAAGAAAGTAAGCATATTTACGGGATGGGGGACTTTATCCTGGGAAGCAGTGATTCTGAAAAGGATTTTTGGGGGAGGGGATAATTAGCTGACGTGTGCTCCCAGCATAAAGTTATGGCTAAAAGGGTTAATGTAATTCTTGGATATATAAGAAGGAGAATTTCAAGTCTGAGCAGAGAAGTTATTTTACCTTTTGTATCTAATAGTGATGCGACCACTGCTGGAATACTGTGTCCAGTTCTGGTATTCACAACTCATGAAGGATGCTGATAAATTAGAGACGATAAAGAAAAGAGAAACAAGAATGATTAAAGAATTAGAAAATATGCCTGTCACCATGCGTCAGTGGGTCACAGCTGAGGATACCAGATTCAGGTCAAACTGCTGAGAAATCAGGCAGACCCACCCCACACTGATGGTATTCTTCCGTAAGTTATGCCTGGTCAGTAATACGAGTAAACTTCTCTCTTGCCAGACTGGTTAATAAGCAGTCAGAAATGCAGTCTCCTTAGGTACCCCAACCCTTGTTTCACTACCTAGACACTAGACTTCATGATAAATAATAATTTAAAACCATTTTCATGAAACAAGTGGTTTTTCTGATCCCAAGAGATCAGCTACACAGCCAGGCCAATAATTAATCATGCTGCTGCTGATCCTTTAGTATCTAATATCAAAAGGTTACTTATAGGAGGAGAGAGTTAAAATGGAAAAAGAATCATATACATACAATCATTGCAAAGTCATGAATCAGGGTGTAGCAACGGTGGAATAAACTGCTAATTTGCAAAGTTTCTAGAAATTACCCAAACAGCTTGGGGACCATCAGTCCTTATTAGAGCACCTTTATTAGAAATCAAGTTCAGAAAAATGAAACAGGACATTAAGAAAAAGTGGAGATGTTTCCATAGCCTTATATATCTTCTCCCAAAAGGGTGAATGTTTATGGAAATGTATAGACACAAGATGGAGTCCGGGGTCACATGAGCAGGTCATATGTCCTCACATGCTTTGTTAAATCACAGGAGCAGCCATTATTCATATTCTGGCTAAAAACGTCCACAGGAAGGCCCATTGGTGGAGATAGGCTTCTTTTATGGTCTGTTGTGCGAGCTAAGTGCCGAATGGGCCATCAACTTCCATATTCTCTTCACAATCAGCTGCTTAGACTGGATACAAACTGCTCTGTGAGTGTTACCTCCAAGAGTAAACGTATTTAAAATAGAGATAGGTAATCATATTCATATACAACGCTGATATGTGCACATAAACAGGATAATTGTATTTGACAGATTGTAACTTTTTCATTGATATCTTATGTCTTATACTTTATGTAAGAATTATTGCAATTCTATAACAGTGGTAATAATCATGATATACATGGACATATTTTAATCTCAGTAATCCTTGGTGCATAAACAGGAGAGTCTCAAGTAGCAGTAGAGAGGTTATTTTACCTCTGAATTTGGCAGTTGGTGTGACCACTGCTGGAATACTGTGTCCTGTTCTGTAACCACAATTCATAAAGGGTGTTGATAAATTGCAGAGTGTTCAGAGAAGACCCGCAAGAATGATTAGAGAATTAGAAAACATGCCTTATGGTGACAGTCTCAAGGGGTATGTCTACACTAGCAATTCAAGTCGACTTAAGGACCCTTAAGTCAACCTAATTTACTCCATGTCTACACCTGATTTTCATTAAGTTGACTTAAGAAATTCCTTAAGTCGACTTAATAACAACCGCCTATTAGGTCGACTTGAGACTTAAGTCAACTCCTTAAGTCAATTTAAGGAGGATGTGGATGGGGAGTAACCCTTAAGTTGACTTTATTAAGTCGACTTAAGGCCAGTTAAGTCAACTTAACAAAGTGGACTATGTCAACTTAACTTTAAGTCGACTTAACAAAGTCAACTTAACTTTTTCTAGTGTAGACATACCCAAGGATCTTTACTTATTTAGCATAACAAAGAGAAGGTTATGGAGTGACTTGATCATACCCATATAAGGAAAAATATTTAATAATAGGCTCTTCAGTCTAGCCAAAAAGAATATAAGATTTAATGGCTGGAAGTTGAAGCTGGACAAATGTCAGACTAGAAATAAGGCATAAATGTTTAACATTTAGAATAATTAGCCATGGATAAATCTCCATCACAGGCAATTTTTAAATCAAGAGTATATATTTTTCCAAAAGATATGGTCTAGAAATTATTTTTGGTGATGTTCTATGGCCTATTCAGGAGATCAGAGTAGATGATCACAACTTCTTCTGGCCTTGGAATCTATGGATCTGTGAATAATCTTGCAGTGTGTTTTAATGACTATATGTGTATTCAGTTCACTGCAGAAAACCCACATTCCAATACAGCTGTGCTTAAAGGACAATGAGGCAGTATTTCTACCAAAGTAATATCCTGAAAGGCAGGTTGCTTTAAGCCTGAATATGCACTGTCATTTCCTATAGGATGATGGCATTTAAGAATAAACTTAGAAGCAAATATGGATTCAAGAGTATTGTCTTTTACCACCTCACTTAATACTAATGCAAAGTGTTCAAGCATATTGTCATTTTTTTCATTATCATAGTGGGGCAATTCTTATTTATCCCTAGGCTGCTTTGAGTCAAACCACTGGTGCCTGGCATAAGCGGTCTTAGCAGAGGAGCAGGCTGGGGATTTACCCAGGACCCTGCACAGGGGAGGGGCCACTACACCATGGCTGTTTTAAATCTCCGGACAGCCCAGGGGGCTGGTGATGCATCTGGACTTGCAGCAAATGGGGGGGGGGGGAAGGGGACAAGTCAGTGGACACGTGGGGGGGGAGGGCCCCAGGGGCTTGCAGGGGTCCCAGCAAGCCCAGGCGGGAGTCAAGGACAGGACCAACATGTGGCGAGGGAAAGCCCCATCCTTGACATTTGCCCAGGGCCCCAGAATCCCTAAGACCACACCTTGTGCCTGGTGAATGGTGGTTGCAGTAGCTTAATAATTCTGACATCCAAACATTAAACGGCAACTTCTTTGAGCATATATTTTCTACAGCTTGGCCTTTAAATGCTCAGAAATGTTTATTCTCTTCAAATCTATCATTTTTCTGAGCCCAAGGGCCCCAATTGTATTTCATTGCTGTGAGTTCCATCACAGCAATTTCTAGCTTTTGCAAAGCCTCAGATAGGAGATTCTCTCCTTGAAAAGTCTGTAAAATGCCCACAAAATTTGCCTGTCTTGCTCTCTTTAAGAATGCCCCATACTAGGCTATATCAGTCCCTGCCTGGTTTTGAGTACTACGTACAAACTGCTGGCAGCCCAATGATGATTTCTGATTATTGCCTTCAGTGCAGTAGCCTGAACAGCAACCGCCAAGATGGTGGATGTTTTCAGAAGTATCTTTTGGTTACCTCAAAGGTATCAGCAAGAGTGTAAATTTCCTATTGCTTTTTATGGCTTCAGCAGCAACATTTCAAAGGAAAGTTAAATTCTTAATGATTTTTTGGGGGGAACCAGAATTTCAGTCTCCAGATTGTGGTCAAGCCTGCGCCCAACAGCAGCATGAGGCTGGCCTGCGCCCCACCCACACAGCCATGTGCACTGCTGTACAAAGGCGTCATTGCCCTAAAAATAGGTTTGAGGCCAAGGTCCCAGGCCTCGCCTCCTGCCACGCCAGCCTCCCCGCCTCCCATGCCCCCGGACCAATCCAGCCCTGGGTCCCCATCCGGGGCCTGGAACGAGTTCCTGCCGCCACCAGCTGGCAGCCCAGCCTGGGTCCCCAGCTGGAGTCAGGGCCGGATCCCCCTGATGCCAGTGGCCAGGCCCCAGGTCCCCAGCCAGGGTTGGGGCCGGATCCCAGCACTGCTGGTGGCTGGGCCCTGGGTCCCCGCTGGACTCAGGGCACTGGAACTTGGGGCGGGGCCTGTGCCCCATGTGCTCAGCACCAGTGACATCACTGCTGCTGTACCAATGAATATCAAGCCAGTCCTCTTCAATTTGAGTGCTTCTGCCTTAAACTTTCATAACTCTTCATTGCTTTTCATTCTTTGACTGAACATGATCAGCTATCTCAGATTCCAAGACAGCTACATCAGCAAGCCATACCCGCTTTCCCTGCCTCAGTCTGATGTACATCAATTCTTGTCAGCTACAGATCTGTTAGTGGATCCATCAGTAAATAAACTGCAGTAAAACTCAATTTCTATATATGTTTCTGAGTCATTTCTCTGAGAGACTTTGCAATTGCCTCTATTAAGTCTCGCATTCTGTGGGTGTTAATATAACTTGAGCCAAGATTTTCGGTCTGCAGATATTGGAATATTGCAAAATCTTTAAAACTGAGTTAATGTTTAGTGGTTTCTAAGGAAAGTTAAACAAAGTGGCAAAATTTGGGATCTTCTCATGTTGCAATTTACGATGCTACTTAGTAATGGGAATTTCTCATGGACAAAGTGAACATTTTTTTGCTTCCTCAAATTTCACATGCACAGCACAGTGGTTATGTATATGTAAAGAATCAGGATCAGACCTTATCAGAAAACTTCTCATGACTTCTAAAAATTACACACATTTAATCTTTCTGTCAAGAAACCTACTGATATTTAGTGAATATTTAGTGATATTTTTGGAAAGTGCATTTACATCTATGTTTCTCCTATTCCTGAGTATTCTTTTCTGTGGGACGTATTTTAGGCGTATTTAGCTGAGGTCTTAAAATATTATCTTCTGCTGATCAAGGTTGGTGCGGGTTTTAATTAAGGGGAGTGGTTTGATGTGCTCCTTACATTTTTCAAATACTTTTTTTTTTAAATCAACCAAGTCTCTGTGTAAATAGTTTTAAAGGCAAACGTGCCCTTATCATCAGACAGGAAACTGAATGCTTTAACTTTTCTAGATAGCACTTCTACTTGCCCCATGGGCTCCTAGGAAAATGTAGGGAGGGGCATTTTCAAAGCCTGCCTGGAGCTACATATCTGTTAATCATGAACATTTCACAAGAATTAAATTAATATGGGGGAAAGATTAGTAAATGGCAGTTAAGAGCCTTTTGTTGTTGTTGTTGTTAAATTATAATTGTTGTTATGATTGCTTCAATGTGCATGAAGATTTAATCATCATGTATCAGTCTTCTGAAGTATTGGCTACACAGCTAAACTGTATTAACTCACCCAATTTGTCCATTATTAGCTAAGCTGTTAGCATTTGGAGCTCTCAAAGCAGCAAGGAATAGAATGCTGCATTCTGCTCCTGAGAATGAAAGGTGATTTTCATGCCATTCATCCTCTGTTATATGCCGTCTTAGGATACAGACAAGGTGAATGAGGTAATATCTTTTATTGGACCAACTTCTGTTGGTGAAAGACAACTTTCTGAGCTTCCACACAGTTTCCCCTCCTACCTCTTAGGATCCTAGGATATGCCTACACTACAAAAGCTAAGTCGACTTTGTAAAGTTGACTTAGAGAGTCTACACTAGAATCTCTAAATCAACTTAGACTGGACCTTGTTAAGTCAACTTAGAGACTATACACTACACTCTTAAGTCGACTGGCTAGGTCCACAGAGATCCCTGGCTCCGAAGGGAGCCGGGACTTCAGGGGACAAGGGGAGCCCCGGCTCCCCAGCAAGCAGGGAGCCGTGGCTCCCCCGGGGACAAGGGAACTCCCGGGGAGAAGGGAGACACATGGGGCTTTCCAGCCAGGGCTCCAGCGGTGAGAGAATCCCCTGCCGAGCCGGCCGGAGTTCCAGCCACGCAGCTGGAGCCCCAGCAGAGGCAGCGTGGGATTCCCTCACCGCTGGAGCCCCGGCAGGTGATTCCCTCCCTGCTGGAGCCCTGGTTGGGGAGCCCCACCAGCTTCCCTCTCACTGGGAAGCTGCAGCTTCCCGACAAGAAGTGCTCCCTTCTCACCGGGAAGCCATGGGTCACGGGGAGAAGAGAGCGCGGCTCCCTTCTTGCTGGGACCCGCACGGTCCGGGGACAAGGGAGCCCTGGCTCCTTTCTCCTAGGGAGCCGTGGCTCCCTGCGAACCTTGGCTCCCTTGTCCCCAGCCCTAGGTTGACTTAGGGAATTAAGTTGACCTAGGGTGTCCATACCGGTTTTAGGTCAACTTAACAAACTGACTTAGCCGTTAAGTTGACCTAACTACCAGTAGGTATTAACTTGACTTAAGGACGTCCTTAAGTCGACTTAATGAAAGCCCGGTGTGGACATGGAGTAATTTAGGTTGACTTAAGTGTCCTTAAGTCGACCTAACTGGCAAGTGTAGACATAGCCCTAGAGCCCCGATGTTTACCCTGCAATTAAACAACCCCTGAGCCCTGTGAGGTGGAGTCAGCTCCAAGGGCCAGCTGAAGGTTTTTAACTGCAGGATAGATATGGCACTATACAATGTCACACTTAAATATAAAGTGGAACAGATTGTTTAGCATAAGTAGTTAATACATATATCAAGAGACCATTCAAGATGAAGTGGCCTTTTAACACATCACCTCACACTGAAACCCATGCTGGGTCTCATCAAACAACTACCACCCATACTTGATGGAGACCCCATCCTGAAATGAATCTATCCTGAACCCCTTCTTCTGGTGTTCAAACACCCCCACCCCTCCAACCTCTCCAAGTTCATCATCAGAAACAAGCTCCTCACAGACCAGGACACCACAACTCAAAGTGGTACCAGAGATGAAAAACCAACTCAAAGCAACATTACAGATGCAAAACCTCACCCAGTTTGTCTACTCATCACCAGTAGCATCTGCAGATCACCTGAAAACAACAATAACCGAACAGATATATGCAGTTAAATCTTCTGTGCAATTCCCACACTGATTCTCATCACAAGCTACTCTTTGCTTTCATCTCTTTTTAATTCTTCTTTGCTCTCATGTAAATTTATTCCAGAAGCAGCTCCAGTGTATTTTCAACAAAATGACATAGTAAAGCTGCCAGAATTGTCCCTGTTGTCATAGTGCCTGACATACATCTTTAGCACTATCATTTAAATTTAGGCTAGCTCTGGAGAAAGAGGTCAGTATTGTAGCTAACTCATTTGAGGAGCTACAGTTATAGCTTTGTCAGAGCTTTCATTCTATACCCCAGTTTTCATGTATTACAACTCAACAGCACATCTGGCCAAGTAAATTAGATATTTATTATTTGTGGGAGCTAAAATTACAACTGTGGGATATCATGGGTTAGCCCTGAGCTACAGCTGAAGAACACACAACACAACTCTAGACAGGATGGTAATCTTTGTGCTTTCTGGGTACGTCCACACTGGAGCCTTAGGTCGAATTAAGGATGATTAAGTCGACCTACAGCCCCCCGCATCCACATTGGGCGCTTATTAAATCGACTTTAGCCAGTGTAGACGGGGAAAGCCCTTAAGTCGACCTAATTGGCCTCCAGGCCCCAGAGCAAAGTGGGATGGCTACCCACAATGCACCACTCCTCCATCGATCTAGCACCTGCCAGTGTGGATGCTGGCAGTTAACTGGAGTGTTCAGTGTGGACTCTCTAAGTCAACTTAACAAGGTTGATTTAACAGAGCCTCCAGTGTAGATGTACCCTCTGATTCTGGGTCAGATTTAGGTTGGTTCAGGCCATGCCCCTCACACCAGCAGTGGGGGGAAAGGAACAGAAGCTGGTATGCTTTCCCATGGCTGGCTGCTCTGCAGCACAAGACCGGGATCTGTCATTATGAAATGCTGATATGATGAAATCCTATTCAATATTCCCTGAAAACCAGAACGGAGTTTTTCACGTCATTGCTACATGCTGTGGCCTTGTCTGCACCTGGAAACTGCATGTTTTCAGCAATGAGATTAGCTGAACTGTGCTGGTCACATTCCAAAGGGGTAGCCGTGTTAGTCTATTGTAGAAAAACAACAGAGTCCTGTGGCACTTTCAAAGACTAACAGCTTTATTTATCGCATGAGCTTTCGTGGCAGAAAATCCCACTTCGTCAGACGCTTCTCCCATGAAAGCTCATGTGCTGGTCACAGTTTAGCTGTAAATGTAGACAAGGCCAAAACATTGTCAGCCCTGGTTCAGCTAACCAGGGTTCACTTCTGTTCAGAGCAAGGGCATTAACCCCCGTCCGCTGAACCAGGGCTGATCATGGTTTTCATTACCTACTTTAGAGCTTACTTGTGTTTAGCACCAGTTCATCTACCTGATTCCTGGTACCACTGAAAGAGTGCTGCTTCCAAGTGTAAACAAGGCCAGTATGTTTAAGAAAAAGGAATCTGAAGAAAAAAAAAATACCAAATTGCCTATGTCAATCATTCCCTGTCAGGTAAGTCCTGCAAATTCAAAAGTAGGCTGCTATTTAATCCTTATCTTGCACTATTTGCTGTCTTTTACACACACATGCGCGCACTTATGAGCATTAACTTCCCATTTCCAAAAACTGTCAATTTAATTATTGATACTTACAGTTATTCTCTCCTTTTGTATTTAACATCTCTAGCAGGGGTAATAAATAAGTGAACCACAGGTCAAATCTGGACTGCCACACGCTTTTGAACTAGCAGCAAAATCTTTTTATTTACTTATTCTCATTACTGTTATTTGGGAGGGAGAGGGGCTATTATTTTCCTGGAATCTGGCCATTGACTATACCCGGCCCAAGAAATTTGGACCTTGACTGGAATATATGTGATTAAATTATTACTCATAATTATAATATTTGATGTCCACTTTCAGTTTTCAAAATGTTGATCAGTGAACACCAACACCAATGATTCAGTCTAACTGAGGAGCATCCTTGAGGGAGGGGAAGCGGTGAGCAGGGTGAACGCCCTGAGACCCATGCTCCTGCAGGCCCATGCTACCCTGCTGCCAGTGGGGAAGTGTGGGGCCCACCCCGCTGCCCCTCAGCGTCACGCCGCCCACTCCCCTGCCTCGCTGCCTTCCACAGCAAAACAAAAGCAAGGGGAGTGGTGGGAGCATGAAGCCTGGCCTCTGAGCCGGCCTGCCCCAATTCCCTCCCCTCCCCCCAGCGGAGGAAGGGCCAGGGTCTCCCATTGGCCCTGACCCTCACCCCGCACAGGGACTGCCCTGTCTTGCTTCACACCACGTCTCTATAGTCCAGACTGATGGCAGATACAGTGTCACAGGAAAATGTTCTCTTTTTTAATTCCGGTTACAGGGACAATCTCTATTTTAACTTTTCACCACATCACAGCAAACTAACATGACATCACTTAGAATTTAGTTTTCACTGACGCAGCGTGTCAGCAGTTTTAACGGATGCATTTCTTTCAGCTTGCACTTCTGATATCTGAACCAAGTTGTGGTTGACTGGTTGTGGATCATGTGTCTCCATAAAAGCAGGTAACTGAAATGATCTATGGGTCAATACTCAGACATCTGTAATTTGAAATTGCAGCAGAGTACGCTGCACATATTTCAGAGATCAGATATTTTGCTTTGCATGATAAGATTATCAAGCAGATGCAGCAGCAATGCCAGCACAGTGAAGGATATCCCTAGAGCTTTTCATTTGAGATTGAAAGGGGTTTTTGAAGCTTTTTAATATCTCTTGCAGAGGATAGAAACACCATATTTTCAAGGTAAGGCAATGTCAGAGCTAGTGTTAAGCCTCATTCTGTCTAGTGTTAGACCATTAAGTTCCCGTGTCATCTGCAGATGGGGTTAGAAGAAAAAATCCCCAGCTATCCTCTCAATAGACATATGCAAAAGGGCCCAGAGAGGTTGCCTAGGGGTAGGTAGTGACAGAATTACTAACAAGATCATTATCTCTTCTTCTGTTTCTATAGCTGTGAGGAATGACAGGATGGGTTCTCTGCCGCCATCCATGTTGTTCATATTTTCTCAGAAGAGCATTGACTATAAATAAGAACCGTAAAAGAAAAATAATAGCAAAATCCTACAGTGCATCCATTTTTCTTCTGAACACACAGCTTGGTTTGGGGCTTTTCTTCTTCAGTTAAAACATATATATTTCTAAGTCTGGCCAGTAATGTTTTGCATTATGCTCTTTGGGAATTTTCATAGACTATGCAAGTTTTTGGACACATCCCTGCAGTCCCATCTGCTGAGGAGTCTAAATTTTGTTTCACTTAGCTATAAAAGCTACAGAGGGTTGTGTACAACTCCAAATGGATTTAAATGCATTCCAGGATTGAACAATGCAATAACAGATACAATTCCCTCTGTGAAAAGGGTTTGGTAATATGTATTGAGAAGAAGAGCCTTAGAAGAGGCAGGTGATCCATCTTTAGAGTGTTTGTGTGGGACCTAGGAGACCAGGTTCAGTTCTCTAATGCCTGGATGACGTTGAGTAAATCACTTAATCTCTTAATTTCCATTTGGTGTGGCAGAAAGATGAGCAAGTGAGAGCACCCTGGAGATTGCTTTTATCTGGCCACGGTGCTTCAAGGACTATACACCAGCTAGGGATAGCTGGAGTGCACTGTTCTCCGGCAACTCCTCCTCCCCTTCCTGAGGCTACGTCTACACTCACAAAGTTAGGTCGACTTTCTGAAGTCGACTTTCTAAAGTCGACCTTATTAAGTCGACTTAGAGAGTCTACACTAGACTCTCTAAGTTGACTTGATAGGTGGAGGGAGAGCCAGCCTTGCAGGGCAGGCTCTCCCCAGACCAGGAAGCCGCTGGCAGCTTGCCCCGGGGAGAGCCAGCTGGCTCTCCCCGGAACAAGAAGCTGGGAGGCTCATCCCAGGAGTGCCAGCCTTGCAAGGCTGGCTATTCATGGGACCAAGAAGCCGCTGGCGGCTTGTCTTGGCAAGAGCCAGCTGGCTCTCCCTGGGACAAAAAGCCAGGCGGCTTGTCCCAAGAGAGTCAGCCCTGCAAGGCTAGCTGTCCCAGGACCAAGAAGCCGCTCGCAGCTCATCCTGGCAGAGCCAGCCAGCACATGGCTGGCTCTACCAGGACCGAGAAGCGGCGCGTGGCTCATCCCGGCAGAGCCAGCTGTGGGCCAGCTGGCTCTGCCAGGACCAGAAAGCGGCGGGCGGCTCGTCCCGGCAGAGCCAGCTGGTGCACATCTTGCTCTGCCGGGACCAGCTGCAAGCAGCTTCTCGGTCCCAGCAGAGCCTGCCGTGCACCAGCTGGCTCTCGCCAGGACCAGCTGCCCAACTCCCGGGCTCTCCAGCCAGGGTTCCAGCGGGCGATCCCCTCCCGCTGGAGCCCTGGCTGGGGAGCCCTTCTCCCCGGGACCGCGGCTCCTCTGGCAGGGAAGCCACAGGTTTGGGGAGAAGGGAGCAGGGGCTCCCCAGGGAACAAGGGAGCCACTGTGGCTCCCTTCTGCCAGGGAGCCATGCGGGGCTCCCGTGTCGTGGCCCCCCCCCCCCCGCCCTAGGTCGAACAGGTCGACTTAGGGCATCTACACTGGCTAAGTCAACTTAATAAAGTCGATTTAGACACTAGTTCGAATTATAACGAGGTGTTATTAATTCGAACTAGTTTTTCCTTAATTCGACTTAAGGAGCAGCTTAAATCGAATTAAAGAAAGCCCAGTGTAGACATGGAGTAAATTAAGTCGATTGAAGCCTGCTTAAGTCAACTTAATTTATAAGTGTAGACGCACCCTGACATACAACCTGCATCAACTGTATGCCTTCTGGAGAGTCCCTCATAATTGGAAAATCCCCATCAGGGGATCTGTAGTCAGTCTCCATTCACTTTGTGTTACTTGAGATTTTCTGCCCATGTATGACTCAAACACGGATGGACTCTGAATTTGTGGTAATCTCCTGACAGTTGGTTGGAAAATGTTAAAATTTCATCAAATGGAGGATGAGGAAAAGGAGGTTTGATATATCACACAAAATGTTGTAACCATTTCTCCCCTCCCCTTCCCAGTCATCTATGCTAAGGGGGAGAGTGGCTACTGTCAATACTTCATGTGAGATAACTTTCCAGTTTGCAGCAACAGTTGTAAAAACAACAAGAGCTCTTGGATGCCATAAAAATGGAACAGAAAACAATGGTTCCACTCCTCTGCCCTCCTCCAATCCCTCCCACAATTCATTTAGTGCTGTGCCCAGTCTTGGTCACCTCTCTTTAAGGAAAATACTCCAGAGAGTGAAAAAGAATAGAAAATAGCCTCCAAAATGCACACGTTTTAAGAACGCTATTAAAGAAGCCATTAGCAGTGCAAGAAATTCTATTGATCTTGCAAAACCCAGAAACACTGCTTCATATTCTTGTATTCCATATACCAGTACTTTACCTATTGTAAGTGACCATTTATATGTTTACAGGCATCTCTTTTAACACACAATAAAACTTACTTCTTTTCATTTGCAACCCTTGTTTCCCTTTCTCTCTTCCTAGCCCACTGTTTGTTGTTTTCACTGCTTCTTGCCTAAAATGTAAATAATACATTTTTCAGGGCAAAGACTGTGTGTTTTGTTTGTAAAGCTGGTAGTAAGTACATTCTGTGGTGCAATGTAAGACCATATCTATATGTGTAGTGCTACAGCTGTGGCACTGCCATGCGTCTGGTGAAGACGCTATAGGCTATGGGGAGGGAGTTCTCCTGTCAGCATAGAAAAACACCTTCATGAGTGGCAGAAGCTATGTTGGCAGGAAGAGTTCTTTCGACGCAGTGCTGTGCACATGGCCCCTTATTTAGGTTTGATTTATGTTGCTTGGGGTCGGGTGGGGTGGAAGACAAAGTGTACAATGGTTGCATCCCTGAGCTACTATAGATATAGATATAAAATGGGATAGTTCAAAAACTAGAAATATTCATATTGGAAAGGAGAAGAGTTAGAGAATATTTGACTGACTTATTTCCAGTCAGACAGGGTATTGCAGCTTGCTCCATTTTTCCTTTTTGCATTGTGACAAAATAGGACACAAGGGATCACTCAATAAAATTTATAGCACATGTTTAGAATAATTGAAGGTACATTGTTTTTCACAAAGCAAATAAACTATTTTCTCAGCTTCAACTTAAGTAATGCAGCTAGGTTTGAAAAGGTCTGGAAAATGTGGTGACCATTAGTAATGTTTGTAGTATTGTGCAAGGTTTGCCAAATATTAACTAGGCCCAATATTCCACAGTCTGGAGAGGAGAAGCAGCAAAAATTACTGCAGACTCTGCAGTAACTTCACTGTTTTGCCCCACAGAAGATCAGGTAGACATCCTCTAGCCTGCCTAGTTCTGTTTCACCCATTTCAAAACCACAGAGCTGAAAAAAAGCAGAGAGGATCCTTTGCAGGGTAAAGCACAACTTGAGGATGACACATCCCTTTCCACACCATCCATGCATAAATGTTCAAGAAATCCTTGTTCTTGGAGTGCTGGCCCCTACATATATTTCACTGTAGTCACATGCACTGTGTGTGCATCCAGAGATGGAGAATTCTTGAAAACACTGTTGGTACCTATGACGGGATGCACATCTGTGTACCCCAGGGCATGATCTGTGTAACTTTTCTGTTTAGTTTTGCAATGTAATTGTGTGATTTGATGCCAAATGCGCTATAACAGGTTCCTTTGTGAATGGTGCCACGGTGATTACCATGTTACCATTAACATACTATGTTTCCTACAGCAACATGTATGAATGGATGTGAAGCATGTTATCCTCACTGGCTCAGGTAGAAGTAAAGAGAATCACACAACAGGACAGTGAGGGGAGGAGCTGTCAGCAGTTTGTAAAAACAAAGACACAGAGACTGTGAGAGAGAGAGAAGCTGCAGGCTTTCGCCTGGGAGACTCCATCTTGCAACCAACTTCGAGAAAGATCTGGGCCCTGCTTGGGAATAGGCAGAGAATGGCTGTAAAACATCGAACAGCCGAACACCTTGTGCATAATCTTGGACTAAGAGGTCAGTTTAGGTAGAGGTGTTAGATTAGTATGCGGTTTATACCTTTTATAGGGTAGTGGTCACCCATGACTCATTTATAGTATGTTTCTGCCTGGATTGGCCATGTTCTCACCTGAATTCATACTCTGATCAATAAAGTAGTATTTGTTTTATCTAAAGCTGTGTGATCTTTAGAGGTGTGGATGTGGAAGGCTGGGCATAATCCACTTCTTTGCTAAATGGATGGATTTGAGACTAAGGTGATTGGGAGTGGGTCTCAATCCCTATAAGACAGTGGCTCCCGGTGTGGGATCTGGGGCTGGGTGTGCTTGCTGGGGGACCAATGACTGTGTGGCTAATGGATTTACACCCACTGCCTGGGACCAGTTACATGCTGGTGGCTGGTGTGGACTGACTCAGGAGTGAGTGGTCACCCAGTGGGGTGAGGTGAATTGGGGTTCAGGAGCAAGGTTCGAGGGGTCATAGCAGCACACCAAACTGGATTTGGGGAGCAGCCTGTCACAGTACCAGACCACACTCTGGTGGCAGTGGTGTCTCCAGCACCAATTAAGTCTAAATTCAATAACCAATGGTACTGACAGAAGTCAAACATACAGACCCTCAGTCATTGACAGTATCAGCTCTGCCCTGCCCTACCACAACACAAAGAGTAACTGATCTGGCCCCTTCAGTTCAGGCGGACAGGACCCATCACCCTCTAAAGAGGACAGAGTCTTACACTCTACCAAGGACATTTTTGTTCTCCCAGATCCCAAAACTTCATCAGATTCTTCCCTCATAACAGAGGTTCAAACTCCACCAAGAGATGCAATCTATGCAAGAAATCTGTCTCCGATACACGGAATCTTAGAAGATTATGGTTGGGAGGTCAGGAGGTCATCTAGTCCAACCCTTGCTCAAAGTAGGACCAATCCCAACTAAATCATCTCAGCCAAGGCTTTGTCAAGCTGTACCTTAAAAACCTCTAAGGATGGAGACTCCACCACCTTCCTAGGTAATCCATTCCAAGTGTTAAAGCTTTTTTCTAACCCAATCTAGACCTCCCCCACTGCAACTTGAGATCATTGTTCCTAGTTCTGTCATCTATTACCAGCGAGAACAGCCTAACTTCATCCTTCCTGGAATCCCTTTACAGGTAGTTAATGGTTACTATCAAAAAACCCCTCATTCTCCTCTTCTGCAGACTTAACTAGCCCAGTTCCCTCAGCCTCTCAAAAATCATGTGCCCCAGCCACTCAATCATTTTCATTACCTTCCACCAAACCCTCTCCATTTTGTCCACATCCTTCTTGTACTGGGGCCCCAAAACTGGATGCAATACTCCAAATGTGGCCTAATCAGTGCCAAATAGAAGGAAATAATCACTTCCCTCAATCTGCAGCAATGCTCCTACTAAAGTAGCCCAATATGCCCTTTGGCAACAAGGGCCTACTCTTGACTCAAATCCAGCTTCTTGTCCATTCCCTCATCTACCCTTGGTTTTCCTCCAGCAGAACCACTGGTACTGTTGATGGAAACTGGTGTTGCTCTGATTGGTGTTTAATTTTTTGGTAGTAGCAGCTCTACCAGACACTGTGGCTTCACCATGTTTCCTGATTTTAAAAACTTGCTTCTCATTGTTAGGCAACATCAAGAAGGCTAGTGGTCAGACCCTGGCTAGTCTTTCCAAGCCTGGAAATGGCTCTTCCAGCAGTTTGGAGGCCTGGGGGCCAACCCACAGTTTGTTGTCCCCACTGTGTCCTCCGGGATCTCTCAGGAAACTCTTGTGAAGAAGAAAGGATAGGGAGACCTATCCTGGGCCCTTCCTCCTTACTGGGTCCCAGCTCAAGGTCCAAAGGAAAGAGGCAAAGGATGGCTCATTCGTCTAGATGCCAATCCAGATCAGCCCTCCTCTCCCCAGCTGCTTCTTACTTTCCCTATTTTCCCTTCATTTTGGGGCACTGCCCCAGCCTTCTTCCATCAGTCTTAGTAGTTCAGGGCTTCAGCTGGTGGGGGATACAGCTTCCCAGCTCACCCTTAGACTCTAATTGTTTCCCTGCCCTTCATCAGGGCAAAGGGGGATCCTGGCTCAGGCTGAGTCTTACTCAAAGCCCCAGTCCTTTCCTTCTAGATTGCTCGGCTTCAGGGGCTGCAGTCAGCCTGCATGTATGCCTGTCTACCAGAGTTCCCTTTCAAGCAAGTCCTTCATAGAGCATATGCTCAGCAGCAGCTGAGGAATGGGACCTTCTTGGTCTAAGACTGCTCCATCACTCTTTTAACCTCAGTGTGAGCTCTGTAAAGCCCATCAGAGAGACATTAGATTTCATCAGAGTGTCTCTAAATTCAGTCATAGCAAGGGCTTATCCGCCAATAGTCAGATTCCAAATGATGAACAATCTCATAGATAAGATTATGAGCAACTCCTGAATACCAATCACAATTTGCCTCTCTGTCCTGGGACATATCATGTACTTATATCATGCTATTCACTGAAGTCTGTCTTCAACATGGCTTCAAACAGTGTACACACCAAACAGTCTATGAATGCCCATAGAAACTGTGCCCACTAAAGTAACATCATCTCTACTCTGGTGGAGAAATCCCCACTCCATCCGTTTCCCTCTCAACAGGCAGGACAATCATTATGGATGCCTCTCTTTTAGACCGGGGAGTTCATAGGCAGCCGCACTTGAGCTATTAGTGAGCCCCCAAGGCTCTGGGGCTATGTCTACACTGGCAAGTTAGTTCGAATTAAGGAAGCTTAATTCGAACTAACTAAAGCCATGGCTACACTAAGCTTTAATTAGTTCGAATTAAGGGCTTCCTTTATTCAAACTAAGGGTTAATTCGAACTAGTTAGTTCAAATTAACCAATGTGGCCATGTTAATTGCTAATTGCTCAGCAATTGCTGAGTCTGTTTATTACTTTGGGAAAAAACGTTCATATATATCAGTGGCAGGGGACTTCACTATAAAGTTTTGAATCCTGATACTTTCCAGGTATCCTCATACCTAATTGCTTAGTTCGAACTAACTGGCCCATTGAACTCAATGCAATTCGCTAATTAGAACTAAGCAAGTGCCATGAATAGCACTTGCTTAGTTCGAACTAAATTTTTCTAGTTCAAATTAAGTTAATTCGCATTAACTAAAATTAGTTCGAATTAGTTCGAATTAACTAATTCAAACTAACTTTAGTAAGTGTAGATGTAGCCTTGGATATCCCAAGAGACTATGATCCACATGAACGAAAATCTTGGGATTAGTCATTCTTTGTTAGTTCAAGGGTTAGGAGGAGAACAACAAGAAAAGAAGTCATATACTGAAAGAACGAAGCTCACACACAATGAAATTACCATATCTAAGGGGAAATACCCCCCTCAAAATAATTTTTGAAAAACAAGAATCTAAACAATATAGAAGCCACCAGCAACAGAGTATAATAATAATAATAATAATAATAATAATAAATTAGCAGTCTGTATGCATAAAAATTCTTACTGTGTAGTTTCTTAAAGAAAAATTATAATTAAATCCATCAAAAGAATTCTTAGAACCTTATTGCACGTTCCTATCTCACCATGCTTGCTTATTGCAAGGAAAAGTTGTTCTTTCACAAGAAAACTTCCAAAACAAAGACACAACTCAATTTCCAGATGTGTCAGTTCAGACAGAAACAGTCTCCATCAAAAACAAACAGTCCAACAAAGAAAGAAAGTATCAGGATTCAAAACTTTATAGTGAAGTCCCCTGACACTGATATATATGAACGTTTTTTCCCAAAGTAATAAACAGACTCAGCTCAAAGAAACTATTAATTCATAGGGTCATTCAATGTTCTCCAGTGTCAGACAATTAATCAGTCTCTACACATTTACTCTCCAAGTATGACTATCATTCAAAAACAATTCTTTGCTTAAGCCATGTTTACAACGAGCATTTCCTTTTCTGATTTGCAGTTTCAGTGGAATATTAGGGAATGCTTACTGCTAGCATTCTGAATCCTTTAGCACATTTGGGAGACCTAGTTTATCTTCAAGAGAGGAGCTTCATCCAGCCTACTGTTTCAGCTATGTGAAGACAAGTAATTCAGGAGGTGCCAGATATTTTCTGTACAGTGTATGAGGATACCTGGAAATAACTGTGGTTGCCTCTCTAAAAACAGTTCATCCTTATGCAAAGTTTACCTCTGTGCTGCTGCCAATATCTTGTAGGACTTGCCACAAAAGTGATGGCCATGAAAATTAATGCTATCTAAGATAGATTTCCTTTCTTTGCCCGATTTTATTTAATAAACTTTTGAGTTCATTATTTAGTATATGTGTCAGATTCTCATTCCAATTTCTCCTTCTGAGACTTGTTTTCCTGATCTTTCATATAGAACCTACCACTATGTCCTATTGCACAGTGCATAACCAACAGTTGATTTCTGTTACTTTTCTGTCTAACGTCCACTGCAAACACCTCTAAGTTCCATTAGAAAAGCCCCAGACTTAAAAGTCTTGAGAAAATCACAGGTTATTGAGATATACCAAAAATGTGGCATTGTACCTTTTTTTCAACATATGATAGAGGGGTGGAAAAAGGGACATAAGGAATTGAAGCCTAGTAAATATGACTTAATAGGTAGAATGCAGTGTTTTAACCAAGTTGGTCCCAGGATAATAGAGACATACAGTTGGTACGGTAGTATCTTTCTCTGGACCACCATTTGCTGGCGTGAGAGACAAGCTTTTCAGCTGACACAGAAATTGGTTCAATAAAAATTATTACCTGACCCTCCTGACAGATGGTAAGCTGTTAATAAGACTGTCAGTTTGCAAGCATACAGATGTTTACACAAGGTGATGATAAACGGGAATCAACATGATCTGTCAAAAAGAGTGATACCAAAATAACTGAACTAATTTAAGAGGAGAATAGATGTAGCCCCAGTTTCTGTATTCTCAATGAGTAGTTCTTTCCCTTGCACTCAGGTAGTAATGTGGTGGAAGCTCTATGAGTAGAGCCCTGCACAGGTACAAATATGTGGATCCGCATCCGATCTGTGTCTGCAAGAAATGGTCCATGGATATCCGCACTGTATCCACGGATGCAGATATAATGCGGATATCCATGGATTTGCAGGGCCCTCGCCCTGCACAGATACAAATACGTGGATCTGTCTCTGATCTGCATCCACAAGAAATGGTCTGCAGATATCCCAATTGTATCCGCAGATGCAGCTATCCATGGAAATAACGTGGATATCCATGGATTTGCGGGGCTCTAGCAATAAGTATTCAGACAGGTTAGTAGTTCAACTTAATGCAACAGGACTGAGTACATTCTTTATAGTGTGAGTCAGGGCCACAGAAGCATAGCTTTTTAGTGGATAAAGACAATGCATTGGATATACTGAGCTATCATTTCAAGGGCTAAAGGCCCGTCTGCATGCTCAAATTGCAGCATATTTGTGTCCATGTTTACATAAATATTTACCTTGACTACACAATCATAACTCCTTTCACAACTGTGGTAGATACATATATAATCATGCTAAAGGCACCTGCAAGTATAGATCCATACATGTGTCATTAAGACCAGTTATTCAGTTCTACCACAATTCAGGAATGTGGTCTGCATGACTCACTAGAAGCCCTTTTACAAGTAAAATAATTCTCTGCTTATATATAAAGTGCCTTATGCAATAGTTGGAACATTTCCAAGAATTCCAGCATGAAAAATGTTTATATTATTTCTATACCCAAAAGGCCTTCGGCATTCCAAAATAAATTCAAATAGATAAAATAATTGAAATTTATGAACTCACATACTCTAATGCATTATTGCAAAGAAAGCGAATATTTATGTCTTCACAGAGCATAAGGATTTTTAGAGGGTACATAAAAGTTGGGTTGTTTCTTGTTATTTACAATTGTAAATGAGCATCCATGTCCTTGAAATATTTCCAGTAATTGTAAGTGGTCTTAACCCTCAAACAATGTGGATCCAGGTCTGGAATTCTGGTCTGTGGGTGTTGAAACATGGGGCATTGGTTTGGTTTGGTCAATAGTAGAAAGAGAATTCACTTGCAAACTTCAGATCCCTTCTCCTTCTCCTCCAAATTTTGGAGGAGTTCAGTGACGGTTGTCTGGTTCAGTCTCTTCTCTGCCTATAAGGTTGCAGAAATAAAGAGACATCTGGGTCGTAGCAATATATACAGATTATCTGAGACCACGATTGGCATACCTCAATACTCCTAGCAGCTATTGGCTTGGAAAGTGTAAGCAGACCCATAGGATCGTGAACTAAGGCACTGATTGCTTGCCACAATTGCTCTAACAACTATATTGGCATTAACCTCTGACATAGTGCCACCTCATGGCAGCCCAACCCAAGTGGCACAGCCTGGTGCAGTCTGGGAAATTCATATTGTTGGCTACCAAAAAATATGGAGTGGAAAAGACAAGTTGGATTCCTTTTAACATGCCAGAAGACCCTTGATGTGCACTTAAAATTTTCATTGCTTCTATCCTGAAGCTAAAAATGAAAACTGGTCTCAAGTCTGTTTCCATGTCAGTATCACCTAACAGAAGGCAAAAATGGATGGTTTTCCCCCTTCCTCCCCTTTGCAATCAGCAACTGATCTGCCAACTTCTTTACTTTCTTCTTTGGCCAGTTGCACCCTATATTGCACTGTGGGAGGTGCTCAAATGGCTAGGTATGAAAAAGGAAAAGTGATAATGATTAACATACCTAGCCAGAAAAACACAGCTCCACAAACACAAGATACACGTCCACTGCACAATGTAGAAACAGTATACCTTCATTTTTAAAAATAGCTCCTTTCAATTAGAAAGCCAACAAAAGCACTGAGGAAATAATATTTTATTGGTTGAATCAAATATGATAGCCATGTTATTCCTGGAATAGTCAGTCATCTACCAAAGGGGTAGCAATGTCAGTCTAGATCAGCAAAACAAACAAGGAGTCTTGTGACACTTAAGTTGACCTTCAGAGGTGGTGCTATTAAGTCAACTTAAGGAAGCGCTTAAGTCGACTTAATAAAAGCCCAGGTGTGGATGTGGCTTTGTGTAGGTCGACTTAAGCATCCTTAAGTTGACCTAACTTGCCAGTGTAGACACATCCCTTGTTAGTCACCTGACATTTTTTCCCCTCATCTTGCTTTATATGCACAGAAACAACTGATTACTCTTCTTGAATAGCTTGAGATTTCCGCAATATACACACATTTTAATTTCCAGTAAAATACTGCACATGCACAGATGTTTGCTACATTGCTGGAAATTGAAAGGCTGCCCGTTCCTGAGATAGCAAATGAATCTCCAAGCCTTTGTGACTGGTGGCAAGTCTCAGATGCAAGGAAGTGTAGCGGCTCCACTTCCTCCAGACTCTGGGAAACAAAACACAGTCACACAGCTGACAGGAAAATGAATCTGATAGACTTGTCCTCTTTGGGGTTTCAGCCAGCAAGGGTCCCAGACCTCACAGTTATTGGTCCAGGACTTCAGACTTTACTAATATCCAGCTAAATCAAACTGTGTTCCTTCTGTAATACAGCCCCCAAAATGACAAAGCTTAATCCTCTAACATAAAGAGTCTGAAGTCAGGGTGTATTACAAAAGCTATTCTGCTTTTTTTGAGGGGTAGTTTAATGTAGGATTAATGTCAACATTATCTCCACGATCAGTGTTTTCTACGTGCATTTTTCCTGCCATGTACAAGATATAAGAATTGCTTGCTTTGGTATATTTCTCTCTGCAGTACAGTGTATACATAAGTCAGTATATTTATATTCCTGTACAATTCCTCTGGTCGCCGGTGAGACGGTGTTTTGAAAGCACAGCTGCAGAATATGGGGTGGAATCTCTACAAACAGCGAACAAGCCTGTGAAAGTGCACTGGCTTTAGAGTGTATGTTAAATGAATGTGACATTTCCCCTGGTTTTAGAATTTTTGTTTTGTTGTGTATATGAAACCTCCTGAGTTGGCTGCATTATTGTTGTCCAAGAACACATTACAAATCCTCCTGGCTTGAAATAATCAGAATTTTATCATAATCAAAAATGCCTTGTTCAATCTTCCATGCATACTTTCCTTCCTGTTCCAGGCTGTCTAGAGGTTTTCAGCAACAGACCTACAGCCCTGGCTGGCTCTGTAATGTGGATGACCTTATCAGAACGCCATACAACTGCAGAGACAAGCTGTGTGCACTCTGCTTGAAACAAACAGATTTCTGGGGAATTTATTTGTTCACACATGAGCAGTAAATCAACATTCAACACTTGGAAGTTGCAGCGGGTTTCTGCTGTTTGAGAGATACCTAAGCTGACAGGGTTTCCATTGCACTGTTAGGAATGAAGATGAAAAATGCAGAGACCATCTAACAGAGGTAGCTAAGAAATAGTCTAGAGAAAGTGAAAGTGTTCCTAAATATAAGCAGTTCTGCTTTGATGCTCTGCTACACATTACAGGGAGTCGCCGAGTGCTAGAGCCATATGTTACCCTTAGAGGGCCACACACTCAGCTTATGTAAATTGGTATTGCTTCACTGTAGCCAGTGGAGCTCTACTGATGTGCACCAGATGAGGATATTAAGTGATCTCCTCCTGATTTCTATACCTACTGCTGTTTAATTATGTTTTACTGCTAAAATAACCTACTGCTTTATCTGAGATGGTTATGAACAACCTCTGACATCCCAGCTGGGTTTGCAGGAGGGGACGCTCTGCAATGCAACCAGTGATGGGAGTGCTAGCATAGACAAGGTTCCAGTGGCTTTTTTACTATTATGATGACATCAGCTTCTGGTAGGAGCTGTAGCGAATACAAAGGCCAGATGCTCTGGTCTGATCCAGCTGCTGTGCACTGCTCTGGTGGCACAAAGCAGTCATAAAACCAATTCACCTGGGGAAATGCTTCAGTCGTGCAGGAGCAACATGGCTGCTTTTATTCTATCCTCTCCTAGGCTCTGGTGCAGGGATCGTGTCAGAGGGAGAAGCCATTATGACTTAGCTTTTGGCTACCCATGACTTCTTTCCAGACCATGTCATTACCATGCGTTAGAATCATACCACAGATCCATAATCAAGCCATAGTATGATTCTAGAAGGATCTTTTTCGTGTAACTCAGCTGCTCCATATTTAGGATAAGGAGAACCACTGTTGCATTAGTGCCCATGCCCGTCTGGGCAGAAAATTTCATTCAGTCCCCAAGCAGAGAAGAGCCACCTTTATGCCCCACTTCTGGAACCCCAGGTGGTGCTTTATGTTTCCACTACTCCTATACCCAGACTGTCTATACTAGACACAGTTCTGACACTGCATTGTTCCAGAATATTTCTGCTTAGCAGGGATCAGCAGTGTGGATACAGCAATCAATATTAAACAGGACTGTGTCTGACAACTGTTTTCATTACAAGATTGTGACTCCCATGGTTTACTGCTGTCATTCAGACAAGTCCTTGATGCTGGCACTAAGGTGAAATTTTCCAACACTAGAATGCAAGCTTGATGCTACAATCACTGAGCAGCTCTGGAAAAGGACTGGAGGAGTGAGCCCATTAAGGTAGGAGCCGTCAGTTCACTCTTCCATGTTCAATTGAGCAGTCTGTGCTCAATTGATTTCTGAACTGAATCTGTAACTCCAGCCGTGTAACTGGAGTAGCGCCATACCAACATGACGCCATTTCTGGTCAGGTTAGCGCAGTGTGTAAGGGGTAGTTAGTAAGTCGTAGGGAGATACGCAAGGTATTTTATGTACCTTGCATATCTCCCATCAACTGCTGCAGAAGAGCGCAGCAAGTATAGACTAGGTCTCAGGTACAAATGTTTAGAGAAGGTATGAAACTCATTGACCTTTGCTAGCCAAATAAATCTAAAGCCACTGCAAGAAAAAAAAAATAAAGGGCATGGAATATGAAGCCCCCCTTCTAATACTTTGTGATGACATATCTGAGTGTCCTCTATTTTCATCTCACCCCCAGCAATTTCCTCACCAATTACAATGACGAAGTTAGGGACAGTAGTGAAAGAGAAGCACAAGACTGAATGCTAGTGACCTTCCGATTCAGAGCACCTTCTACGCCACCTGTTAAAAAACAGAAACTAGGGCAGGTGTGAAACCACAAAATTCAGATCTAGATTTTGAAGACCCCAAAATTCAGGCTTGTTCTGATATTATGATTTAGCCCAATTAGTGACTATTTATCAAATTCTGTTCTCAACCTCTGACTGTTGAACTCACCCAAAAAAATGGGAGGTTTTTTAAACTGAGATTTTAGTTCAAGTTCATCTTTGATAAGGGGTCATATCCTCAGCTGAAGTAAATCAGCACTGTTCTACTGAAATCAATGAAACTAGACCAATTACCCCTCCCTCCCCCCATCCACGTGAGGAACTGTCCCAGAAATTTCATATAATTAACTTGTTCTAAATCATGTCCTACAGTGTTTCATTTGTGTACAGAGGGATATCTCCCTTCCCAGCATCTTCTCATTGTTTTCCTTCTGACCTGGAATGAATGGTTGCCAACTAAGGCCATGTTGTTTAGATATGCTGCATTGTTCAGCATTACATCCCACCAATCGGCAAAAAGAAGTGTAAAATAATCATGACACCCCATGATAAATAGATCCCTGTTACATTGTGAATTTGCTTACAGCTCTGACCTCTGCTCTGTATAAACTGTTTTTGATTGCAAAATTGCTCTGCTCCACAGTACAGCTGTGTGGAGGATGTGCAGCAGAACTGTAGTCAGTGTGACAAGCCATTTAGCTAGAATATTTATAACCACTGAGTAGAAATGAAGAACAGTACTTTCAGCACCTCCAAAATCTGATTTCTATAATCAGCTCAAACAGCTAGGAATGCTGCCATATGTCATAGTAACAGACTTCCCTAATGGCACATAGTTAATGGAATGGAATAGGAAAAGGGTCCATGAGATGCCAAGAAATAGCATCATATATTTCAAGTACTGCCTTTGCAATGGACCTTTGACATTACAGGAGGCACCATCCCAGCCTCCTTGATATTATTAATAGAGGAGGAAATATGCCAAGAAATTGCTCTGTTTGCAGCAGAGAGCATCTAAAACTGTGAAGCCTTTGAACATTGCACAGGGCTAAAGAAATCAGTGGTAATGTGCTCCCCTTTCCTTTGCAATGTTTTCTCCAGTCTTGCCGAGCAATGAAAGACGTGGAAAGAGCATGTCAATGTGACGGTGCTAAGGAAGAGTGGTGGCGATTATGCAATCGGGAACTCAAAGACATTAGTTATGGAAGAAAGTTAAAGAACTAAGAAGGCTCATCAACTTGACAAAAAGAAAGTGTGGCATAGTAGAACAGGCAAGGGTTACAAAGTTCAGGAGTCAGGAGGACTGAAGTTCAGCCACAAATGGGGGGGGGGGGGAAATCGAACAAAGAATTCTTTGTGTCCATCCTTTCCACTATATTTTTCATAGTTCCTGCTGCCATGATAGCATGCCTCCTGTCTCTCATTTCTCTATCCAGTGTAGAATAATGGACTATAGTATTCCCCTTGTAGTACAGGGGGGTTCCATATTGAAGAATATTCTTATATCTTTCTACTGCAGCCCTGTATAATCACTTGTGTTGTTTCCAGGAGTGACAAACTAGAATAGAGAGGGATGCAAAGCCTAACAAACAAAATAGTAAATGTGCATAATATTTTTAAATACAATAGGTCAGGTTCTACCCTGGAATGCATGTGCAACTCACATTGGTTCCCAATGGGAGCTCTGTACACACATCTGAGGGCACAATTTGGCCTAATATTCTAATTACATTCTCATTAATTCTGCTGCAATGATCAGATGTCTACAATATATGGTTACCAAATATATATACTATATATTTGATAAAAGCTTGCAATTCAAGGTTGAAAAGTAATAAAATTAGAGATCTACTGGAATAAGAACAGCTCTTTCTGGCCTCATTCACATTAAGCAAATACTGTTTCTTCTGGGAGACACCATGGCATAGTGAATAAGGTATTAGATGGGGACTTGGGAGAAGCGGGTTCAGCTTCAGGCTCTGCCATGGCTCTGGTTGGTGGCCTTGGGCAAGTCACTTCACATCTGTGCCACAGTTTTTCCCATCAGTAAAACAGGAATTATCGTATATGCTCGCATATAAGTCGAGATTTTTATACTCCAAAATATACCTGAAAAGCTAGGTTTGGCTTATCCACAGATCACAGGCATATTTTAGAGCGAAGTATGGCCGATAATTATTGCTATCCTCTGCCCCCCCTCGCAGCCTTTCCCCACTAATCTCGACACCCCCCCCCCCTTCACGGCCTTTCCCTGCTCCTCTGCCCACCACGCCCTTTCCCTGCTCCTCTGCCCTCCCCTTCCCTGCTCCTCCTCCCCCCCATGGCTCCTTCCCCACTCCTCTGGCCCCCCTTAACTGGCTGGAGGCCTAGAGGTGCAGGGGTGGCCAGACTGGGAGCTGCTCCATGGCCAGCCGGTCGCTCCCGCCCTGAGCATGCTCTGTCTGAGACAGAGCGTGCTTAGGGCAGGAGATTTGAAACTCCCCAGCTTGGCTGCAGCAGGACAGGGTGGAACAAGTGTTCTGCCCGAGTCTTCTGCGGCAGGAGCTCGTGGGCTGGATCAGGCCGGGTCATCATACAACGCAGCTTTTAAAGTTACAAGTCATTGAAAGAACAGAGGAAACTAACAACTCTGTCGCTAGTAGAGAATTTAATATTAATGAAAAGCAAGTGCGAGAATGGAGAAAAATTAAAGCCGAGTTAAGTGACATGCCAAAATCTAAGAAGGCATGTCGGCATGGAGTTGCTTCATTCACTGCTCTCGAGGATGACTTGCAAGGCCGAGTTATGGAATGCCGGCAAAATGGCAATATTGTTACCCGAACTAACATTCATTTATGCGCACTTCAAATGGCAAAATCAGGAAAGCAACAAAGCGAAGGTATTCAGACGTTTCTTACTTCTATTGGTTGGTATTCGCACTTTATGAACTGATATGGCCTTTGTTTACGACAATGCACCAGGATTTCTCAGAAACTACCTAAGGACCTGCAATATAAGGTCAGTTCGTTCCAGAAATTTATAATTAAACAACGTAAAAAGCACAATTACGAACTTGGTGATATCGGAAACATGGACGAAACGCCAATGACATTCGATTTACCCTGCAATCGAACCGTTGCTAGCATTGGTGAAAAAACGGTTTTTGTTAGGTCGGCAGGAAATGAAAAGAAACATTTTACTGTCGTTCTTTCATGCTTATCCAACGGAACAAAGTTACGTCCAGTAATTATTTTTAAATGCAAAACATTGCCAAAGAATGTTAAATTTCCATCTGGAGTGATTGTCCGTGTGCATGAAAAAGGATGGATGGACGAAGAAGGGACGCAAAAGTAGCTTCATGACATTTGGAATGCATGACCAGGTGCTGCTCTGAAGAAGAAACTGTCGCTTCTTGTATGGGATATGTTCAGGGCACATGTTACAGACAACATTAAAGATGAAGCAAACTCACTAAAAATTACATTGGCTGTTATACCTAGCGGCCTAACATCAATGTTGCAGCCACTTGACGTGTGCTTGAACAAGCCCTTTAAGGATCGAGTGCGAAAGACGTGGCAGGATTAGATGCTTTCTGGCAAAGCTCATTTGACCAAGGCAGGCAACCTAATGAAACCGGATATTGAGCTCATCGTTAAATGGGTCAAAGATACCTGGAAAGATATCCCTACAGACATGGTTCGCCGCGCTTTCCTTAAGTGCAATATCAGTAATGCTATGGACGGCACAGGAGACGACGCATTATACGAAGGTGATGATGATAATGATGGAGATGATGGCGAACAAAGCGACAATGACGTGTACGCCATTGATGTAACCGACACAGACTTTGAACTTCTTTTTAGCAATTCTGATGATGAAAATGACGATTTTGAAGGATTTTAATAATTTTCGCATCACAAATTCAATAAAATTGTTTCTTGCAGTTGTAAAAAAAATTCCTTCTGTAATCAAATTTTGAACCTCGGTTTATGCGCGGGTGGTGCATTTTTTCTGGTTTTTAAAGTTTAAAAATGAGGGTCGGCTTATACATGGATCAGCTAATAGGTAAGCATATATGGTATTATACTGATCTCCTTTGTAAAGTGCTTTGAGATCTTCTGATGAAAAACCCTCTAGAAGCACTATGCTTTGTTATTACACACTACCCAAGGTTAGCAGAAGACACCAAACCCAATGAACCACAAGCTGGTTACAAAACTCCCAGAACTATAACTTCTTCAACTGTAGTTACCTACCACTGGACAAAGTAAATCACAGTTGCTAGTTGTCCTTTCTTGGTTTCCTCACAAGACAAGGCTGTCAGGCCCTTTTGTTGTTGGTGAGAAAAGGGAAAATAGAATGTTTGAAGTAAAATGTTTCAGGTATCCCTTTATGTGGATTCATTTTTCATTAATCTCCTAGGCTATGTCTACACCTGTAAAGTTAAGTCAACTCTGTTAAGTTGACTTAACAGAGTGGCTACACTTTAAGTCGACCTTGTTAAGTCAACTTAACTGTAGACATAGCTGTCCATGATGGCTTTAAGTCAACGTAATAAGGCCGACTTAGCGCTATTCCCCGTCCACACTGGCTTAAGTCGACCTTCAGAGGTGGTGTTATTAAGTCGACTTAAGCTGTTATTAAGTTGACTTAAGGAAGCACTTAAGTTGACTTAATAAAAGCCCAGTGTGGACGCAGCTTTGTGTAGGTAAGCGTCCTTAAGTCGACCTAAGTTGCCAGTGTAGACGCACCCCTAGAGTGTTCTGGACCTTTATAGAATCTTTTAGAACCTTCCAGACCATCTGAGAACTACATTTTCCTTGAACCTCCTAGAATGTTGTCAGCCACGCCCTCCTGGATATATAAGGGATGGGGCATAGCCAGTCAGTCAGTGAGATATAAAAATAAACTGAAGTGAAGTGAGAACCAAGCTATGGCAAATCATGCAGCCAAATCATACATCATTGGCTACAAATACAATAAAAAATAAGGAACTCCAAAGTTTAACAAATGGATGCTGGGGGCTGAAGATGCTCTTCACCTAGGGTGGCATCTGGTCTAGAGCCAGCCCTGACAGCACCCCACTAACTCAGCAAGGGTGCTACAGGGTAGGGTAGGCATGCCCTATGGCATCCCATCAAGCAGAGTGATGTACAAAGGTATGTAAATCATCCCTATTTAGCCTACATATTCATTTGAGCACTAAGCATAACAGTTTGCTCCATTCAAAATTCAAGTTTTCTACAAGCTTAAAAAAAATTTTGTGGCCCAAAATTGTCATATAGGTTGATTCTTTAAGAGCTGCATTATGCATAAGGAAATGCTAAAAACATAACTGTGCTCTTTTTATTTTTCTTTTCTCTTAGCGGCTGACTACTGATATACATATGTATTCACACTGATAATCAGCCACCTCCTCTTCTTTCTCTCCCCCTCTTGCCTCATTCCTTTCACGCTGCCACAATCCTTTGTTGGTGGCAATAATCACACAATTAGATCTGAATGAGAAATTTCAGAGAATAAAAATAAAATCTTTCTGACACTTTCACAAAAGCATGTAACCTCAGGTTTTCGGGAGAAGGTTTTTTGTTTAGTGGAGAGATTGGTTGTGTGCTATGACTCTAGTCCTCTGACTATGAAGGCAAGCACCATTAATCTAGGCAACTGAAGAACAGATATATTGGCAGATCAAATACAATGCCCTGATAAACAATTGCAAGATAATGTATACTGAAAGAAACAAAATCCATGATGGGTTCTCTGTTAACTGTAATGACACATAGGGCGACAGGTATAGGAGGAAGAGAGATCTGAGTCCAGTTCAATGTGGTTGCATGTTCCTTTATGGCTTTTTGAGGGAATAATTTGAATGGTTGACAGCAGCAATTTTGGTGTAGCCATAGATTTTATGTTTGGCAGCTTTCTCTTCTTTCTCATGTGTTTCATAAAAGAACATGTCAGTATAGCCCAGACATCTTGCTTTCTTAACCATGTCAAGGCAAACATGATGACTAGAAGAACCCACCAGAGATTCCCTCAACTCTTTATGGAACCCCATCAAGGCCCTTACATTCAACTTCAACACTGAGGCTCAATGGAGAGCCACATGGAGTGTTCTCACATATTGAAACATATCAGGACATCTCTTTAAAGGGAAAATGAGGCTGTAATAGGGTCCGGCCTACGGCGTTCGGTGGCCTCCTAGCCCTCAAGCAGGGCGAGGCACAAGTCCAGTGGCCTCCTAGCCCTCAAGCAGGGCGAGGCACAAGTCCAGTGTT
>ML686006.1:6920042-6985148 GCA_007922175.1 Pelusios castaneus
CAGTGGCCTCCTAGCCCTCAAGCAGGGCGAGGCACAAGTCCAGTGTTCAGTGGCCTCCTAGCCCTCAAGCAGGGCGAGGCACAAGTCCAGTGTTCAGTGGCCTCCTAGCCCTCAAGCAGGGCGAGGCACAAGGCATCAGAGGCAGTAGCCCCCGGCCCTCAAGCAGGGCGAGGCAGGCAAAGCACCAGAGTCAGTAGCCTCGGCCCTCAGGCAGGGCGGGGCAGGCAAAGCACCAGAGTCAGTAGCCCCCGGCCCTCAGGCAGGGCGGGGCAGGCAAAGCACCAGAGTCAGTAGCCCCTGGCCCTCAGGCAGGGCGGAGCAGGCAAAGCACCAGAGTCAGCAGCCCCCGGCCCTCAGGCAGGGCGGGGCAGGCAAAGCACCAGAGTCAGTAGCCCCCGGCCCTCAGGCAGGGCGGGGCAGGCAAAGCACCAGGGTCAGTAGCCCCCGGCCCTCAGGCAGGGCGGGGCAGGCAAGGCACCAGAGTCAGTAGCCCCCGGCCCTCAGGCAGGGCGGGGCAGGCAAAGCACCCAAACCTCTGTATGGAGTCGCTGAGGTTTGAGCACCAAGGATGGCCAGGGAAAAGGGGCGTGGGAGGGGGACGCAGGCCCACCCACTCCACTGCGTCCCAGCCCAGGGCCCTATTCAGTGGCAGAGGCGTCTGCCACTGTGGTCAGCGGGGCTCCGGCCGAAACATGCTGACCCTCGGGGGAACCCTGCCCTTCTCCAGGCAGTGGCCTCCCGCCCTGGGCTACTTCCTCCCTTTCCTGGCTTTGGTGTACCTGGGTCCAGGGGGATCATCCTACTGGTCGTCGGGGTAGACGGCTCTCGGGAGGCTGGTCAGGCCCTCTTCATCCGCTGGTGGCAGGTCCGGTAGCTCCTCCTCTAGGGGTAGTTCCTCTAGATCACAGGGGGTCTCCGGCTCCTCGGCGGAAGGCAGCTCCTCCAGATCATATGGATGGTCCCGGGCTATCTCCTCTGCCTGGTCCTCTGGGAGTCCTGACAAGGGTAACTCCTCCAGGTCTTCCCCTGGGGGATAATACTGCCGGCTCTCTCTCTCCCGGTTGTCCCAGGATTCGGGGGTTTCCCCTGGCGGGCCGGTAGGCTCTGCCCAGGGGGTTTGTTCGGGTGGCCGGTCCCTCCACTGCTGAGGAGGCTCCCTCAGTAGCCCGGTCCGTCTCCTAGAAATCCCCCCTTCAGGAGGCCTGGTCCGTCCTTTTAAGCAGTCCCCCTTCTCCTTAACTCCGCCCCTGGAGTTCCTACCCCCGCCCTGCGTAGGGCTGTCTTCTGGCCAGTAGGCGGAGGGTAGGAGTCTTCTGGGACTTGGCCCCCGGGCCTGTTGCCTCACCCTGCTACAGAGGCAAACACCCGCATGCGACTGATCACCAGTTACAAACGATGAAGCACATCAAATCTGAATGTCCCCTTCATTCTCTTGCTGGGGGCCTGAAGGACATTCACCAGCTCACAGCTGCAGCAACATGCAGGTTATCAAACATAGATATACATTTGTAATCATTGCCACCTACCCAAGCCATACGAAAGAAGAAGAAGAAGAAGAAGAAGCTGGAATAATATGCATGTTATAACAACTTGTCATAGTTATCTATTAGGCATTTGTTACTTGTTTTTGCCAAGATACTTTTTCATTAATCATTAAAAACCGTGATTATGGAATGTATATATGGAACTTTAACTTAAAGGTACTACACTTGAGCTGTCAGCTGGAAATTAAGAAATTATGCTAGAGGAAATCTAGGTGATGAGGAGAAAAAAACAAAGACTTCAAGAGTTGCTAAACATAGTTTATGTTAGATGTGCTAAGCTATTCTTCTGCTCTTATACTCTGCCAGTGAACCATAAGGTTCAATGGGGCTTCCAAAGTTATTAATACGGGTTTTGAAGCAATATCTCAGTTCTGTCATGTGCTTTATGTTTTATTATTCTGGCTATTACTGTGATTAAAGTTATATTGAAGTACACATTATGATGACTATAAAATATAAACAAGGTAATATTTCTGTAAAACTTTCTAGCTCCTGTCTTATTTCCTGCCTTTTAGCTACATTTAATAAACTTTGCTGTGTCTGGTATGAATTGGTAGTTCTGATTAGCTGCTTAGCCCAAGCAAGTTCTTCCTGTGCAGTTTAGGTAAGCATTTTATTCAAAACGCATACTACATTAGAAAATGAACCTGTTGACTAAAATACAAAACCAAAACCCATTTATCTCCCTCTCATAGGCAATACACAAATTGCTGTTCTAACCAAACATTTAAAATAGGTATAAAAAAGAATGACATTCACAGACCCAGATGTACACAGGGAATCCCCTTTTTAACCATCTAAGTAACAGTGAGCAGTTGAAAGATGAGTCTTTCTTAAAAACAACCAGCTCAAGAAAGCTGACAAGAAAGATTAACAGTATGAATAGTGTGACTTTTTAGGGGGATTTCAACCCAGATAGAGAATACTAATTTATTTCCATTAGCCACCAGAATCTTTTATGATCTTTTCTTAAAAAAAAAAAAAAAGGATTTGCATGTTGGGGTGGGAGGAAGAAGTCTATTCTACACAGAATAGAAACGCTTTGACCGGCTAGAAGGTTGAAGGCCCCCCTCCCCAATGCAGTAAACTACAAGTTGAGGTCATAACATGGGGCTTCTCTCTTATCCAGATAAAAAAATTCAGGCACACTGCAGAGATGATATAGTTGAGACACATATGGGTAGGATGGTGACAAAAGGTAATCTATTAGTACTTTAATGGCATAATCTCCTAAAAGGGTACTCTCTTTCTCTGCTATTGTCCACAAAGGAAAAACTAAATTGGGGGGGAAGCGGATACATAACACCCTGACTGGACCATAGTCACCTGGGAAAGAACTTTCCATTACAAAACTCAAAGTTAAAAATTGTTCAACAGCACCTGATTGTAGTAATGATGCCCATAGTGCAATTGGGGTATGGGGGGAGGAATGCCATTTGTGGAGGCTGGATCTGCTAGTTGAGTGTGAGAGTCTTACCTAATATTTCTAATTATTTGGTTTAATATTTATGACTCCCTGCTAATTTGCATTAGTGTAACTAAAAGCAAAATTTGGCCTTTCACGTTTGGTATAAGCACTTCCTTTTATACAAATTCTTATCCTTTTTTCTCTTTTGTTGATCCCCCATCCTTGCATTGCATGCTGACGACATAGTCTGCTACATGCAGTGACACCAGATAACTACTGACACAATGACATTTCCACATAAAGTGTTATGGCAGTTTCTCCCACTCCTTGGGAAAAATAAAGAAAAATGAATGCTCGGGGTTGATCTACACTAGAGAGTTTTGTGGATGAAAGTCAGCTTTCGTCAACAGAACAGTGGAGTATTCTAGACTGAAATGCTCCTTGGCAATGTGACTCTGCTGCTCTGTTGACATAATAAAACCACCTCAAGGAGAGGTGCAAGGCTTATGTTGGCCTAGTTAGGGTGACACAGTGCCAATGTAGACACTGTGTCTCTTACATCAGCTGTGGGACTGTAATTCTTGTCTATTTCACCGTTGTATTGGACAAGAAAGCCCCCCGATGGCTGACCAGCTAGTCTCTGCTCCCGACTGGGAGCAGGGTGAGAAGCCCAGGTGTGACACTGGCTGGATTAAGGGAACCATTTATATTATTTAACATCAATATGTCAATAACTGCAATAATTCAAATGAGATATGGCATGTCAGGTACCAATAGAAAGTTTACAGTTTGCTAAGTATGGTGGTAACGTTTATGTGTATGTGTGAAATCTGTACTGGAAGTTATGGATATGTTTGATATATCTGTATTTTAACTAGTGCTTTGTTTCTGGGCCACATCCCAAACTGGATGACTACTAGCCTGCTTAATGGCCCGTTAAGAAAATGCTCAGGTACAATGGGCCCAGGGAGAGACCTGATGAGTAACCTGGATTTGGTCATGTGACTCTGGAGTCCATCTTATTGCTGTAAATTTCCATGAGCAGCATGGAAAGGACAAAGGGACATAAAAGGCACCTGCACAACCACCATCTTGACTTCAGTTCAATCTTCAGTTGTCCTTCAGTCTTCTGATCTACAGCCATCACCTACCTCTGGATCCATTCATCTACAACTGAAGTTATGAAACAAAGGATTGAGACCCATCCAGGTACTGGATGTACACCGGGGAACTATATAAACCTGCAAACTCCAAATTCTACTGAGCACCTGATTGTATATGGACTTTCAAATCATTTTGTATGTATGCAATTTGCTTTAATCCTTTAACAGTTCTCTTATAGTTGGCTTCTTTCCTTGATAATAAACCTTTAGATCGAGTTCCTAAAGGATTGGCTGGCAGTGTGGTGTTTGGGTAGAGTCAAACTTATATTGTGCTGGTAACCTAACCTAACTGAACACTATGACAATTATGCTCATCTCACCACTTAGGTCCAGCTGTGATCTGCAGCCGTTCTCCACCTATTTCTAGACAGGGCCCAATTCTTCTTGTAGATGTTTCAAGATGGAGAGTCTCTGGCCAAAAGCCTGGAGCAGCTCAAAGTATCGCCCTTTGTTTCCAACACTCTTTGGCTCCTCCCTCTCTCCTTGGGCCTGCTACTGGCATTTAGCTAACCCCATTATCTTTAATATTGATTAGGAAACAGATCTCACTGTCTCTGTGCTGCTGGAAAACAAGCCTGATTATCCCCCTCCCTCCTGAGCCATATAAGATACCTAGAAACATGCTTCACATCTGTGCACATACAAGATGCTACAGGAAACATGATACAAGTCAGAGCACTCAAAAAGGAACCTTGCATGGCACATTTTGCATCAAACTACACACTTACATTGCAAAAGTGAACAGAAAAGTCACACAGATCATAGCCCAGGGGTGCACAGATGTGCATCCTGTGACAGGAGGGGAAAGGGAACAGGGTGGAAAAGGATCTGGACCCTTGAGCTCTACTGATGTGAAGTGCTATAGCAAAGTGAGGTATTAAGTGTTTCCATTGTAATAACTTAATTATAATACCACTATGAAGTACACAACTATCACAGTATGGTAGGTAAATCATGCACCATACATGGTCCTATTCTACCAGGCCTCCATTCACATAACTAGTCATAAGATCACTAAGCCCAGACTGCCCACAGGACCAGGCTCAAAATGTATCTAAGGGGGCATGTCCACACTGAAGACATAAATTCCAGCTTGAGGAGACATACTCACCTCATCTCTGATCAAGCTATTGTGCTAAAAATAAACACAGAAGCAGGAATAATTAGCTGTCCTGGCTGCTAACCCATCCAAGACTGTAGGTGTAACCTTCAGGTGGGCTAGAGTTTACCTCAATTTGCTTTTCTCCAGTGCTACAAAAAAAAAAAAAAAAATTAACCCAATTCCTAAGGAGAAGCAGCTGGAGACCAAGGACTCGCAACAAAGATTGTTCAGAGTAGCTGAAAACAGAAAGTAATGAGTTTTATTAAGCAATAACTTTATAAGTCCTATGATAAAAGACAAAATAATGACTACTACATAAATCTATAACATGATGTGGCTAATTTTGTGAACTCACATTTACTATTCCACAACACACATGGACAAGAAAAAAATAAAATGAATTTAAACAGCGCAGCTCACAGAAAAACTATCAGCTCAAGTGTCCCAAAGTTCTGGTGGAGTTCTCCTGGATCTCATAGACTCATAGACTTTAAGGTCAGAAAGGACCAGTTTGATCCTCTAGTCTAACCTCCTGCAAAATGCAGGCCTCAAGACCTCACCCATACACTCCAGCAATAGGCCACCAACCTATGACTGAGTTATTTACCTCCTTAAATCATGATTTAAGGACTTTAAGATACAGAGAATTCACCGGTAGGTGAGCCATGACCTGTATTACAGAGGAAGGCAAAAACCCCCCAGAGCCCAGGCCAATCAGCCCTGGAGGAAAATTCCTTCCCGACCCCAAATATGGTGAACAGTTAAACCCTGAGCACGTGGACAAGTCTCAACAGCCAGTTAGTTACCCAAGAAACAATTCTCTGTAATAACTCAGAACCCACCCCATGTACTCTCCCCTCTTGGGCCACTTGTATATCCACCACACATAGCCAAATATCAGTCAATTTCCAAAATAGGCTAATCATACCATCCCCTCCATAAATTTATCAAGCTCAGTTTTGAAAGCAGTTATGATTTTTGCCCCCACAACTCCCCTTGGAAGGCTATTCCAGAGCTTTACTCCTCTAATGGTTAGAAACCTGCATCTAATTTCAAGCCTAAATTTCTTGTTGGACAGTTTATAACCATTTGTTCTGGTGCCCACATTGGTGCTGTACTCAAATAATTCCTCTCCCTCCCTGATATTAGTCCCTCTGATGTATTTATAGAGAGCAATCATATCCCCCCTCAACCTTCTTTTGGTTAGGCTAAACAAGCCAAGCTTCTTGAGTCTCCCTCATAGGGCAGGTTTTCCACTCCACAGACCATCCTTGTAGCCCTTCTCTGCACCTGTTCCAATTTGAATTCATCCTTCTTAAACATGGGGGACCAGAACTGCACACAATATTCCAGATGGGATCTCACCAGTGCCTTGTACAGCGGCACTCACACCTCCTTGTCTCTACTTGAAATACCTCTCCTGATACATCCTACAACCGCATTAGCTTTTTTCACGGCCACATCGCATTGGTGGCTCATAGTCATCCTAAGATCAACCAGTACTCCCAGATCCTTCTCCTCCTCAGTCAGTTCCAACTGATGCGTCCGCAACTTACAGGAAAAAATGCTTGTTATTTGTCCCTAAATGCATGACCTTGCATTTCCCATTATTAAATTTCATCCTATTCCTGATACTCCAGTTTACAAGGTCATCCAGATCTTTCTGTATGGTATCCCAATCCTTCTCTGTATTAGCAATACCTCCCAACTTGGTGTCATTCGCAAACTTTATTAGCACATTCTCACTTTTTGTGCCAAGGTCAGTAACAAAAAGGTTGAACAAGATCGGTTCCAAGACAGATCCCTGAGGGACTCCACTGGTAACCTCCCTCCAGCTTGACAGTTCACCCTTCAGTATGACCCACTGTAGTCTCCCTTTTAACCAGTTCCTTATTCACCTTACTATATTCATATTAATCCCCATCTTCTGTAACTTAACTAATAACTCTCTATGTGGAACTGTATCAAATGCCTTGCTGAAATCTAAGTAAATTAGGTCCACCACATTCCTTTTATCTAAAAAATCTGTTATGCTTTCAAAAAAGGAGATCAAGTTGGTCTGGTACGATCTCCCTTTTGTAAAGCCATGTTGTATTTTATCACAGTTACCGTTATCCTCTATAGCCTTAAGTACTTTCTCCTTCAAAATTTTCTCCAAGACCTTGCATACTACCGAGGTCAAACTAACAGGCTTGTAGTTACCTGGATCCTTTTTATTCCCTTTCTTGAAAATAGGAACTATATTAGCGATTCTCCAGTCATACGGTACAACTCCCGAGTTTACAGATTCATTAAAAATCCTCATTAAAGGGCTGGCAGTTTCATGAGCCAGTTCCTTTAGTATCCTCAGATGGAGATTGTCCGGGCCCCCCGATTTAGTCGCATCCAGCAGCTCAAGTTTGGCTTCTACCTCAGGTATGGTAATTTCCACTTTCATGACCTCATTACCATTAGCTTCCCTACCTCTATCCCCCAACTCAACTTCACTCTCATTGAAAACAGATGCAAAGTACTTATTTAGACATTCAGCTATGCCTAGATTATCATTGACCTACACCCCATCATCAGTTTTTAACGGTCCCACTTCTTTCTTTCTTTCTTTCTCTTTCTTTCTTTCTTTCTATTTATATGGCTAAAGAACCTTTTACTATTGGTTTTAATTCCGTTCGCAAGGTCCAGCTCAGCTTGACTTTTTGCCATTCTCACTCTCTCTCTACATGTTCTGACCTCCAAAAGGTAGCTTTCCTTGCTGATCTCTCCCCTTTTCCACTCCTTGTAGGCTCTGTGCTTCCTCCTAATTGCCTTTCTGAGATGCTTACACATCCAGCTTGGTCCACAGCTCTTGCCTATGAATTTTTTCCCCTTCCTCGGAATGTAGGCTTCAGATAGTTCTTGCAGCTTTGATTTGAAGCGATTCCAAGCCTCTCCTATCTTTACATTCCTGAATTTTTCTGTCCAGTCCACTTCCCAATTAATTCTCTTAAATTTCTAAAGTTAGCCTTTTTAAAGTCAAAGATCCTGGTCGCTGATTTATTTTTGTTTATCCTTCCAATTAGTTTGAACTGAATTAGCTCGTGGTCACTTGTACCTAAGTTGTCCCCTACAACCAGTTCGTCTATCAGGTCCTCGCTACTCACCAGTACCAAATCTAAGATGGCATCCCCTCTCGTTGGTTCGGTAACCATTTGGAGAAGGAATTCATCAGCTATCATATCCAGGAAAAACTGGGCCCTCTTATTACTACTAGCACACGTCCTCCAGTCTATATCTGGGAAGTTAAAGTCTCCCATAATCACACAGTTCCCAGTAGTATTCACTTCCTTAAAGGCCTTAAAGAGGTCCCTTTCCATGTCTAAATCAGATCCCGGTGGTCTGTAACACACTCCAAGCACCATTCCAGGAGAAACTTTAGTAGCTTTTTTACCTAACATGATTTTTACCCAGATTGATTCTGTCTTGTTAATTCCATCACTTTGAATTTCCCTACAGTCTACCTCCTCATTGATATACAGTGCCATTCCCCCATCTTTGCCTTTATATCTGTCTTTCCTAAAGAGCACATAGCCTTCAATACCGGTACACCAGTCATGACTACTATTCCACCATGTTTCACTTATCCCTATAATATCTGGCCTCACTTCCTCTACCAGTAGCTCCAGTTCCTCCATTTTGTTACCCAGGTTTCTCACGTTAGTATATAAACATTTATATATACATGCTGCTTAGCCTCACTCACGTTCTTTGCCTGTTTCGGCACAGTCATTCCACAGACAGTATCACTCGCTAGACTGGCATTTACAGTACTCCTCATAACCCTCATGACACCCCCTATTTCTGTGTCCTTTCTTATTTCATTTTCCTCCTTCTCAACACTAATATCAGGAGCAGAGATTATTCGGGCATCTCCCAACTATCTCTCACGACTCCCTAGTTTAAAGCTCTCTTGATCAATTGTGCTAATCTCCCTCCCAGAAGTCTGTTTCCCTCCCTACTCAGGTGTAGTCCATCCCAAGAGAACAGTCTTCTGTCCATGAATGCCTCCCAGTGACCATACATGCCAAAGCCCTCCTTATAGCACCACTGCCTGAGCCATCTGTTTATCATCAGGGTCTTCTCACACCTTTGTTGTCCTCCTCTAGGGACAGGCAGAATCTCAATGATAGTCTCTGTATACCAAGTTCAAAGGTTTGAGTAGGAAGAAGCAGCTCCTTGTTCTTTAGCTGCAGGAATCTTCAATGAAAACCCATGCAGACCCTGCTCTTCCTCTGCTGGGATCACTGTTCTTCAGTCAGCTTTCTGCTTAGTCTCCACTCATTTACACACATATATATATACACATATACAGAAAGAAAGAAACCCTGTTACAAAAGAAAACATACAATTCTGAGAATAACAAAATATAATTAGCTCTTTCCCCTTATTACATTAAAGAACTATACATTCATCACGCTATTTAAAACAACTGAAAGTATCCAGTTAAAGGAAACCACCCTCCTCTTCCAGTGACCCCTTCTCTGCAACCAGTGCCTCCCTGCTGCAGGGTTAACAATGTCATTGACCTGAAGCAAAATGCTTCAGAGTTGAGGAAAACAGCCTGCTGTCTCCTCTTGGCTCAGCTTCTCCCCTGCACAGAGCACATGGGCTCTTTTCTATTCAACCGCCCTGGCTCCTGGCTCTCAGGCATCTGACCACAGCAGCAAGGGACCTTGCAGAGCATGCTCAAAGCTGCCACCCCACATACCAGAAACTTCTGGCTCTAAGCAGGTAAGTCTGCCTAGCAATACTGACCCAGCAAACAACAACCCAGCCCCAACAGATCTCTTAAAGAGAAACTCTCCATTTAGGCTCATGGGTTACATAGGCATGTACTCATGATGGCTAGCCCCTCCCTCCGCTCATGCACGTGTGGCTACACTTCTCTTTTAAGCACATTAGCTCAGTTAGAGCTAGTAGGATATGCCTCCTGGAGCTGGAATTTACACCTTCCAGATCCCTTGAAGATTAAAAATTTCTTTTTTCTTTATAACGTATTTTAATAATTTAGATAAAACTGACAGTGACTTTCTAAATGTATCCACTCTGCCATCTTCCAAGATAAAAGATTTTTGCCAATTTCCACTTTTGTAGAGCTTAATAAAGATTCCTTTCCAGATCAGTATGGTTCTGCTGTTTTGCTGTTTACCAATTTCCTTCTTAGTTCTTACTTTCTGTGCATGTCAGAACCATTAGACTGGTCTCTTGTGATTATTTTGAGCCATGTGTGAGCTTGGTGCTGTACAGATATAAAGTCACACAAGAACCTGCCCTGAGGCACTTGCACTCCACTTGATGTGGAAAGGAATGAAAATATCAGCAGCACAAAGGGAAGCAGCAAGGTGCTGTCAGTACAAGCTAGGAGAGGTGAAAAAGGTATTTTGTTCTTAGGACTAGACTGTGTGGCACAGCTCTGAAGTGGAGCCAGCCTACAACAAGCAAAGAACCAAGAGGGTGTAACCCTTTCTAAGGTACAATTCCTCTCTGAGGGCTTGCCTACACGAGCACCGTAATCCGCATTAAAAATCATTACCGCGCGTTAATAAGCGAACTGTACAGACGTGAAATGGTTTTCCTGCGCACTAAGCGCTTTCTTGCTCCGCATTCCAACCACCACTCCGCCGAGAGTGGTAACAGCTGTTCCGGATCATCTGCTGCGCGTTTCTGCTCGTCAGTACTGTCTCTGCACATTGGTTGGAGTCCGGAACTGTCCCAGCATTCCCAAGTCGTCCTGTCTGTACTTCCCTTCACCATCTCTATGACAGTGACGAAACAGTCCCCACCTACAGGTGATTCCCGGGATTTACAAACATTTAGTTACTTTCACTTTAGTTACTTTCACTTCCTCTGGCAGGGAGCTCAAAACATAATGAGCAACCATCCGAGATGTATTCAGCATGTGGAGGGCGAGAGTGGAGACCAGAGCAGGATCCATTCTAACGCAGATTTTCTTTCTATCCAATGGCGCGCTCCGTGCAAACAGTATTGAAAACAGGCATGAGTTGCTATTGGCAACAAGGAAGATGCTAGGGAAACGCAATGCAGCATGGGAAACATCCGGTTTACCCATGGTGCTTTGTGCTCCTTTCCTTCATCACATGATTGCAAGCAAGTACACAGGGAAATTGGAACGCTGGGATACGTGCCCAGAATTCAGAGCGCTAGTGCGCATTGCAGCGAGGAATCCTGTGACGTCTCAAGGAGCGACGTGTGTACAAGGTAAAGCGCAATAAAATCCACGTGCTTCTTACAACGCAGTTCAGAAGCTGCGCTGTAATCTGATCCTCGTGTAGGCATAGCCTGAAGTCTCCTTTGGGACTAGACAAACTGCCTCTCCATTCTGCCAGCCCTGAGGAAGCCCCACCCCCTTTCAAGACATATCTGCTCTCAGAGTTGACTCAACTTGGTTCTTAGTTTGGTTGCAACCAACTGAGTTATCTTGTAATGTTAACATCTTGGAGGAGAGGGAAGAGGGGTATTTTTTCCCCTGAAATACTTTTTGTGGCCTAAGGAGGAGAGTAGCAAAGAGCAGCAACCAAGTAGAGATTAGTGGCAGCAGACAGGCAAAGGAAGTAGATTTTGAGAAGGGATTTGCAGGAGAATAAGGTTTCTCAGAGCACGGGAGGAGGGAGGCATACAGAATGACATGAAAGGCATTGCCAAGTCATGAGTGAGAGAGAGAGAGACAAAGAGGGCATGGAGGTGAAATAGATTACATTTAAACAGGATTATTTAGAAAGAACATGTGCTTCAAATCTTCCTTTCAGTTCCATAGGGTTTAATATGAAAGTATGTGCCTTGGATTTTCTCTATTCCAAAACAGTGGGTTATTAACAGCTCTGTATGTTTCCCTCTTTTTTTATTCAGGATACTTGGACATGAATGAGGAAGACAGTGCTGATTAGATCCAGACAGCTAGTAACCTTATTCAGAATTTTTCTTCCCCCTTTAAAAAAAATAAATAAATAAAATAAAAAAGCTTATGTAATTCCCTAGAGGCCCTGCTATGGTATTACTATTGCATGGCTGCATAATCTGACTGAGTAATTGTCTGTTTTGAACATCCCCGCCCCCTAGGTTGAGAGGCTACATTATTTTTCATGTGTATATTTTCTTTGTGTTTCTCTTAGGTAACTAAAGGGAGAATGGGGACTGAGATAAGGAAAGGTGATAAAATTGTCAGTTAAGAAGCTGAAACTCTGTACAATATTAAATGACACAGAGGGAAATTGGAGAGAGTAGCTTTTGTGCTCCAGCCTCAGAGTTTTCCATTGATTAGGTAAAACTGAAGTGGAAGGCATTAAATGACAAACTGCTGTCTTTCTTTAGCAAAGACCCCTCCCCCACTATATCAGCAGCACAGGAGCTCAGCTCTGATCCTCTGCCTCCCTCTCCTGCACACCAAGTCATCATTTAATTGATTCTGAAAACCTGCTTGTTTGAGCACACCCATTGGTCTCATAAATGCTTTACAGCTACATTCATCTTTGCTTGAGGGCTGAAGGATCACATAACCAAGCCTTTTCCTCATCCCCTCAAAATATGAGTCTGCAACAACAACAACAACAACAACAAATCAGCCTTCAAAGAAAAAGAAAAAGAACCCGCAAGCTAAGCTTTTCTATAAAGGAATTAGAACAACTGTGGCACTCCTCTTCATCTGTGCCGGCCACTCACTTCCAAAAACAACATCTTAGAAATCAAAGGAGAAACTCAAGTAGGGAAGGCCAAAATCATTTGAATACAAATAACTATTTATGCACACTTGGAGAAAAATCATTTTTATCATGTATTACAAAACAGCTTGGTATCTCTGTGTCTTTTTTTCTTGCTGCCTAAAAAAGTAAGTCAACAATTTTCCTAGCTTTTGAAAGAAAATGTGCAGGATTTAATTTGAGTTGTAAACAGACAGTCATAGTCTTGCCCTTAAAGTGTTTTCATAGTACAGTAGTTAGAAATAAAGTTAGACGTCAGGTTGTACTTCATCAAATGTATTGGTCACATCAGTGACTGGATCCTATATGCATTCTGGATTTTTCACAGGCTTATTTCAATGTAAGCATAGGTAGAAGACCATTCCAGTGGAAAGTATGCCACAGGGAGCTGGAATTGACACGAAAATTGTAGCTGTTCTTTAAAAAAAGCCTTTCTGACATAAAGCCAGGACAGCCCCAAAACTGGGTAGTACTAGTTGGGAAAAAGTCTCATGGCACTTAGAATCATAGGGTTGGAAGGGACCTCATGAGGTCATCTAGTCCAACCCCCTGCTAAAAGCTTATTTGTTTTGCTAAACTAAACTGACACAGCTACCCCTTTGGAACTTGTCATCATAGTTTGGAAGGATGCGTGAGGAGGGTAGCCAGAGAATTTGCTGATTCAGCACATCCCTCTATAAACTTCTACTGGTGAGGATGCTAAAGTGCCTGGTCATAAACTGGGCTTGCATTCCCACCTCATGCAAGCAGAACCCCAAAGGAAGAGTTGCAGAACTTGTCTTCACTGACGGTGGCAAATTTGCCGCTGTCAGTTGATCCAGAAGTCATGCAAGTCGACCACTGAAGACCACCCCCTCAAGTAGCATAGTGCTGAGTCAGCGGGAGGGCATTTCCTGTCAACTCAGCACACTGAAGACATTGCTGTAGGTAGGCATTAGGCAGTCGAAGGGATGTACACAAGTCATTTTAAGTAACTTGCACATCTTCCTTCAACTGCTGTTGAAATCCCCCACAGTGTAGACCAGAGCTCAGTCAAATGCCTCCTACGGCACAGTGCAACTCACTACACCAACACTAGTGATTCTCCAGGAATACATATTTTCCTTTCTACCAAAAAAAAATATTAATAACAAAAATAAAACAGAAGGTATGCTTCAAAAGACTATGATGACTAGTGAGAAGGTTTCAGTTTTGCTGTCAGGGAATTTTCAGCAAGTGAGCGAATCCCTTTATCAATTGTAGTATAGCATAAAAGTTCTCTACAAAACTTGAACCAATAACCACATACCTCCCGCCCCCTCCACCCCGAAAAATCTGACCTAATTAGTGGCAGCTGCAATTATGCACTATTTAAACCTTTCTTAATAATCTGCTGAAAGAAACTTTATCTCACCAAATAAAATAAAATAAAATGAAAGCGAGAGAACCTTTTACGCTGCAACTTTTTTCAAGTTTTAGATCTTTTAGACCTCAGTTTTTGTGATACACTAGCATCATTCTATTAAACAGTAACTGCTTAGACATGTTAGACATGAGGCTTATGGTTTTTAGCTTAGTTACAAAACTTATATATGTATTAATGAGGTCAACGGAATATGAAAAATCCAACAATGCGGGATAGAATAATGCATTCAGTCTGAATGCACAAGGAATTTTCAATGGTTTCTTAATTCTTAATTATTATTTATTTTATTTTATGACTTCCATTACAAACATGTGCATTAGTGGTGCTTCTAATGTGTCCAGTGTTTCGATATATACTCAGCAAACTGTAAGCAGGCTTTCCCTTTGGATCTCCATTATTAGGTCTTATTTTCCTGCCAATTTGCCCATTTTATCATGAGTTTTCTTCAGATGACAGACGGAGTCAAGTGCCTTAAGCAGCAAGAGATCAAACGGACTGTACAAATAAAAATGTGCAAATATGTATTCATAGTTCTTACTTTCCAAAAAGAATGGTTTATAAGAATTTTTACTATCAGGGTTAGATTCTGTTACAACCTTTTGAGTTTTCAAATTGTTACTGCTTCAAATGGCATCTCCTCCAACACATTACTTTGAGGAATCTTCCATCCTTGAAAGTGTTATGTTTAGTGTTATTAAGTTTATGAAATAGGTCAACAAACAGACCAAATTTAGCAGTGACAAATTGGGGTTTAAGTTACACATCAAATTTATATTGATCAGAAAAGCATGGTAAACTGGTGTAAATGGTAAAATATTTTAATTTGTGCTAACATGGCATTCACTGGATGTACAAAATGAGTGTGATTTATATTGGTTTGATATTCTATCCAGACAAATTTAGCCCCAGGTATACCTGGATGTAACCACAATTGAAGTGAATAGACTCATTCACTTTAAAGCCAGAAGGGACCATCTCTGCTAACACCAGGTATGGAGTTTTGCCCCAGTGCTGCTGGGAATGGTACAGCATCTACATAAATACTTTATCTCACACCAGCAGTTCTCAGACTGTGGATCAGGACCTCAAAGCAGGTCATGAGTTTGTTTTAATGAGGTCACATTAGACTTGTTGGGGTCCAAGGCAGAAAGCAAAACCATGCAGACTTAAAGCTAGGCCTAGGGGGGCTTTGACCTCAGATAGCAGGCCCAGGCTTCGGCTCTGGGTTCCAGTGAGTATAAAGCTGGCACTGCCAAAGATCAAGCCCTGCTGTGTAGGACAGAATCTGAAGCCTGAGCAACTCAGCTTTTCAGGGCCCCCTGTGGCATATGAAGGTGTAGTAATTTTTATGTTCATATGGAGGTTGCAATGCAGTGACGTTTGAGAACCTCTGTCTTATAACATCCTTCACTTGCTTTTCCTACTATTGCTCTTTTACCACCTCAGGCCAAATTCTCTCTGGTGTCAATCTGTGTAATTCCTTTGAAGTCTATGGAGTTGCATAAATGTACAGCAGCAGAGAAACTGGCCATAAGGGTGTAAGTTAGACTTATTTTCCACATCTACCAAATGCAAAGAGTACATTCCTGTAGTGTGATTTATTAAACTGTTTAAATCACCACAAAATTTGACCAGAACCTTTCATGGGATTTGTACCCATTTACTATAGGTTTTGTTTGGAAGAACTTACTACACTATCTTTATTTTAATTTAATTCAAGTGAATTTGAGGGTGGGAAAAGCGTGATAAGTTGACATCATTGGGAAATCAGGTTCTCTTTTTATTCACCCAAGTGCAGGGTATAGGACAAGGCCCACAAACCTCTCTGTAGCATAAGAGCGCTGTGATATATAAGCACAGAGAACATGAGTTAAAGAACTGTCATCCTGAATTTATGTGGTATTGTTGAATTATGTCCCATTACTTAAACCAAGTTTTCCAATTTTCCCCCCCTCTCCTTCCTTTTCACCATTTAACAGGAATTTAGAATCGTCTAAGAACCATGGAGAGTCTACCACATGAAAATATATATGGATAGACAAAAATGCAGGCAGACTATTGACCCACCAGTCTATGGTATAAAGATATACTTTATTTAGCAAAACAAACAAGGAGTCCTGTGGCACTTGTAAAGACTAACCAATTTATTTATCGCATGAGCTTGATTTTCTCCCATAAAAGCTCATGCAATAAATAAATTGGTTAGTCTTTAAAAGTGCCCCAAGACTCCTTGTTTGTTTTGCTGACCTAAACTAAAACAGCTACCCCTTTGGAACATACTTTATTTAGAACATTTTTACAATAGCTCTTATTTATATGATACACGGTAGGGGCATCAGGAGAGCTATTAAGGCCATTTGGAAACAAATATGCATTTATACTGTTTTTAAAACACACAGCATAGAGAATTAAATTGAGGCTACAAGCATATGGTTATTTCACTTTGAAAAGTGGCTATCTTAAACCATTCAGAAGAAGTAATTAAGGGCCAGGGTGAATAAAAGTCTTGCTCAGCTTCTGCATCGTAGTAGCCCACACAAGACCGGAAAACACACTCAGTTTGAGAAAGTGCTTGCTGGCACAGCCGTGTGAGCTTTCATTGAACTTGGCCTTAAATGATTAAAGCGATTATGGGCTAACCCTTTGCCTTTTTGTTTTAAATGTCAGAGTTATTTTGAAGTCATATGAGTACAGAATAGCATTTTAAAGTCTTAAACAACTAAATAATTGTCTAGACAATAATAGAATCAATGTTGATTACTATTTACGGTTGGGAGGGAAGGGGGCTGCCTGGAGACCCCAAAGCTAGTACTGTACATTTATACTTCAGAGTGAATTTTCATGATTGTTTCTTCACACCCTGAAACAAGGGCTTATAAACATTTATAGTAGTTATGACACCTTAACAACAGCGGTGCAGGGTGAATACTCTGATGGAAAAATATAGTGGCCCCATGGATTAAATATTGTGCCATGAATAAATCCATGTTTATTTTTAAAATCCTTAAATATTAGTTATTTCTCCTTTTTTTAAAATTATTTTTCACATAATCTATATTTCACAAAGGGTCCTCTTTGGTAGTAGAGATCATTTTTTCTTTCCTTTTAAATCTCCCCTCCCCCCTGAAACATTTGTCTATAAACCCTTAATTAGGCCTCAGCAGAGATATCTCCTGTTTGATTTGCAGTCAGAAAACCTAATGTGTTTTAACATTGTCTGCCTGAGCTGAAAAGGAAACTGTAAATTTATACAGTCTGGTAAACATATTTGGCATTTGCATCTTAATGAATCTGTGGAATGAAGCTGGTCTGGGCTGGTCCCTTCCCCCCACCTTCCCGTACAGCAAGGCAGTGTGTGAGCTGCCTACTCCCCTCCCCCACCATCACATATTACCATCCAAATTCTGTGCTGTCTAGAAAGGTCATGTGACCCTCATCAGTCTCCTGGGGTGGAGGAGGGGAAGCAGATTGAACCTGTTCTTTGTTAAGAGGTCAACGTCAGCTCCCAGAGCAGGGGAGGAATTACCAGCAACTCTCGAAAAGCTGGGCACTCTGCTGCCTGCAAGCAGAATGTCTTTCTGTGCTGGAGGAGGTAATCCTTGGCTCTCTTGAATGTGCTCCTCCTGATGATACATTTCTAACCTAAGAAGACCTACAGTTAAAACTGCAAGGAGGGAACCAGCAAATTCAGAACGGCAGCAATGCACTTTTGCAGCACGGCACCTCATACCACTGAGATTTACAGTAGCTGGCATTTGGGAAATGCTGCTTTAGAGGCAGACTGGCAGAATGGATCTTGATTTTAAAAACAGATTTAGGGCTGTATAATAGTTCTTCTTACTAATGTCCTTACAAATGTTGTGGGTAGTGTGATTTTAGCCCTGACAGTTCCAAAGCTGGTTTGGTAAAAGATACTACCTCTCACCCACCTTCTCCTTACAAAAGTGCATCTAAGGGCCCTTGGCATTGTGACCTTATTGCATTACAAGAGGACCCAAATGCACAGCCAGCTTCTGAAGTATTTACCCAGTGAATGCTCACATTGAAGTGAATGGAGAGTAGTTAAGGCAGAAGAACCCTGTTCTATTGGAAATAAGTGATGCTCTTCCCCAGTGGGAAAGTGTACCACTTTCTAATGTTTTAAATGCCTTGAAGGATTCTGGGAAAGCATGGGAAGGAGGGCCCTCCAGCCCCAGCTTTTGTGCCATGGCCCTGCCCTTCTCCCAGCTCCTTTGGGAAAGCTGGTGCTTCAGTTATCATTGGCCTGGAGCAATTCTTGCAGTCTATGATCCTGTCTGCAGCTGGGAAATTTCTGTAAATGTCCCACCAGCTCAGCTTAGTGTTGGTAACACGGGCTGTTGCTTCCATTTTCTCTACCTTGTCAATTACGCTCTGAGCAGGGTTACATGCATGGGGTTACATGCCAATCAGATGCAAAGACATGAGCTATGTCTGTACATGCAGTTAGCCCTGATTTCCATCATCAGCCTAGTGTAGAAAGAGAAAGCTGCAATTTTTATTAATCAGGCTTACCCCAGTTTCAAGCAGATTTTCCATGTGTTCCCTAAAGGTTTGCAGTAAGATTGACAGCTGAAATCCAAGCTAATTCAAAGTGTAAACAAGGCCTGGGATTGTGTCCTGGTGCTGTACAGGAATGCAACTATAGCGAAATCCCTGTGCTTTCTTTCCCACCTCTGCCTCTTTGTTTTGCAGCACAGGGATACACAGAATCACCCTGAATGTGGTGGGATTTGACCTGTTGAAAATAGCAAAGAAAAATACTATTATATCAGTATCACCACATAAAGTACTCTAATCCCTGTGACTTCCTTTGCCTGGAAGAACATTTTTTTTTATTTTTCTCTCCTATTCCAGGCTTCATGATCAATTAAGTAAAGACTAGCTTTAAGATACCTTTCACCCACTTCCTCTTTCTCCCCTCCCCCAGTCCTCTGATTTTAAGCTGTACAGACATCTGTTTCTCACTGCATCACTTAAACTCTTTCCTTTTTCTGTTTGGTATATTTTGGGCTTGAAGTAGAAAATGTTGTGGAAGGGGAGAGTGGGGGAGGGGATGCTAAAATAGAAGCCGATTCTTGGCCTTTGGCCTCTGTTTAGATAAAAGAGTGGGTTAAAAGGTCAAGGAAAACAATTGAAATGCTTCTTTTGCTTGAATAGCATGCCAAATAAACTTATCCAGGGATTTAGAATGATCCTTTTATGGGAATTTCTACCTCCCTCAGGATTGCACATGCTGACTTTATGGGGGCTGAGGACATTCTAAATTTATTTTGAGTGGCACAGGGAATACTAGAGCTCTTCTAGCTGGAAGAAGCAATAACATTAAAAAATAAATACATTACAAAGGGAGCTACAACACAGGGCACCTTCTTTGGGCTTTTTTGGCATTTACAGTAATGATTTTAGCTTCATTATAGAATTCATTTCCTATTGGGAATGCCTTGTCCTAGACCTATATATCCTGTGAACAGTTGAAAAGTTTAATTAAAGGTAATAGCATAGTAATTGATTGCACTCTATCCTGCTACTTTCTTATGAAGGATTCTATATAAATGTATTTTGTTGATGCTGAAATGTTCCAGTTTCCGCTGTAGTGCAAACTGACAAATCAAGATCACTGTAAAGAGAGAAGTCTTGTCAAGCCATCAGGCATGTATATATTAGAGTTGACTGAAAGAATTTTCATACTTTTTTGGAATGAAAATGGACTTATATTTTAATGAAAATTTTCCCAGAACATTTTTGCTTCATTCAAATTTTTCCTGTTTCTCAATGAAAACTAGAGGAAATTTGATTTTCAGAAAGCATTTCTGGTTTTTAAAACAATATTTTCAGACTGTGATTTTAGTTTTTCATTGAAAATTCAGAATACTGTATTTTTCTGGGATGCTGTGGGAACACGTTTTTGAAATTTCCTGTGAAAAACATTTAGCATTTTTTAACCAGCTCTAGTCTACACTAGTCTTTTATATTGAAATTTCCCATCAGTGCTAAGACCACTGCAGCTGTGCCAGTGGCAGCAACCATGCCAGTAAAAAACAAATTGTTGGCACTCACAGTGTTTTTATTGCTGTGCCATTTCAATTTGCTCAGAGCAGGGCCTGGTCTACACTGGAAAGTTTTACCAGCCTAGCTATGGCAGTTAGGGATGTGGGGGAAAAACATCACACCCATAACAACATAATCATGCTAGCAAAAGCCCTAGGCTATGTCTACACTTGAAAAGTTGTCAACTTTGTTCAGTTGACTTAACAGCAGAGATCGCCATTATACTGCTTTAAGTCGACTTAATAAAGTCGACTTAGCGCTAATCCCTGTCTACACTGGCCTTAGGTCGACTCAAGGAGTCGACTTAAAGTTTAAGTCAACCTAAAGAGGTGGTGCTATTAAGTGAACTTAAGCTTGCCTTAAGTCGACTTAATAAAAGCCCAGTGTGGACACAGCTTTGTTTAGGTCGATTTAAGCATCCTTAAGTTGACCTAACTTACCAGTGTGGACGTACCGTCAGTGTCTGATGAAGTGGGATTTTCTCCCACGAGAGCTCATGCGATAAATAAATTTGTTAGTCTTTAAAAGTGTCACCGGACTCCTTGTTTGTTTTGCTGGACTGGATTAAAACAGCTACCCCTTTGGAACTAGTGTAAATAGTTATATCTGCAATATAGTTCATTTGCCAATATAACTTATTCCTTTTGGGGAACTGGTTTAAGCTATACTGGGAAAAGAACACTTTTGCTAGTATAAACTAGTTCTCTGCCGGTTGGGTTTGCTGGCATACCTCCACATGTATAGCTACACCAGTTAACCTTTTTAACTGTAGACAAGGCTCAGGTCTAGGTTATATGATGAAAAACATCAGTGGCCACCAGGGGATGGTCTGCACTAGTGCTGGTAACGCTACATCAGTGTTAACAATAGATAGAGATCTTAAGGAAAAGAACCATAGTGTAGACAAGGCCTCAAAGTCTAAGGGTGAGTCCATGCTATGGGTTCATACGTGGCAAACTTGGATGTAAATCTAGAGCACTCCAGTGTGCTGCCCTCTAACTGTCCATGTTGACCCTGCTGCACCGTAGCAAAATTTTCACTTGGACTGCACAGCATCAGGGTCGATATAGACAGTCAGTGAACAACGCACTGGATCTCTCTACCGATCTTGTCAGACAGACCAGCCCGTAGGCCTATGAAAACACTGTTCCCCTCAAATCTAGAACTTTATTTATTTTAACACTCAATGCTACTCCAGTTGCTGGAGTGGTCTTAATAGATTGGCTTCCCATTCAACTGAGCGGCCCCGATCAGTCGATCGGGAAGATCAATCTGATGGTGGTGATTTTACTGCCGTCAGTGAAGACTAATCCTGAGTCCATGGCTGGGAGGAAGCAGGTCCCTCACAATTTTTAGCACTGTGCTTAGAACCCTCACCTGGGAAACAGGCAACGCTGTGCCTGAGGAGGAGAAGGGATTGAACAAGTGACTGAGTGGGAGCAGGTTCCCTCAGTCTCTCCTGTTGAAGCTGTTCCTTTTTACATAAATACTTAAAAAGTTAGTGGAACAGGGGGACTGGATCCTGAGTGACTGGGTGTCACTAGGCTACAGAGTCTTTCCCATACTTGCTTCTACACACACTCTCTCCTCTCTCTGACCCAGTGACTGTTTATACACAGTGAAACACTCTTAGGCACTTTCCTGAAAGATGGCAGATTCCTTTTCAAATCCCTTCTCCTTAAGCAGAAGGAGTACTTGAACGGGAAGGGGTCTCCCACATCCTAGGTGTGTGCCCTAAGCCCTGGGCTCGGAGTTACAAGACAGGTGCTAGTAAGGCTGATCAGAGCATGCCCATCAGATTGGGCCCCATAGTTGAGTTAGGCAGAGGAAGGCCTGTCTTCCCCTGGTTCATGCATCACACTAGGGTTTAGACATCCAGATGCCTAGAAAGAAACAGTAGTGGACCTGCCTCTAGGCAGAAACATAAGCACCTAAGCAACTTTTACTGCACAGTGTGTTTAGACCCTTACAGGATTTGGTGGCAGCTGAGTGGGAGTTTTGTGTATCCTGATGGTGCATGATTCTTGTATTATGGGCTAAAGTGGCACGTAGGTGCCTAAATCCCTTATGACTCTATCCCACTGTTGCTATGGGATCTGTGTCAAAGTTCTGGCAGTTCTCACATCAAGGCTGTTGGAACAATAACGACTATTGGGCAAAGAGACTTAATCTCTAGCCAAGGCATTTTAATCAATAGCAAGTTTTATTTAAAAGCACAGAACCATTAGCTCTTGCCAGCTCTTGCCTAATTACTGTTGCACTGAATATGGTAGCTTTCCAAGAATTTTGCTGAAGTTCCCTGTAGTTCTGCTTCATGCATTTGGGTCATCTACCAAGTTACATTCTGTCTTACAGTAAGGCAAATTCCATGTGTGTTTCCTCATGATTGAGGAATTAATTTATTTACTAAAGTAAGATGCTGAAATGTTAGAATAGAAAGGCAGATGGTGTGAACTAGATAAACAAGTCACAGTCAATTTATTACTTTCAGCAGTGGTAAATCATTAAACTTGATACTATTCAACTGATTTGGTTTCACCCCTAATTCTCATCACTTTAATATGTAAGCCAAAAGGCATTTAGGTTTTAAATATTGACACACATGTAGAGTAGCTTTAGCGAATTTTTGGAACCTGTGCAAAAACCCTGAGATGAGAATCTGCCCTGAATTCCCTCTGCCCAATGAAATGAGGTAGAAGAGGTTACAACTTTTACCAGAGCAGTTTCTATTGGTGAAATAGACAGGTTTTTGAGCTTCCACAGAGCTGTTTTTCATGAATCAGATACTTTGAAGAAGGGAGCTTTCTCCCTTCTTAAACCTCACTTGATACTGTGTTAGAAAATTCCTCATATCACTATTGACAAGAACGGCAGCTTTGCCTTGTATGAGTTGCAGGTTCAAATCAGACTGAGAATTTCTAAAGTTTGCTCAGGGGAAATTGAAATCTATATTAACCATTTTTTTCATATCCATCCACTCCTTATAGAAAAGCTTTCGGAATACTACTACTTATTTTTCTTAAGATTGGAATTAGTCCTCAACTTCTGTGCACATAATTTAAATCTATCAAGGACTTCTGTGGCACTTTTAAAGACTAACAAATTTATTTATCCCCATCTTCAAGCATCTGATGAAGTGGGAATCTCTCCCACAAAAGCTCATGCGATAAATAAATCTGATAGTCTTTAAAAGTGCCACAGGATTCCTTGTTTGTTTTGCTGAACTAGGCCAACTTTTTAGAGTTTAAATATAAGTATCTTCACCTATATACTCTTTAGAGTTTAAATATAAGTATCTTCATCTACATACTGCAGCAAACCACTAAAACATATATAGTTTTACTGTCTCTTTCATCAGTGGAGAGGAGAAAGGGAGGTGTTTGTATTTTTACTTTTCGGCTTTTCCTTTAAGAAAAATACATTTCTTCATTTAGTCTCCTGGGAAAGAGACTGCCTTTCGGACTGCCTTGTGTTATAGAAGATAAGAAGTAAGAAGCTAGGGAGAGAGACTGAATGTGACACTCATGGTGTTGCTAACACTAATTTCATGAATACAGGTGTGAAACATTTTTCACACTGCCAGAATCAAAATGTATGTGCATTTTTTAATGTGTGAAAATGGAAGCTTTATAGTAATGCAAAATTTTGTAAGATTCTACTTAAATGTACAGTATATGCTTTTAAGACAGAGGATACTTGAAAAACTGTTGTGGCCTACTGCTGAGCTAGGCTTTTTTAGGTCTGAGCTTGTATAAGGGGATGCTGTGAAGATTAGAAAATCAGACCCACCAGGGGTAGAGGGGGCGTTGCATAGGAGCACACATCATATTACTCCTCTGCTTTTTGCCATTCTTAAATGCAGGCAGAAAATGAAATACCCTTCCCTTCTCTTGTTTCAGAGAAAAAACTTCTTATCCCTTCTCTATCTCTCTGCTCACAGGTCATAAGCATGGAAGAAAGGGCTTGACTGGATCTAATAGGCACATTTCTGTGCTGGATGAGGTGAGGTAGAGCTGCACTTGGTGACATGCTGCTTCAGGAAGGTAGAATGCCTTGCAGAGTTCCCAGGTAATAAGCTGCAGTGTGCACACTGCTACAACCCTTTATGAGGTCCAGATTATTACCCCTCACCTCTATACAGCTGGATAGCTTTGTAGGCCACAGCATAGACCGGATGGAGGTATTCTTCTCCTACTGTGTGCCTCTCCTCACTTTTGTTGGAGAACCAGATGACCCAGGAGACTGTATCCAGAGGCTGCATATTTGCTTGACCTGATGCATAGATTATCTTGCACAGAGTTGGCCACACTGAGCTCCTGGGAAGTCTGCATTTATGGTGCCTTTCAAGTGCCACCTGGAGATGATTTTGTCAATCTTGCTCAAACCTATTACACTTGATCTTGTCAGAAACTGTCAGTAAGTCTCATTCTGAGCCACATGCTCAAGTTCTTTGGGCTTGATGACAGCCCACTGAAGACTACTCTTCAAATTATCTTTGAAGCACTTACATGGACAACCTTTCTTTTGCCCTGACTCTGCTCCCCACATAAGATCTGTTTTGGGACTTGGTGGTCTTCTGTTCTGATGAAATCTCCAGTCCATGTACGTTGAGCTCTCAATAGCATTTCCTCAATGCTGCTTGTGTTTGCTCTCTCAGGGACCTTAATATTGGTCACTCTGCCCTGCCAGCAAATGCTCATTATTGAATAGAAGGAGCACATGTGAAATTATTCATAAAATAATGAATGGTGTGGAGAAAGTGAGTAATGAAGTGTTATTTACCCTTTCACATAACACAAAAACCAGCGGTCACCCACTGGAATGAATAGGCAGCAGACTTAGAACTAACAAAAGGAATACTTCTTCTCATAATGCATAGTCAACCAGTGGAACTCATTGCAAGGGGGTGTTGTAAAGATCAAAAGTATAACTGGGTTTTAAAAAAATAGATAAATGCATGGAAGATAGGTCAATTGCTATTAGCCAAGATGATCAGGGAGTCAACCCCAATGTTTTGGATGTCCTTAAACTCTGAATGCTAGAAGATAGGACTGGGTGACAGAGGATGGCTCACTCTTTTCATTCCCTCTGAAACATCCAATACCAGCCATTGTCAGAAGGCAGGATACTGGGCTAGATGGACCAACTTCTTGACCCACAATGGCCATTCTTATGTACTTAAGTCACCGCTCACTCTTTCTACCTTCACCTTGTCCCCAAAAAGAGCTAGAAGCAACAGAAGGTCAAAATTCTTACTTGAAGCGGGGGCGGGGAGAGGGGGAAGCTCTTGTTTACAGTTGAGAGGCCTTCACACTTGCCTCAGAACAGCTCAGATTACTTGCATTGCTTTTGTAGCTCCCTGCTGTTACTTTGACTCAGCAAAATGAGTCAAACAGGAAATGTCTATGGGCTCTTGAGGAATGCTCCAGGTATAATAAATGGGTGAAAACAAATTTGCATCTATTCTCTATATTAAGAAATCTCTGCTGTATTCAGGATGCACTATTAGAAATGAAGGACATTGCAGAGATTCTTCAGATAAGAGGGAGATTGCAGTTCAAAGAACAAACTAATTCAAGGGCAGACAGATGCATTTAAAAGTAAAATATACACAGGGAATTCTTCCTTCAGCTATTAGACTAAGCATTAACTAGATTGTCTGTTTGCATGAAGTAACTTTTTACAAGGAGCTGAATGTATAAAGCGAAAAGTCAGGCAAGGTAGGGTTGCCAGGCATGGGGCTGGATTCTGTGGTTACAGAAACTGCCAATAGAATGTTCCAAAGGGGTAGCCATGTTAGTCTATTGTAGAAAGACAACAGAGTCCTGTGGCACTTTTAAAGACTAATAGATTTATTTATCGCATGAGCTTTCGTGGGAGAAGATCCCACTTCGTCAGACGCTTAACAGATTTATTTATTGCATGAGCTTTCGTGGGAGAAGATCCCACTTCGTCAGACGCTTAACAGATTTATTTATCGCATGAGCTTTCGTGGGAGAAGATCCCACTTCGTCAGACAAAGTGGGATCTTCTCCCATGAAAGCTCATGCGATAAATAAATCTGTTAGTCTTTAAAAGTGCCACAGGACTCTGTTGTCTGCCAATAGAATGGAAAGAGACAATTCTCAAAGGCTATGTCTACACTTACAAATGCTAGTTCGAATTAGTTAATTTGAACTAACCAATTCAAATTAACTTTAGTTAGTTCGAATTAAGTTAATTTGAACTAGAATGGCCACCCTAGAAATCAAAAGTCAAACTAGCCAGCATTTGCTAGTTCGACTTAGGGAGGATGCAGGAAGTTCAGTTTGCTGGTTAGTTCGAACTAATCAGTTAGTTCAAACTAATATGGACACATTGGATTAGTTTGAATTATTGGATCGAATTAACCATTAATTCAAACTAAGTTATCGAATTTATTAGTTCGAATTAAGGAAGCCCTTAATTCGAACTAATGAAAGCCTAGTGTGGACCAGGCTTAAGTTAGTTCGAATTAAGCTTCCTTAATTCAAACTAACTTGCAAGTGTAGACATAGCCAAAGAGTTTAAACCAGAGTTTTGGTTCTGATATCCCTTATACAAAGGTGGATCTGTAGTATTTCCACTGAAGCCAGTTACTCCAGATTTACAGTGGGCTAAGGTCAGAATGTGGCTTGTAGTCTCATACTTAGCCCAGCAATGGGTTTTTTTAAAATTCTTTTGAATAAGAAGAGATGGAAAGTTCTCTTTATAAACAATTACTATCAGTTATAACAATATTTTGTTTGGAGCAGGATTTCATTGTATTCAAATACATTTTCAAAAATCCACAGCCATGCCGATTAGCTGATAAAGTCACAATTCTGAACCTGAATGTGACTTCACTAAAAAAACAGTATCTGTCCTCTTCCATCAATCATTTGTCCTCACTGTTGTTTCAGCCTCTCCTTAGTCTGCATCTGACACAATTTTTGGCCCAGCTCTGTATCTGAGGAAATAGCAACATCTGGATTGAGCTGAACACACATTTCTGAAACTGAGCTCCTGAGGATTTTTTAAAAACATGTAAAAATAAATAGTTATTTCAATGTCTGTATTTATAGTGTTTCCTGAACATTTTTTATCAATAGTTTAAAAAGTACTGTAACTATAGTACCCTTCTGGCCAAGATGGAGTCTACTCTGCAGGGAGCTCCAGCCAAGAAAAGGCACATTAGGGAAGCAGCAGACAAGCACTCCTTTCCATTTCATGGGCACCTCTTCCAACTCTCCTTCCCACATAGTAAACGCACACGCACGCACACAGCGGAAGAATATAGGAAAGTGAAATATTTACTTATAGAGGGATAAGCAGAAAAAAACAACAGGGGAGGTGGGGAAGCCGTAGGGTCCACAGGCCCAATGGTATCCCATTTGAAAGGTCAGACACCAAGCAATGTGTCTACACTGTGTTCAGTAATCCTTGATCGAGTTCCAGTCTGTCAGGGAGTGCCTGGTGTTCCTTGTCATCTTCAGCGCCAGTGAACTTTCCCCAACAAACCCTCTGATGTCCTCTTCTACTGCCCTCTGCAGACCCACGCAGAGCAACAACCTTCCCGCTTACCTAGCTACAGCTTCCCTCCTTATTCCCAATGCAAGGTCACAAGCCCCAGTACTCATGGCCCTATATAGCTCAGGTCACTGGTAGCAGGTCTAGCTCTGGTTTGTCCTTCTTGGGTGATTCCTTGCTGGATGGTACTCCTCTTGGCTCCTCCCCTGGGCCATCCCCAGACAGTCGCTCTGTCCTTCCTGGATTTTGGGCTGGTTCCTGACTGTTTGAGTACATGAGGGTCTACATGAGGGAGCACCAGACACAAGCCCCTTATCTTGCTTCCTCTCCACTCCCCTGGAACAACCAGCACTTCCTGTGCCTCAGAGCCAGGTTTCAAAGGAATTATGCTCTCTAAACCCCAAAGAGGTTACAGTACCATAGATCTTCCTTTGTCCAAAGGCCATAATTTATGTCACAGGGGTTTGGTTTTATCCTCCTTTTGGGGTCTGTTCCCCTGTGCTTTACACCCTCAAAGATAGAGTAACTGCAAGGTGCCCCCTCTCTCTTTCTCAGATGTTCCCTGTGTTGTAGCCATAACACTGATCCATGAAAGCCTTGTGCTAGCTATAGATAAACTGACCTGTTACTTTTTTTAATTTAAAAAGCTTCAGCCAAAGCCACTACAAACAGAGGGTGCTAATAGCAGAGGAGGGGACTGATGCAATGGGGACTACTCAGTTCTACACAATGAGAACCTTGAGGAACCCACTTAGACACACTGGGCTGTAGCAGTTCCCCATCCCACATGGCTCTCCTACATAGCTCCCAGCACCAGGTTTCCAGGAGAGGAGATTAAATGTTAGGGTGCTAGACTGCAACTCAGGTATAATCCTCTGCTATTGACTCCTTGGAGTTTAAGGCCCAAAAGATTCATCAGTTCATGTAGCATGACCTCCTTTATTCTGCGGGTCACAAACATGAACCAGCACCTATACACTACATAAACAACGAAATTAGACTGAAATATTTACAACACACAGGAGACTAAATTCTTTGCCACAATACCCTTTCGTAGCCTCTGTTCCCTATCTGAAAAGTGGGAATAATAGCATTGTGATGCTATACCAGGTGTTGTGAAGATAAGTTCAGTTTAGATTTTGCGGTGCTCAGACTTTATGGAAAAAGGCGATGTATAAGTATAATTCAAATGAATAGAACTTCTTACAGAGCAAGGAGCCCTACATGGATACCACTTTAAAAGTCGCTTACTGACAGAGTCAATGAGCTAAAAGTGTCATTTCTACAAGATTCCAAAGGGGTAGCCATGTTAGTCTATTGTAGAAAGACAACAGAGTCCTGTGGCACTTTTAAAGACTAACAGATTTATTTATCGCATGAGCTTTCGTGGGAGACAGACCTCTCCTTGCTTTCAGACAGCCCCCTAACCTTAAAAGGATACTTACCAGCAACTACAGATCACAGAACAGAAACACTAAAGCAGGAACACAGCCCTGCAGCAGACCACGCTGCCAACTTTGCCCTCATATCTACACTGATGACACCATCACAGGGCCTAATCATACCACCTACTCCATCAAGGGCTCATTCACCTGCTCATCCACCAATGTGATTTATGCCATCATGTGCCGGAAATGCCCCTCTGCCTTATATATTGGACAGACAAAACAGTCTCTGCGCCAAAGAATCAATGGACACAAATCTGACATCAGAAATTGCAACACTGCAAAACCTGTAGGGGAACACTTCAATCTCCCTGCTCACTCCCTTGACGACTTGTTAATAGCTGTGTTGAAACAGATGAATAACAAATCACAGCTTCAAAGAGAGACTGCAGAACTCGAACTTATATGCAAATTTGACTCAGTTGTCTTGGGGTTAAACAGGGACTATGGATTTTTCTCGCATTACAACAAGTGATTTGACCTCCCCCTCCTCTATGTGCTGTTCCCCAGTGTTTTGAATCCTAACACCTATTTTGATTTGCTGTTACAGCCTGACCTGATGCTATGTCATACACTCCCCTGCATTTAATTTCCTCCCACTCTGTAACTTTCCTATCTTCTAAGCGTCTGACAAAGTGGGATTTTCTCCACGAAAGCTCATGCGATAAATAAATCTGTTAGTCTTTAAAAGTGCCACAGGACTCTGTTGTATTTCTACCAGAGTTCAACTACTTCTTTAAAAACATTTCTATTTTGCACCAAAACATTTTGGTAAAGAGCTCCTGTTGCTTACATTATCATTCCCCTGTGTCAACAAAATGTTGATTAAAACATTCCTGTAAGAAAGGAAGGGGCTCTTCTTCTCCTAAACTTCCAATTACATAGCTTCTGAGCTGAAGTACTTTTGTTTGTGGTTCAATAATCTTAATGGCTATGTCTACACTGGAAAGTTAGTTCAAATTAAGGAGGCTTAATTCGAACTAAGTAAAGCCATGGCTATACTAGGCTTTAATTAGTTCGAATTAAGGGATTCCTTAATTAGAACCAATACGTTCGAATAGGGCTTTAGAAGTAAGGCTTTAATTCAAACTAACTAGTTTGAATTAGCCAATGTGGCCATGTTAATTCAAACTAATTTCTTAGTTCGAACTAACTGGCCATTGAAATGAATGGGGATCGCTAATTCGAACTAAGCAAGTGCCATGAATGGCACTTGCTTAGTTCGAACTAACTTTTTCTACTTCAAATTAAGTTAATTCGAACTAACTAAAATTAGTTTGAATTAGTTAGTTCGAACTAACTAATTCGAACTAATTTTAGCAAGTGTAGACATAGCCAATGTCATTTTCAAAAGTGTTCAGCTTTTACCTACCTCTGCTCCCATTTTCTACCAACAAAACTCCATTGCTCTCACTGTGGTAAGGATTTCACCCCTATAGTATAATTTTATTGTATTATATTATGAAATTGTAATTTCAATTATGTTAATTATTTCCCCTAAATCTGAAGTTCTGCATGTTCAGAGGTAAAAATGTTTGGAGTCTGTGGAATCTATTGCTATTCAAAGGAACATTGTTAAGTGAAACATCTACTCTTCTGATTCAGGGCCTAGAAGGCTACAGTCCAAGAACATCTTGCATTTACCAAGTATAATTTTCTGCACCTGCCTCCATTGTGCCTGGTTAAAGCCAGTGTCATTGTCTCTCAGAATACCACTAAGAGTTCCTGATAAAAATACATGCAAAGTTTTGGAAATAATTTAAAACAATTTAAAAAATTACATCACATGTTTAAATCCATTTCATACTTCAGTTTATACCACGTACACCCAGGAAATGAGCTAGTCTACATTTTTTTAATGGCTTCATTGGAATAATAACCCCTGGACTGGGCTCCCTGGCTGGACTACCTCTCTGAAGAGATACTACCATTAAGCACCATGAAGTTTGGTCAGAGGGAAGAGACCACACTGTACCATGAGAGGTTGTTCAGCAAGAGAGTCAGCCTGTAGGGGAGAATGAAAGCCAGAACTACAGTTCCCATGAGATAATGGGATATCATAGGGAAATTAAGTTTACTGTTAAAATGATCTGAAAGGAAATGTTTCATGCAAGTTCAGCAAACCAAAATATTCCAATTGGTTTGAAGCAACCCAAAACAAAATATCTGGTTTTGATTTTCTCCATAGGAAAAAATAAAGAAAAAAGATGACAGAATTTAAATTCTTCCTAAATTGCATTTTCTCTCAAAAAATCATTCTAGTGGAAAATTCCCAACTATCTTTGACAATCACACAGATAGCAGCCATATATGACCATGGCCCTACCTCAGATTTCACAGTCTAAACAGGGTTACACTGAATCTCCCACCAAGGAAAATCTAGGTGAGCGGTGGTATAATTCTGTAGATGGTCCTTTACTCCAGAATGGTGCCAACAATTCAGTAAATGGTACTTCATCCCAGTGCAGCACCAGAATGGTGCTAGAGATCTTTCAATAAGATTAAAGACCACTTGTGCTAATTAAAAATACAGTAGCACTTTTCATAATAGCAGGGATTATCATCCTCAATATTTTGATCAAATACCATATCAGCAATTATATTCTGACTACTTGTCTAAACGTTTTAAGTTGGTTTATGGTATTGTTCTTTACGCTCCTAAACTTTTGTGCAGTGTCACCTATAAATCTCTGGGGGTATGTCTACATTGGCAATTTAGGTTCTCTTAACTACTTGTCTAAACGTAAGGGCAATTAGGTCGACTTACTAAATACCCATTCAGGGTAACCACTTTGTTAAGTCTACTTAATAAGGTCAACTTTAGGTCGACTTAAAGTCAACCTTATTAAGTCAACAAAGTCGACCTAACTTTTTCTAGTGTAGACATAGCCTGGGATACTGATACTGGGTCCAGCTCTGGTTTGTCCTGCTCAAATGACTACTCCATGGCATGGTGCTCCTGCTGGCACCTGTCCTGGGGCATCCCTACACAGCTGTTCTTTCCCTTCAAGACTTTGGGCTGGTTCTTGGGCAGCTTCACTATCTGAGAGTCTGCTTGCTGTTGGCGCTCTAGTCTTGGAAAAAAATTTGAAAGAGAAAATACTTAAAGATATCGAGGTTAACAGTAACTGAGATAAAACACAACATGGCTTTACAAAAGATAGATCGTGCCAAACCAACCTGATCTCCTTTTTTGAGAAAATAACAGATTTTTTGGTTAAAGGGAATGCAGTGGACCTAATTTACTTAGATTTCAGCAAGGAATTTGATACAGTTCCACATAGAGAATTATTAGTCAAATTAGAAAAGATGGGGATTAATATGAAAATAGAAAGGTGGATAAGGAACTGGTGAAAGGGGAGACTACAGCAGGTCATACTGAAAGATGAGGGAGGTTACTAGTGGAGTTTCTCAGGGATCAGTCTTGGGACCGATCTTATTTAATCTTTTGATTACTGACCTTGGCACTAAAAGTGGGAATGTGCTAATTAAGTTTGCAGATGACACCAAGTTGGGAGGTATTGCTAATACAGTGAAGGATTCGGATATTATACAGGAAGATCTGGATGACCTTGTAAACTGGAGTATTAGGAATAGGGTGAAATTTAATAATGGAAATTGCAGAGTCATACATTTAGGGACTAATAACAAGAATTTTTTCTATAAGTTGGAGACACATCAATTAGAAGTGATGTAGGTGGATTTTCTCTTTTTTGTGAAGTCCAGCCATCTGGAAGAACGTTTTGGAAGTTGGTTTTGTATGAGAGATTCCAGTGTTGAGAGTTCATGTTTAATTTTCTTCTGATTGCTGTACAGGATGCTGATTAGGTGGTTTCTGAGAGAGTTTATGGCACAATCTCTCACTGTAGTCTGTGTAATATATCGAACGTAATGGATTTTTTACCTTCAGTCCATTAGGTATAATGTCCAGTTGTTTGCCTTTGGAAAGGAAGACCATGTCTGTCTGAATCTGTGCGAGTTGTTTCATGGAGTTGATGGATTTACACTTCAAACAGCTGTATTCAGTGCCTTGCATGTTGAAAATCATAACATTCAAAAACCAATAGGGGAACACTTCAATCTCCCTCCTCACTCCATTGATGACTTGTTAATAGCTGTTCTCAAACAAATGAATAACAAAGTGCAGCTTCAAAGAGAAACTGCAGAACTGAAATTTAATGCAAATTTGACTCTGTTGCCTCATTATTAAACAGGGACTATGGATTTTTTTTCTCATTACAAGAGGTGATTTGACCTCACCTTCTTCTATATGCCTTTTCCCGGTGTTTGAATCTTAACATATACTTTGATTTGCAGTTACAACCTGACTTGATCCTATGTCATAGACTTCCCTGCATTTAATTTCCTCCCATTCTGTAAATTCCCCATCTTAAAAGCATCTGACGAAGTGGGATTTTCTCCCACGAAAGCTCATGCACTAAATAAATTTGTTAGTCTTTAAAAGTGGAGGGGATGGTATAAGGGGACATCCTAGTCTGGCAATTGACCGATTTCTGGACTACTGGTGGTGGATATGAAGGGACATTAGATTGGATAGGTTCTGAGTTATTGCAGAGAATTCTTTCTTGGGTGTCTTAGCGAGACTTTCCCACATGCTCAAGGTTTTAACTGATCACCATATTTGGTATTGTGAAGGAATTTTCCCCCAGGGCAGATTGGCTAGGGCTCTGGGATGTTTTTGCTTTCCTCTGTAGCATGGGGCCCAGCTCACTTGCTGGTGGATTCTCTGTACTTTAAATTCTTTAAATCATGATTTGAGGACTTTAATAACTCAGTCATAGGTTTATTACAAGAGTGGGTGGGTAAGGTTTTGTGGCCTGCATTCTGCAGGCAGTCAGGCTAGATCAGGGATCTGCAACCGGTGGGTCCGGAGCTGCATGTGGCTCTTTGGATGCCCCCTTGTGGCTCTGGGCTCTGCCTCACCTCTCTCTCTACAACCAGGGGACACTAGGACAGGTGCCCTGGCCCGGCCCTCTCCACCCATTGAGGATCTCAATACACTTGATAATTGAAGGAATTTTTTTAAATGGCTCTTCTTATCTTTTGGGTTGCCTACCCCTGGACTAGATGATCACATTGGTCCCTTCTGACCTTAGAGGCTACGAATCTGGAGCTCTAGACGAATGCACCACACATCTCACAGTGTTAAACAGTTATGGTGTTTCAGCCTAGAGGCTATATTTCAATGGTGGGGAATTTTTATATATAAATATTAGGAACCCATGGGTCACCAGTTCTAATCCTGTCAGGGACCCCAGAGGCTTCTCCCAAGAAGGCTCCCCTGCCTTCCCTGACATGTTTGCTGCCATGGCAGCAGCTCCCAAAACAACCTTCTCCATCTGCCTTCATATATACACACACACATACATACAGTCCTTTGGGATAAAAGGTTCTATATAATAGAAGTCATCAATATCTGTCCTTTAGAATGGACATTATATTAAGACACAAACAGTCTCACAGCAATGAAGAGGTTAAGAGGAATTAGGGTGATCAGATAACAAGTGTCAAACATTAGGACATGAGGCGCAGGAGGGGAATAGGCACCTATATAAGACAAAGCCCCAATATCAGGACTGTCCCTATAAAAATCAGAACATCTGATCACTCTAAAGAATATAGTTGGAATGACTAAGTGTTGATTACCACAAGGGACCCCACAAAAATTGTGCTTCTGAAATTTTCATAATGATGGGAAATACTTAAACTGACGAGGCTTTTCCAGACTCAATGGCTATGTCTACACTGGCAAGTTCTAATTAAGGAAGCTTAATTCGAACTAACTAAAGCCATGGCTACACTAGGCTTTAATTAGTTCGAATTAAGGGCTTTCTTAATTCGAACTAATAAATTCGAATATGCTATTCGAACTAAGGGTTAATTCGAACTAGTTAGTTCGAATTAACCAATATAGCCATGTTAGTTCGAACTAACTGCATAGTTCGAACTAACAGCCCATTGAACTCATTGGAATTCGCTAACTCGAACTAAGCAAGTGCCATGAATGGCTCTTGCTTAGTTTGAACTAAATTTTTCTAGTTCAAATTAAGCTTATTTGAACTAACTAAAATTAGTTCGAAGTAGTTAGTTCAAATTAGTAAGTGTAGACATAGCCAATGGCTGTAGCTCGGGAAATGTGTTTAAGCACAAAATACAGAACCTAAAAGGATATAGAATGCCCAGTTTTCAGGGTATCAAGGAGACTTTGAAATGAAGGTGAGCTATTAAGGTAATCACTATAAGTTTTTATATATTCTAACAAGATTCAGAAATATGAATACATTTTATAGACTTTCTCCAGACACTACTCTTTGTCATAAATATACTTTATTGCCCAACATTTAATTATCTAATGCATAAAGAACAAAAAACATTTAACAGCTGATTGAAAGGTAATGTTAAAATAAAAGAAAACATCATTTCATGAGAACGTGCGGAACCACACTGTTAGTTGACTCTGGCACATCTGCACACAACTGTTTTAAATTTAAATTAAGGTAATTTCATTGAATTTAAGTCCTCTGGGTGGCCAATGAAAAACAGACATTGGCTTTTCTTGATCAATTCCCTCATTGTAAAACAGGTAGATTAAAACTATGGTGAATGGTAGAGAGATGAACAATTCTCAAATATTAGGAGGAAAAACAGACTGTGCATATTATATTTTAAATATAAATTTTTACAGTGGAGGCCGAGCATGGAGAGGATCTAAAGATTTAAGTTTCTGTGTGAGTCCTTTGTTCTCTCAAGCGCTCAGATGATGGTAATTAGAGTAAAACCATAGATGGAAAATTTCTGTTGCTCAGAAATGCTTCTGTAGCTTGTCTACACTACCAAGTTACATTGGTATAACTATGTCGCTCAGCAGTGTGAAAGATCCACTGCCTGAGCAATATCGTTATACCAACCTAACTCCCAGCATAGACAGAGCCATGTCAATAGGAGGGCTTCTCTCATTGACACATCTACAACTTCTTGGGGAGGTGGATTAGCTACATGAATGGGAGAAGCCCATCTATCAGTGTAGATAGCACCCTCACTAAGCACTGAAATGGCATTGCAGCAGCACTATCCTATGTCTACACTTACAAAGTTAAGTCGACTTTGTTAAGTCGACTTAACAAGGTCAACTTTAAGTCGACTTAAAGTCGACCTTGTTAAGTCAATTTAACAAATTGGCTACATTTTAAGTCGACTTTGTTAAGTTGATTTAACAGCAGCGATAGCCATTGTATTGGCTTTAAGTCGACTTAATAAAGTCGATTTAGCGTTAATCCCCATCTACATGGCCTTAAGTCAATTTAAGGAGTCAATGTAAGGCTTAAGTCAACCCTAAAGGAGGTGTTATTAAGTCAACTTAAGCTTTCCTTAAGTCGACTTAAGAAAAGCCCAGCCCAAAGCTGCTTTGTTTAGGTTGACTTAAGCGTCCTTAAGTTGACCTAATTTGCCAGTGTAGACGCACCCTATATGTGTAGATAAACTCTGAGCAATCCATTATCATTTAATTTTCCCCTACATTATATGGTTGCCTTCTCAGGAACTGCCCCACTCCCTTTAACTTGAAGCCTCTCATACTCCATTTTTCCAAAAAAGAAGTTCTTAATTAGACTCCCATGATTTTGAAGCAAGTCATTGTTGCTTATTAGTAAGCTCCAGAGGTTACTATTGAATGCTGTAAGGCAATCTGCCCTGCCTGCCCTTTGTTCCAGAGGCTCTGTCCATTTCACTACATGCCTTCCATGATACCCTGCTTGATACCCTCGTAGCATGTTTTTAAATACTTATGTTCTTGGGGTTGTTTGACAGCTTAATATCACACTGTATTTATTAACGGCTGCTCAGATATAAGAATAGAGAAACAAGTATGTACTTGAATGCCCATGAATAAACTTAACTGTATCCATTAGCCATACCATGCTGCTCTGTGAATTAGAAACCTAGAGTCATGAGTGAGTTGCTTTCCTGGGACCTCCTGATTGGGAGTATGAGTCAAGAATGTCTTTCAGAACATCAAACAAATTGTGCAGGGGACCAGGCTGTGAAGAAAGTTCTTGACTTCCAAGTCACTTGGTGAATACATTGTTCATATAGAGGGCTAAAGACCAGGGCCGTCCCTGGGGGGGGGGGTGAACGGGCGATCGCCCCAGACCCCGCGGTTATGCGGGCCCTGCGGCCCCCCCAGGGCTACACTCTTCCCTGCTCCCCGCTGCCTTCGGCAGGGAGCTGAAGGCAGCGGGGTGGGCCGGGAGCACTAAGCCCGGCCTCTGGACTAGCCCTCCCCACCCCCGGGGCGGAGCAGACAGGCCCAGGGGCAGGGCAGTGGCCGGGGCCCGCATCTGGGCCGGCCTGCCCCATGCAGCCAGGGTCAGCCCTCGCCGGTGACGGCGGCCTCGGGTCCCTGGCTCGGGCACTGGCCGCAGCAGCCTGGGGTCCCAGCTGCGGCCGGCTCCCCCCACCGGTGGCCCCCGCGTCCGGGGCCAGACCCGGGACCCCGCCAGCGGCCTCAGCCTCCCTGCCCGGGCTGGCTCCCTGGGGAGGTGGAACAGACCACCTCCCCCCCAGCATGGGGCGGGGCCCTGCCTAGGTCAGTTGGCCCTGGGCCCCACTCCCCCCATGGACAGCCCTGCTAAAGACGTGGTAATAAGGTTAAACAGGTTGCAAGAGAGTCAGTCCTTTCCTTTTTCGGAGGCATGCCTCAAGAACAGGCAAGGAGGATTAAAATGCTTTCAGGACCAAAGCGAATGTCCAGCCTAGGCCTCAAATCTTTCCTGATTAGTGAGAAAGCTTTCCGTTTTCAAGGTATCTGATAGAAAGGCTGCTGAAGGTGGGAGAATGGGAGCATCATTTTCTCTCCTCACTATAAATGTTTAAGAGGAGCTAATCTCCCTTTAGGAGAAACACTCACCTGTATAATGAGAGGTCACATTGTCATTTTTTCCCTTCAAAGTCTCTGTAACAAAACCAGCTGCCTCCTTAATGGCACCACCGCCCCCTGATGGCCAAAAGTCACTCTGAAAAACCCCAGCCTTCATTTCCCCCTTTTTGGTGCCCCTTACAGACTTCACACACTTTTTTGTATAGTAGCATACCCTTCCTGAGGATCTGGATTTATTCACAGAAACTAAACTCAAAGTACCAAGTTAAAGTCAAACAAACATTTTCTCTTCTTACTCCCTCCCAGGCACCCCTGCCAGGAGACCTTTTCCAGTCTTTCCCCCACTTGCTCAGAGTTTCTCCTGCCTTTGCAGAATACCCCCAAACCTTTGTTGCTAGAAACTTAATCCCAAATTACTAGACTCTTCTGAAATATATCCGCTTCTAACCATCCCCACTAACTACAGCCTCCTGCTGCTCTTTATAGGGCAATCACCCTAGCAGTAACCAGGATTGGCTAGCCCAAGCCCTCCAGCCTTTACAGGGCAAGCTATCCTGTAACAAACTCTTATCTAGCTAAACGTAATGGCTAAGGTACTCCCATCTAGCTTTCTCTCATGGGAATGAGAGGAGTGTGATCACCTTTGAAAAGAGAGTCATAAGGCAAAAGTGGTCAAATGTTTGTCTATGCTCCTAGGACAGGAAGCACTATTCTTAGCAAAGCTAGAAGAACCAGCAGGTTTCCACATCATAGGCTGTCAAGGAAGCGTAGTTGGAAGTTAGACCTTGAAACCTTACTCAATGTCCTAAACCCAAATTGGTGTCGAAACTTCAGGCAGCTGATTCTTGCATTGATATACATCTTAACACATGCAGATGGAGTAAAGAAAAGGTTTCATTCAAATGGCTGGGGTATGCTTATGAAACACTGGTGAACATCTTAAAAACTGGCTACCTAATGTTAAGTTCCGAAGACCAGATGTAGGTACATAAATAAGTGACCTGATTCTCAAAAAAGCTAAAAATTCACAGACCCATTGACGTCATTGGGTCCACTTGTTAAAAGTGTACACTGGAAATATTTCCAAGCACTATTTAGTAGACAGAAGAAGCATAAAGGTTTTGTTTGTAGACTTTTCCACAGAAGAATAAGCAGACTCTGAAAAGAGCTGTTCCTGTGCTTATTTGTTAACCTGAATCCAAAAGCCTTTGCTAGCTGGGCCCACTTTGTCTAGGGAAACAGGAGGGTTGGGGTGGGTGTGAAAGGGTGAAATATTTATTGTCATAAGAACGAGTAGGTTTTAAGCTTTCTTCTGCCACTAGCCAGTAATTAAAGATATCCATGGCAGCAGCTTGTTTAGTTATCTCTGTGCATGTTTATTAAACAGCAGGGGATACTGAAAGTGTTTATTTCAATAAAAACAATTTAGCATATATATTTGTGTGTGTGTGTTGTCTGTTAATGATTCCCTGTTGACAGAGCTGAAGTGGGGGTGGGACTTCACAAGCTTTAAAGTGTGGTTATTAAATAGAAATGTCAATCAATCTAGTAATTTGGGAGTGTCAAGCAGACCAAAGGTTTAAAAAAGGGGGAGAGAGAGAGAGCTGTTTATCATCAGAATTTCTTTTAAAATTGCCACAAATAAGCTTCACAGCTTATCCCCTGTCACCAGCCCAGCTACTACAATCCAGTCCTTTTTGTAACACCAAAGCAATACTCTAACTATAATGGAAATGGCTTCTCTATCCAAAACCCCTCCCTTGAGTCATTAATCATTTACTCTAGAAAACATCTTCTGAGGTGAAATTCCTCAGCCCTGGTGTTAACTGATAAATAAGCTTGTGCAGAAAGTTTGAACAAAATCCATTCAGCAACTTTTGACTTAGTGGGTCTATCATAAATAATGTTTATAAGGATGATTAATAGTTTCCCTCTGTGCTCAAATAACTCAGTTGCTTTGGGGGAAGAGACTCACAGTTCAGGTATCAGTATTCCCCCTCTATGGTCCACCAAGACACCTCTCTTGGGCAGGGCAGGGACCCTCATCTCTCCCCCTCCTGACAAGGGTATTTGCAGGCTTCACAGTTCCCTGCCTATACCGTGAATTCCCCAGGAAGGACAACTTGCCCAAGGCTCTGCTTTTCAACTCAGAAACTATAAACAGCATAAGTTCCAGAGAGGTAGCCATGTTAGTCTAGTTCAACAAAACAAGCAAGGAGTCTTGGGACACTTTTAAAGACTAACAAATTTATTTATCACGTGAGCTTTTGGGAGAGAGATCCCAATTCATCAGAAGCTTGCAAACGTCTGACAAAGTGGGAATCTCTCCCACAAAAGCTCATGCGATAAATAAATTTGTTAAGCTTTAAAAGTGCCACAGGACTCCTTGTTTATTTTTTTTATATATAAACAGAATAATTGTCCATCAGTGTAAGATACCACAAAGCTCTTTTGAAGCAAGCCTATTTATTCCATGTAAACATTACAGAGAAAGTATATTCAAACCATTTACAAATCCCACTATGCATGCTAATAACTCTACCAGAGATCACCCTAACTCCAACAAGGGCTCTGGCTGGTGACCAGTCCTTCAAAGACTGCCACGGGATTTTTCTGTGATGACAAGTTCATAAGAGCTGTTAGCTCAAAACAAGCACACTCATGAATTTGCATCTCCCTGCTTTATACATTCTGTGTCTCTGAGCTAGTCCTCATGTAACAGGTGATCAGCAGACAAAGATGTCTTCCTCATGATAAAGTTTCCAAAGGCTGAATTCTTGCACAATTAAAGAGTGTCATTTGTTTCAAATAGTTCTCTGAAGCTCATAACACTTCCCAGTGTTCATGTTGGTCATGGCTCCTCACTAGAGTCATTACATGTCATTCCACAATAATACAGAAACATTTGCATTTTTATACAATGCGCTCCTGAGTTACTTAAACTTAATTCACTAAAGCGTGTCCAAGATATTGCTGGAAGTTGTCATGTTTTCACAGAAGAGTTGTAATTTTAAACAAATGATCTGAATAGGCTTCTATGAAGAATAATCAGATTCCTAAATTTGAAGGAAAAAAAGATTTAATATGGTGATAAGGAAACCAAAATTGCATATTGAGAATTTATGTGCAAATCTATGATAGACAGTTGCCAGTGAAAGAGTCAGTTCTTACCTATGCATCAACATCTTTGGCTGGTTTGCACTGCTTTGGTGATGCACAGTAGCCATAAAGATAGCTTAACCATCTACCTGAGAATCTCCTGATGTTACAGAGCTGGCATAATTGCCGTGTTCTAGTATTCCCTAGTTTCTGGAATGCCCCCTTGAGACCAAAAGTAGCTAGGTACACAACTCAAAGTAGCCTTAAGCCCTTAATGCCAAACCACTCTCAGCTGAGTTGATTTCAGAGTGATGAGGTGACTCAAGGCCATGACTATAGTTGCAGGTTCAGGCTAAAACTGATGAGAAGTGTGTGGGACAGAGAGAAATGAAATTACATATAGACTACAATGGGGAACCATAAAGAAAAAGGATGTTCACCAAGAATATGGATGGATGTGCCACCTGCTCCTATTGTCTCTTTTTTCTTATGATTAGCATGGGCACATCACAAAATTCTACCTCTGCTGTGAACATAACTAAGGAAGGATAGATTTGATCTTGCTCGGGTCATAGGGCTTGAGTCTCCTAGGTATTATACTTTGCATTACATGGAAAGAGAAGCCGTGTCTGGACTAAGCAGATTCAGGCGATACCCACACAAACAGCTTTACCTGTTAGGTTCATCTCTCTTCCTGGGGATTCCCAGACATATATACCTTGGCGGTAATCCTTCTTGAATATAGGGGGCAGGTCAGACAACTCCAGGGGGGGAAATGTTCATTATTACCTTTGTAAGTTGCCTTAGGGCATGTTTACACTACAATTGGGAGCTGTGATTGCCATATGTGTAGAGACACCCAAGCTAGCTTGGATTGATTTAGCTTGCTAAAAATAGCAGAATAGCCATGGTGGGCCAGGCTAGATGCCAGAGTACAGTCCTGCCCAGGACTTGGGATATGTATGGGTCGAAGTAGGCATGAGTGACTCTTTACCGAATAGTTACAGACATCAAATGGGGTGTGGAAGAGAGTGGTCAAGTCCCTGTTTCAACAGCTATTTAATTATTTATAAAATTTTATAAATTTTATTTATTTTCAGCAGGCGAGATCCAGAGTGACCGACCCCAAAAAATCCTGCACCCACTGATTAGGGCTTTCTTGTGAGGGACTTTGCTCTTCCAAACTAGGCAGGCATCTAGGACACCCCCCTCTCCTTGACATTTCCTGTTGGCTTCTCAGGCAACTCTCCACTCACTATGCTGGCTAATTCTCCCTACCCAGGAAGGCTGGGTACCTAATTTGAAGCCATGGAGTCCATTAGGCAGCAAGGCACCTAAAGTTAGATTTAGGATCATAATGATTAAGTTCTATTTGTGGCTCTAGCATTAAGATGAGGCATACAAAAAACATAGAAAGCCATCATCATGTGTTTAAATCCCTAGCTGGGGTTTTAGCTCAGCTGTGAAAAGATGTGTCACTCTATGACTTGACTAAGTAAAGAATATAACTAGTGTTTTGGCCACTCTAATAAATTTTTAGTGTTCTAACACAGTTATTCATTTGAACATTTGCCTTTTGGAAGTCCAACTCTGAGTTTTCCAATGCATTGACCCTTTGTACAGGGGCATTTTAGGAACCAGCTAGGTGTTCACACCACTGCCAATTATTGGGATGGAATATCCATTATTCTGCTTGCTGCTTTTAGTCATTTTCAGACCTTTGCAGAACTTAGTATAAACTGGCAAACCAGGAGGGGTAGGGGAGGGCTCAAACAGTGACCACGGAAAGTGGATTTGACTCTGCATTCTCTCTCTCTGAATATGCTGTGAAAAAAACCAAAGTCAGATATATTTTAGAACTGTCAGTATGGGGAAATTTAGCCATCAAACTGATGACTTAAAACTGCTTGCTTAACTATTTTTTTAATGACATGTCAGCTATGTAATGTTCTTTTACTTGACATGTCTCTGTAACTTTTAGGGTATAAGAGGAAGGTAGTGAATGTGAGTCAGCAGATCACACTGAAACACAGAGGCACAGATGGAAGGGCTGACCATTTGGAAATCTGTGACTGATTCATCCAAAGATCGCCTTAGACTTGTGGGGTAATTATCAAGTTTTGGTGTACTCTAACTACCTATTATATTTGTATGTACGTAACACGAGTAAGCAGAATGAGAATTTCTGAAGAGCAATAAAGTAAAGTTTTAAATTGAGAGCGCTTGGTTTTGACTTGTCTGTGCCATATAGCAAGCGAAGCTACTGCTTTTCCTTTGGTTTATTTTCTCATAACGATTCACAGAGACTAAAGGTTACTCGTTTGAGGAATCCTGGTAACATGTTCAGTGATTATATTATGAAAAAAGGTCCTAACAGATATATAGACACTGGACCAAATTCTGATTTGCACATTGGTGTAAATCCAAAGTAAATTCAGTAGGTACTCCACTGTATCTAAGATTAGAAGTTGCCCCCCTGGCTTTCATATGCTCTGTACCCTGTATGCAAATATTGTACAATAATAAAAAAATGAAGCTATTGAACTGTAAAGTCCCAAAATCAGAAATATGAGGCAAGAGCATAAATATATGACAGCCTTAAATAAAACATAAACTGGTTTTGCTAAACTTTTGAAATATAATGGATACAATCCAAGCTAACATGTTCAATCTCATATAAACTTTTGATGCTCCTTCATTTTACATGGGTTTGTTTTTTTTAAAATATAGTCTGCATCAAAAAAATTCCAGGGACATTTATTTAAAATTGTTTCAGGTTTCTGGTAAAATAATTGACTTTTTAGTGTAGAATTTCTTAAGAATTATTATTATTATTTAGGGGTTAGAAACAAATCCTATGCCAACTAAAATTGATAGGATTTTTTCCATTAACTTTGATTAGACTAAGATTAAGGCCTTGATCTCTGATGAGAGATGATGTCAAGAATGTGCAGCAAACTAGCCTGCTGCCTACAGCAAACAGCAAACTATGGGTGAGATGCTATGTTGGGCTCCTTGACAACATAGCATAAAACTTTGCACTCTCCCTATCCTGGACTATTCTGGAAGGTGAAGCAGGCCCTGGCATAACATAGGGAGCCCTGGACCTATCTAAGTTATAGCAGTCTCCCCAGGCTGCCTTTTGGATCACAGAACTGTCTGGAATCTCCACGGTTCTGTGTGTGAAGCCTGAAATGAAACCCTGCTGCTCCTGGCTCAACCCCCATGCCTGTAATAGGGTCCTTGGATGCAGCCATATGGTTTGTCTACATATACATACAAGGATATGTCTGCACTTGAAAAGCTAAGTCAACTCTGTTAAGTCGACTTAACAAGGTTGACCCTGTTAAGTTGACTTAGAGAGTCTACACTAGAAACTTAAGTCGACTGCCTGCGTCCGCACTGGCAGGTGCTAGGTCAACGGAGAGCCTCAGCTCTGGGGAGCTGCAGCTGGGGAAAAGGGAGCCACGGCTCCCTTCTCTCAGGGAGCTGCAGCTCCCTTCTGCCAGGGAGCCATGGTTTCCTTTTCCCATTCTCCCAGGAAGCCACGGCTCTCCCCCAAGCCACAGCTCCCTTCTCCAGGGGAGCTGTGGTTCCCTTCTCCTCAGCCGCAGCTCTCCCGAGCTGCAGGTCCCTTGTCCCCAGCTGTGGCTCCTCTGAGCTGCAGTCCTTTCTCCCCGGCCTGGAGGCCAGTTAGGTCGACCTAGGGTACTAGGTCGACTTAGGGCATCCACACCACCTTTAGGTCAACTTAATAAGGTTGACTTGGGCGTTATGCCAACCTAAAGAGAGGGAGTTATTAAGTCAACTTAAGGAAGCACTTAAGTTGACTTAATGAAAGCCCGGTGTGGACACAGCATTCTGTAGGTTGACTTAAGCGTCCTTAAGTTGATCTAAATTGTAAGTGTAGACATATCCACAGTGCTTGTGTTGGGGGGATTCATTTCTTCTGCAGCCAGAACCAGGACTTGTATGACACCCTTATGCTGCTTCAGGGGCTCAAAGAGGATTGAGATTTTCATGCAATATGTTTAATCTCCTGTGATGCCCTTTGAGACAAAGACAATGTATAGCATGGGAGCTACCTAGCATTTGTTCATTAGAGATACGTGACTGGTATCAGGTTCAGGCTCAAAGGTTCAGGTTCTGGGACTGAGAAACTGCTGTATAGATGTTTGGGCCTGGACTGAAGACAAAGTTCTAGGATCCCATGAGGAGAGAGGGTCCCAGAACTCAAGCTCCAGTCCAAGTGTTTACATGGCAAATTTTAGCTTCGCAGCCCATGTCCTGAGAGCCTGAATGATCTGACCCAGTTCATCTGTGCAGCTTTTATGTGCATGTAGATATACCCGAAGTGCCAGAATAGGCACAGTCAGTCCACTAGGGGAAACAAAGGAAGCTTTTTCTTTGTTGCCAAGAAACTCAAAAGAAAGATTCTCAATCCCCATGATCTTACTTTGCTATTATTCATTCAGGGTTAGAAGGAAAGACAGATAGATTAGTCCTCTGATCAAGTCACCAGGTATAAGTAGCAATATGAGCTGGTTATTCTGGGGGCATATTTTCTGCAGAATAGTTGAAGTTGTGCTGCTTTTTCTTTCTAATGGAAACTTTGTAATATTTGGGTTCCATTCTGAGCAATATTTTTGATGAAAAATATAAAACTGAGCATGTTGGAAATTTCTCCTGAAGTTTTGGATACCTAATCTATGTAGTGTAAAGTTAGAGGGTTTTTTAAAAAAAAAAATCACTTTTTTCAGGTATTTTAGAGAGGGTGTCTCATTTTTTTGTTTTGTTTTTAAACACTTTTGAGGAAAATGCTTAATTTGGGGAAAACTTTATTCAGTGCCCATAGCTTTTCCCCACTTTCCATTAGTCCTGCATCTGTTTGATTTTAGGGAAATCTTTCCTCAGTTCACACTCTTAACCCCAACACCTGCATTTAGTTGTTAAAGAAAACCATCTCTGGTTCCCTGCTTATAGAGGTAAACGGCACAATTTTTGCATGAGCCTTTGTGTTTCATTTTCTCAAGGATTTTTTTCCCTCCTTTACCTTGTTTGGATCTTTACTTTTTCACAGCAGTGCCAAAAACAAAAGATTAAACAAATGGAGAAACTTCAGAACATTCTGAGGCTGACTGTATTCCTCTCCTATCCAGGGTCATGTAACAAATAAGGCAATTCTTCAAAGTGTGTTCTGTTTTCACTCTTCTCTAGTGTTGAGTGTTAAACATTTCTTCTTTTCCTGTGCTGTATCATTAACGCTGGCTTTGTTTGATTCACGGGGAGAGCAAATTTCCTGCATATGCCTACTGCCCACATGAGAACCTTGTTACTAGAGCCAGTGAGAATGCATTAGCATGAATTCTAACAAAATAGAATAGGAATAAATTTTGGTTTTACATAGTGCTTTTCATATTCAAAATGCAGCCTGCCAAAGCATTGTATAAAGCAAGTGGGGATAACCACAGAGAAGTAACACTATTCTGTATGTTGTTCATACATGATGTCTGTCGATGTGATATGAGTGCCTAATTTTTAAGTTGTTGCTAACCTTGGCCTGGCAAATGTGTGTCATTATAGTGTAAGAATGTGAGTGTGTCTGCAGGGATCAAAGGTCATCTTTCATTCTGGAAGGCAAGGCTCTGGACTGCAGCAAACAGAACAGTGTAGCCAGCTGCAGCTTTCAACAGACCGGTTGCTGTGTTACATTGTGTTTAAACAAAAATAATTTATTTCTACCTTACTGATATGCAGTGCATATAGTACCGCTTATAGTTAATATTGCCCAACATTTCTCTTTATAAGGCTCTGGTTTTAGCTGCTAATAACTTTGCCAAGTATTAATTGTTGGAGCTGAAATTTTCCACACTAGGTGTCTGCCTCTGAATAATTCTGCTAGTTTCAGCTAAAGCATGGAGAAGTAGGGAAAAATTGTTGCTTTGTCTGTGTTAAAAAGCCTTCTTATAGCTGTTTCATTGAAACTCTCTAGCACCTCTCTGCTTTGGGACAATGACTTTGTATAAGTCCTGTGCCCTGAAACCTTACAGCAGGGATGTTAAACAAAAGGCCTGTGAGCCAGATACAGTCCACCAGCCTCATTGGTCCAGCCCATGTAGCACTCCGCGATGCAGTGAGACCTGTATACTCTCTTCTTCTTTTAGAGATAGTGTGGTCTTGTGACATTGCAAAGTGCAGTCTCGCATAAACAGCACCCTGCAATGCTGCGAGTGGTGCCAAAGAGTACAGTGTTTGGAGACACTACGATACCAAGCATGCTGAGAAGTATGATAAATATATTGGGAAGTTGCATGAGGACAAAGTTTCTGAATTGATGAAGTTCTTAAAAAAGTAGCATTCACTATTTACAAGTGTCCATCAAGTAAGTGAAGCTGCAGGTAAGACAAGCTACATGATTGTGCACGAGCTAGTATAACCTTCAGGTGGGCTAGAATTAATTTAATTGGCCTTCTCCAGTGCCTTAAAAGAAATAGACCCCAACTCCTATAGAGAAGCAGCTGGAGACTCAGGATTCAGTCTTAAAGGCTATGTCTACACTAGAAAAGCTAAGTCGACTTTATTAAGTCAACTTAAAGTTGACCTTATTAAGTGGACTTAATAAAAGTCAACTTAACTTTTCTAGTGTAGATATAGCCCCTTTTCAACCTTATTAAGTCGACTTAATGCTTTAAGTTGACTTAATAAAGTCGATTTAGGTGCTAATCCACATCCACACTGGCTTAAATCGACCTAATAAGGTTGATTTAAGCGTTAAGTCGACCTAAAACGAGGTGTTATTAAGTCAACTTAACTTTTCCTTAGGTCGACTTAAGGAAATGCTTAAGTTGACTTAAGGAAAGCACACTGTGGAAGTGGAGTAGTTTAAGTTGACCTAAGCCTCCTTAAGTCGACCTAACTTGTAAGTGTAGACGCACCCTAGGAGACTCACAGCAAAGACTGTTCAGAGTTACCCTCCCCATACTAAAATACTACTAAGAACAAACATGATGAACTTCATTAACTACTAACTAAAATAAATTTATCATAAGAAAACATAATAACTACTATATATTTATAACATGTGGCTCTTTGGTAAATCCACATTCACCTCTTCACAGCTTTATCCTCCACAACACATGAACAAGAAAAACAAAATGAATTTAAATAGAACAGTCCACACAGAAACACTGTGAGAAAGAAACCCGAGTTCCCAAAGTTTAGGTGGAGTTCACTCAAATCTCAGCTATAGTCTTTGTTCACCAAGTCCAAAGACTTGAGTTGAAAGAAGCAGTTCCCTCTTCTTTGGTTGTAGGAATCTTCTGTAGAAACCCATGCCGATGACTCTTCCACTGCTGGAACCAGCATCCAGTCATCTTACTGATTAACCAGTGCTCAGTCACATACACATGTGAGGAAACTCTGCTACAAAATGCTCCAGAGTAGAGAGAAAACATCCTGCTGTCCACTCCTGGCTCAGCTTCTCCCAATCACACACTAAGCACATGGGCTTTACTCATGTAACTCCTGTGGCTGCTGTTCTCAAGGCGTCTGACCACCACAGCAGCAGGAAACCTTGTGGAGCATGCTCAAAGCTACCACGTTCCTTTTCCAGAAACTCCTGGCTCTGGGCAGCTAAATCTGAAGATGGCGGAAGTTGAGCAGAAGAAGAAATGTACCTTTAGGAAATTCACCTACAGAGTTGTTGACTTGGATCAGCTCCTCGATATGTTCTACAATCAGCTGATGCAACTGTACAGTCCTCATCAGTGCAGGCATCTGAACTGTGGCCTGCGTCGGAAGCAGCATTCCCTCCTGGAGCACCTTTGTAATGCCAAGAAGGAGGCCCCTCCCACGGAGAAGACAGGGTTAGTCAAAACTCACCTGCGTGACACGATCATCCTCCCCAAGATGGTAGGCAGCATGGTTGGCTTGATGGCAAGATCTTCAACCAGGTGGAAATCAAGCCCAAGATGATTGGCCACTATCTGGTCGAGTTTTCCATCACTTACAAGGCAGTGAAACACAGCAGACCTGTGATCGGTGCCACCCACTCATCTAGGTTCAATCCTCTGAAGTAAATGATGCTTTGGGGAAAATGTTTTCTATATGTAAATAAAGAAAATGCTCCTGTTTGGAAAACAAAAACAAAACAAAAACAAAAAAAAAAACCCCAAACCAGTAACCCAGCCTCAAGAGGTCTCTTAGGCTATGTCTACACTGGGGAATTTAAGTCAACTTAGTGTGTCCCCACTTAAAAATAAAGTCAACTTAAGGGGAACTTAAAAAGTTGACCTAGAGTGTCCACACTGGATGCCTAGGTTGACTTTGTGGGGCTAGGGGGACCTAGGGCAGGTCCACGGGGGCAGGGGGCACCCCTTGCCCAATGCCAGGGGGCTCAGCCTTTGCCCCATTGTACCTAGGTAAAATGGGGCAAAGAGGGTCAGGGATCCTGGCAGGGCATAGGGGCAGGGTGGGAAGGGCTCTGCCCTGCCAGGTGGGGGGGCATGCCAGGCTACCTCTGTGGTCCGTCCCCCCCGGCAGGGAGGGCATTGGTGTAGCCCTGGGGTAGCCCTAAGTCGACTTAAGGCTACCCCATGGCTACACTGGCTTAAGTCGACTTTAAAAAGTTGAATTAAGCCTTAGGTCTAGTTGAAAGGAGGTTTAATAAAGTTGACTTAATTTTCATTAAGCTGCTTAAGTCAACTTAAGGAAACTGTAGTGTAGACGCAGGGTAAATTAAGTCAATTTAAGCAAGCTTAAGTCGACTTAATTTACCAGTGTAGACGCAGCCTTAGAGAGATAGCCTTTCATTAGGCATATGGGTTATACTAGCACAGTCATCAAAACCTTTTTCAGACGAGGAAATTATAAAGAAAAGTACATTAATGAGTGCAGAATTAATATGTCTGGATAAACGGCAAGTCTTTGCACATATGAGCCTCTTGAGAAATACAGTCACTGAGAGAATCAGTGATTTGTCAGAGAGCCTTAACAGTCAACAATAGGAGAAAGTCAAGCCCTTTGTTGCATTTTCATTTGCAATTGATGACAGACAGTACAGCTGTTACTGACGTGGCACAGTTTGCAATTTTCATTTGTGGTGTTGATAAAAAAACATGTCCATAATGGAAGAGTTTGTAGAAGTGGTTCTGATGAAAGACACAACAACAGGTGACGATATCTTCAATAATTTGGTGGAAACTTTGGACAAATTAGTTGTAGACTGGATGCAAGCTGTGAGTCTGGCTATAGAGCACCACAAATGGTGGGTAGAAAAACTGGAGTTGTGCAAAGTTAAAGGAAAAATTGCTTGCTGTCAATCCACAATATCCGTTTCATAATTTACATTGCATTTTATACCAAGAAGCAGAGCCGTCCCTTGGGGGGAGCAGGGCCCAGGGCCAATCGCCCTAGGCGGGGCCCCACCCCCCCATGCTGGAGGGGAGTGCAGCAGGCCGGCCCACTCTGCCCCCAGGGACGGTTGCTGTCGGAGCCAGCCCCGGAAACTGAGGCCCCAGTTTCCCACCAGGCAGCGGGGAGCCGACGCTGCAGCCCCGGGGAGCCAAGACCCCAGCCCCAGCTTCAGAAGGCATAGGGAGCTGAGGCTGTGGCCCCAGCCCCGGGGGGCAGCGGGGAGCCGAGGCCGCAGCCGCCTGCCAGCGGGGAGCCAGCTCCGGGCAAGGCTGCTGCGGCCCCAGCCGCAACCAGGACCCCGCACCTGCCCTGCCCCTGGGCCTGCCTGCTCCGCCCTGGGGGAGGGGAACAGGGCCGACCCAGGGGCCAGGGGAAGTGCTCCTGGCTCACCTCGCTGCCTTCAGGAAGTGAGGCCATGGGGGGGGGCGCCATGGCACGGGCCCCACACTGCCCCGCTGGGAGCGGGACAGCGCGGGGCCCACCTACCCACGGGGCCCGAGGCGATCGCCCCGTTTGCCCCCCCCCCCCTCCCCGGAGACAGCCCTGCCAAGAAGCACTGTGTAGTAAAACACATAAACTAGATAATGTTTTGGTTGTGGTTATAAAAATGGTTAATTTTATAGGAGCAAGAGGCCTTAAGCAAAGGCAGTTCAACTGCCTCCTGGAAGTAACTGAAAAGCCCCATGAGTTACCATATCACAGTGATGTTCATTGGCTAAGTCAGAGGGCGATACTGAAATCCTTTTACGATTGCATGGTGAAATACAATTGTTTTCTAATCAGAAAGGAAAGGTTATGTCTGAACTGCAGGATAATGAATGTCTTCGAGATCTCACTTTTATGGTGAACATCATGGTACACCTGAACTGTCTCAACACAAAGATGCAAGGGAGCAACAAATGGATGACAGACATTTTTGACAGCATTCATGCTTTTGGGTATGTCTACACTAGCAGGGTCCTTAAGTCGACCTACATTACTCCATGTCTACACCTGACTTTCATTAAGTTGACTTAAGAAATTCCTTAAGTCAACTTAATGAAAGCTTAAGTTGACCTAATAACAACCACCCATTAGGCCAACTTAAGCCTTAAGTCGACTCCTTAAGTCGACTTAAGGACGGTGTGGAGAGGGGGTAACCCTTAAGTCAATTTTATTAAGTCAACTTAATGGCAGTTAGGTCAACTTAACAAAGTGGACTAAGTTGATTTAACTTTAAGTCGACTTCGTCCACTTCTTTAAGTTAATTTAATAAGGTTGGCTTTAAGTCCACTTAAAGCCAACCTTATTAAGTCAACTTAAAGTTGACTTAACTTTTTCTGGTGGAGACATACCCTTTGAGATTAACCTTCAGCTTTGGGAAAAACAACTTTCAGTTAATAATCCAGCACACTTTCCAACCTTAAAAATCTCAACATAACACAGCTGAGTTTCATTGTGATGCTCTCAGAAAAAAGTACAGCTGAAAATTTCTAATTTAAGAAATGAATTCCAAGCAAGATATTCTGACTTTAAAGACCTTGAGAAAGACTTTGCAATTTTCCATAAACCATTTTTTGTCAATGTGCATGAGGTCTCAGAGGAGCTTCAGATGGAAATAATAGAACTGCAGTGTGATTCTGTTTTAAGGAATATGCTTTTTTATGTTGATGTTAGAACATTTTTTCAGTATCTAAATTCAAATTATCCCAGGCTGAAGTCTTTAGCTTCAAAAATTCTGTCCATGTTTGGGACAATGTATGTCTGTGAACAGCTGTTTTCTGTAATGAACATGAACAAGTCAAAATTTCATTCTCAGCTTACTGATGCACACCTGAGTGCGATATTCAAGGTTGCCACAGCCCAGTCCATTGCTCTAGGCTTTGATGCAGTAGTCCAAACTAAGAGGTGTCAGGCATCAGGAAGCAGCAGTAACAGTAAATAAAGTACTGTAATTCTTAATCATTGATTGATTCGTTAAATCAATAGTAGTTATAGAAGTGAATTTATTGTTGTTTTTATATCACTGATATCTAGCAAATAAAATATAATACTACATAATGGTTGTGCCTAGTATTTCAATTTATGGTATGTTTCGGCCTCACTTGAAATACATTTAAGTCCAGTCTGGCCCACAATAGTAAATGAGTTTGCCTTAAAGACTCAGAGAGTAAAATGTTCTTTATTGTCGCCTGTTGGTGAAATAGGAAAGGAATAGCCCAGAATAGCTTAAGAATTGCAGGTAGACAGGAGCTCCACTGAGGAAGGAACTCTCCATTGGCATCTGTTGGAGAACAAAGAGAATTGACTGAATAGGTCCGATCTCTTTTGCATTGCAATTTGGTTAAATTTTGAGGCCTTCTTGGGAAGTACCACCAGGACAAGACATTGACATCAAGTGTGGTTGGTGTCATCTTGACCAAGACTGATATCAGGCATAACTGGGTCACAGAACTTGAACAGAACTAAAAGACGGAAAGGAGGTAGATATTCCTGCTTTTTGCCAGGAATGCTTCTGTGATGTTGAGAACTCTATAAAGGATTGTAGCTATCACTGATTCCTTCCTAAAGAGAGGATCTGAGAGTGCTGAAAGAACAATGCGTAGTACAGATTTGAGGATGGCTTTAAGGCAATGTAGAGTAGTAGCTTTGAGTTAATGGATGGCACAGAGCAGCAGTGACTGGAACAGAGCCGACGTAGTTTTGGCTGAAACCCCAGAGAAAGCAGCAGCATTCTTACAGGCCTTTGGTGAGGCCAGCCTCCCTATCCATCAATTAAAGCTGATATCTCCCCAGCTGGATCAGGTAGCAGAGGGTCCCAAAGCTTCACAAGCAGCTTATTTTGAGCAGGGATCTAGGGTGGAAGGAAGCACCAGCCACTCCCAGTTGCCAGGAGGATTGAGGTTGGGACAGTTCTTAAGGACCCCGGGGGGAGGAGGGGCTGGGTATCTAACACTATAGAATTTGTTGATTTATTAATTGCTTAGTTTTCTCAAGTTTATTTTATTTTCTCTTCCTTTTCCCCATTTAGTCACGTTCTCTTGATTTTAAACCTCTGGGGAAAGTATGGCCTATTAATGTGCCCAGAGTGGTAGATAAAGGTTCCCATGTTTTTGCGTGGAGACCTGAGCTAGTGTTCGTTAAATCTTTAAAGAAACCCTTAGAAAAGTGAACCAGGCCCTTTTTTTCTGCTGTCAACACTGAGTTATAAATCTCTGGAAAAATCACACCTCACGCATGTTCAGAAGACTCTTTGCCATTTGGCAGCTAAATATTTCTCAGATTTTATCTGTACTGGGCATGGTTCCATCCCATTACAGTTTCTGTGTATGACTTTGCACACACCATCTCCACATAGCAGTTGAGCATGCTTTAGCCTTGGGGGCTTCAGGGGATGAGTAGGACTTGCCCTACAATTTATTCATCCCAGCTGCCAGATGCTGTAAATGAGAGTCAGGAGACAACATCTCCTGTGCTTTCAGTGCCTCCCCTGCTGGCGCCCAACAGCATGAAAAAAAAGACTGAGGTTGCCTGACTCAAAGACAGAGTGGTGAGGAACAAAGGCAGGAAAAGGGAAGCGATGAATGGTGGGGAGCGAGGGGGGGCAGTGAACGCAACGATGGGGAACAACAGATGAAAAAGCAGGGATGGTCAATGCATGATAACGAGAGATCCAGAAGGGGACACGGAGCAGCATTCCCCCAATGGCATACGCTCTCCAAAGGTGTGTAATGAATGAGGCCAGGGACTGCAGAGGAGAAAGCATAGTCTTGTGGTAAAAGCAGTTAATTGTCACCGTGGAGAATTGGAATTTTTCCCTGTCTCTGCCACAGAGTTCCTTTGTGACACTGGAAAGTCACATTAACCAAAAATTTCACAGATGGACATTGTGTGTTCCTCTTTCTCTGGATACCCAACTTGAGACCTAATTTTCGGAAGTGCCTAACACTCACAGCTGTGCAGCTGACATTAGTGAAGTCTGCACTTGAATATATGAAGTGTTATAAAATGCTAAGTGCTCTGAAAAATCAGGTCCTAGACTTCCCAAATTGGACACCCAAAAGTAGTTGACACTTCCGACTTTAATCTCAGTTTCCCCATGTGTAAAACAGGGATAATAAAACCACCTCACTTTACCTGGGTGTTGGGAAGATAAAGTCATTAATGTTTCCAAAGCAATAAGATACTATGGTGCAAGCAGCACAGAAATGCCAATTATTAAGTTAACAATTATGTATTCAGTGCAAGGTTTGGATGGTGTGGAATATATAACAAACAGGGGTACCATAGGATAGTGAGGATAAAAACACATATTAAATAGCTTTGCATTCAGTGAGCATTGTCTGTCCTATGCTCTGAATGAGGCCAGAGACCTGTAGAAAAAATAATGTATGATCTTATAATGCATATGCACATAGGAACCAAATTAAGACTGCAGGGGCAATCTTAATTCTGGCATTTTCTAATTTTTGTGTGCTTGACTTTGCAACTGCAATGTTTTTTTAACATATGCTTTCTGAGGATGTAATAAGACCACCGCTAATAGCACTGGTATAGACTTGGATATTAGAGGCCAAATTTTCAAAATTAAGTTATTTGCCAGTATGTAATTTATGCAGAAATCACTTACCTGCAAACTGTTTATAGCTTTTCATTTGCATATTATAGAATGTACACAATCAAAGCCCTTGTAAACGCACGAATCAAGTACAAATGGAAGAATACAAAAGAAGACTGTATTGAAACTCCTTTGGAACTTTAAGCCTATAGCAAGTTTTATAACAAGAGAAGGGATGCTGGCAATAACATCAGGTTTATCCTCCACTCTTTTAAAAAAGTTCCACAAGGATCTTTAATTCCTGCCTAGAGCTCACTTTAACATTTCATTTGGAAGAAGGCAGGTCCAACACTGCAGCACTGTGTTTTCTGTTCTTATGTAAAACTGCCTCATCCTGCGGAAATAGCATTCACCAGCTCAGTCAAATGCCTAAGGATAATACATTACTCATAATAGCACTTATGTTTTTGCCCCCAAATAAATAATCTAAATGGGAGGGGGTGGAGGAATCACAGAAAGTGAGAGTTAAAATGAACACTTGGATTGTCAGATGCAACCTAATATTTACTGTGGAATTAAGAAATGGGGAAAAAATAGAGACATTTCCTGACATCTGAAATAAAAGCTGTGGAAAAAACACACACCTGCCAAACAAACTCCCTTTTGAAAAGAAGTCTAGATTTACAAACCAAGGAGATCATTAATATAATCTAGCTGGAAAAAAACAAAATAAAACAAATAACAAAAAAAGGCAAGTCAGCAGAAATCAAAATTATTCCGCTGTAGCAGATACAAGTGTGTTTGGCAAGTGTTCTTACTCATATAAATTGTAAGTTGGTAGGAGCAATGACTATCTTCTTGTTCTGTGTTTGTACAGCACCTAGCACAATGGGTTCCTGTTCCATGCTCCTAAGGCACTAGCACAGTACAAATAATGAATAACAATAAAGGACAGATTTTTTTTTTGGTCCATTTTTTTACTTGGTGGAGAACAGGAGTTAAGGCTACTGGGTTCTCTTTCCAACTCTATTATTGAGATAGGCCCATACCCTAGGTATATAGACTCCTAACTTTGATTTAAATCAATGGAATTTAGGAGCCTAAATATCTTTGAGGTTCTGGAGTTTACTGAGTAAACTTGAGTAAGGACTTTACTTGATGGTGTCTCAGTTTCCAATTCTCTAAAACCAATGTAACAATTAAAGATACAATTTGGTCACAGAGGTCATGGATTCTGTGACTTTACAGGATCTCCCAGACACAGCGCTGGAGCAGCTGACAGCCCTGGGATTGCCACTGAACAGCACCTCAGGGCTGCCAGGAGCTGACAGCTCCACTGGGGCTAGAATAGCCTCAGGCCCACCAGAACAGTTTCCATGGATTGGAGAAGCAGCGGTCAGCCCTGGCCACAGGAGCATTGGCCAGATTGGAGCATCAGCAAGCCCCAACTACTCTGTTTGTCTCCTCCCCCCATGGTATTTTTTGTAAAACTCAGGAAGAACTCATGGAGTTCCATGAATTTTTGTTTATTGCTTGTGACCTTTCCCTGGCACTTACTAAAATACCCATGGCAGAATCTTAAGTTTTGTCGTAGAATCATAGAATCTCAGGGCTGGAAGGGACCTCATGAGGTCATCTAGTCCAACCCACTGCTAAAAGCAAGACCATTCCCACTAAATCATCCCAGCCAGGCTTTTATCTAACCAGACCTTAAATATCTCCAAAGATGGAGATTCCACCACCTCCCTAGGTAGCCCATTCCAATGCTTCGCCACCCTCCTCGTGAGAAAGTTTTCCCTAATATTCAACCTTGATCTCCCCAGCTGTAATTGAAACCATTGCTCCTTGTTCTGTCCTCTGTTACTACCGAGAATAGCCTAGCTCCCTCCTCTTTGGAGCAACCCTTCAAGTAGTTGAAAGTTATTATCAAATCCCACCTCAGTCTTCTCTTCTGTAGACTAAATAAGCCTAGTTCCTTCAGTCTCTCCTCATAAATCATGTGCCCCAGCCCCCTAATCATTTTTGTTGCCCTCCACTGGACTCTTTCTAATTTGTCCACATCCTTTCTGTAGTGGGGAACCCAAAACTGGACACAGTATTCCAGATGCGGCCTCAGCAGTGCCGAATAGAGGGGAATAATCACATCCCTCGATATGCTGGCAACACTCCTACTGATGCACCCCAATACGCCATTGGCCTTTTTGGCAACAAGAGCACACTGTTGGCTCATATCCAGCTTCCCGTCCACCATAAACCCCAGGTCCTTCTCTACAGTGCTGCTAGTTAGCCGATCGGTCCCCAGCCTGTAGCAGTGCATGAGATTTTTCCGTCCTAAGTGCAGGACTTTGCACTTGTCCTTGTTGAACCTCATGAGGTTTCTTTTGGCCCAGTGTTCCAATTTGTCCAAGTCTCCCTGGATCCTGTCCCTGCCCTCCAACGTGTCTACCATTCCCCTCAGCTTGGTGTCATCCGCGAACTTACTAAGCACGCAATCTATCCCATCATTGAGATCATTAATGAAGATGTTGAACAGAACTGGCCGCAGGACCGACGCCTGGGGTACTCCACTCATTACTGGTTGCCTGCTAGACATTGAGCCATTGATTCCTCTCTGCTGAGCCCATTGATCTTGCCAGTTTTCTAACCACTTTACGGTCCACTCATCCAACTCATACTTCCTTAACTTGCCGATGAGAATGCTGTGGGAAACTGTATCAAAAGCCTTGCTAACGTCGAGGTATACGACATCAACGGCTCTTCCCGCATCCACAAATCCAGTCATCTCATCATAGAAGGCACTTAGGTTGGTCAGGCACAATTTGCCCTTGGTGAATCCATGCTGACTGTTCCTGATCACTCTATTTTCCTCCAAGTGTTTCAGGATGAATTCTTTGAGGACCTGCTCCATGATTTTTCCAGGGATTGAGATGAGACTGACCGGTCTGTAGTTCCCCAGATCCTCCTTCTTCCCTTTCTTGAAAATAGGTACTATATTTGCCTTTTTCCAATCCTTCGGGACCTCCCCAGTTTGCCACGAGTTGTCAACGATAATGGCCAGCGGCTCTCTAATCACATCGGCCAACTCCCTCAGCACCCTCAGATTCAGTTCATCCGGCCCCATAGACTTGTGCACATCCAACTTCTTTAAGTAGTCCCTAACCTGACTTTCCATCACCGAGGGCTGCTCTTCTTTTCTCCATTCTGCATTACCCAGCATAGTAGCCCAGGAGCTGACCCTCCCTGTGAAGACTGAAGTAAAAAAAGCATTGAGGACTTCAGCCTTTTCCGCATCATCCACCACGAGGATACCTACCCCATTCAGTAAGGGACCTATACCATCCCTGATCCTCTTCTTGCTACTGACATACTTGTAGAACTCCTTTCTGTTATCCTTCACATCCCTTGCTAGCTGCAACTCCAATTGTCCTTTGGCCTTTCTGATTTTATCCCTGCAGTCCCGAACAATTTCTTTATACACCTCTCTTGTCATCTGTCCAAGCTTCCACTTCTTGTAAGCTTCCCTTTTATGTTTCAGCTCAATGCAGAGTTTCCTGCTAAGCCACGCTGGGCGCCTTCCACATTTGCTGTTCTTTCTGCACATCAGAATGGTATCTTCCTGTGCCTTTAACAGGGTTTCTTTAAAATACAGCCAGCTCTCTTGGACGCCTTTCACCTTTAGATCAGCCTCCCAAGGCATCCTGCCCATCAGTTCCCTAAGGGAGCCAAAATCTGCTTTTCTGAAGTCCAGGGTGTATGCTCTGCTTCGTTCCTTTCTTCCATTGATCAAGATCCTGAACTCTACCATCTCATGGTCACTGCTGCCCAGGTTGCCATTCACTTCTACTTCCCCTATCAATTCTTCTCTGTTTGTGAGCAGCAGGTCTAGAGGTGCAAGGCCCCTAGTTGGTTCCTCCAGCATTTGTACAAGGAAGTTGTTCTCAACACTCTCCAAAAACTTCCTGGTTTACCTGTGCACTGCTGTATTGCCCTCCCAGCAGATGTCAGGATAATTGAAGTCCCCATGAGAACCAGGGCCTGCGATCTGGAAACTTCTGTTAGTTGTGCATAGAATGCCTCATCCACCTCCTCCTTCTGGTTTGGCGGTCTGTAGCAGACACCCACCACAACATCCCCCTTGTTGCATTCTCCTCTAAATTTAGCCCACAGACTTTCAACCAGCTTGTTTCCACTTTCATAATGGAGCTCCGAGCAGTCATACAGCTCTTTTACATATAGCACTACTCCTCCACCTCTTCTTCCCTGCCTGTCCTTCCTGAACAATTTATAGCTATCCATGGCATTGCTCCAGTCATGCAAGCTATCCCACCACGTCTCTGTTATTCTAATTACATCATAGTTCCTTGTCATGATATTTAACTACCTTTCAAGGATTGGGTGTCCTCTGATCCACTGCAATCCAGCTTCCCAAGTAAGCAAAGATGCAAACTCAATAAAGGTGTCTTTTCCCATTTCCACTGTTACATCTTAGGGTATTTGTTTTTAAAGAAAGCTCTTTCCTCTGTTCTTTGGGGTACAGGCAGGAAAAAACAACCCCATTTCCTCCTTTTCAGGGTTCAAGCAAAAAGCAAAAGAGAGCTCACCAAATTAAAAACTGGATCTTTCAGTTTAACACCACTCCCCTGGGACATAGAGGCCTTTTGGTAATGGTCCCCTGTTCTTGGCAAACAACTCTTGTTTCCAGGCCTGGCAAACTCACTTCCCCAAACATGTGTCTTGCAGGATGTTTATCCATAAGGGGTAACGTGTAGAGTATGTACAGAAAGCTTGTAACTTGCCAAGACTCATAATTGTTATGAGATGTATGCTTTGGGTAGTATTTAAGGAATAAAGTAACTATATTAAAAGTATGCTGTATAGTCTTGATGTAAAAGCTAGTCACCAGGGGATAATATGTCTCTCTGATGGCCTGCTCAAGCAGGAGTAGGTTGTCAGCCCTCCCTGGTTAGTCAGTGATATAATACAAGGCTCAGTGGTCTAACCTTGCACAGTCTCAAGGCTATCGATGGAAAACTATCAAAGACAACTGCAAATAATATCATGGGAGCCATTCAAAAGGACTTGGAGACTGGGCTGTATCTATGGCTAATCAGCAAAATGTAGGCAGGGCTGGCATAGGTAGAGGAGAGTACTTGAGAGACTGAATGACTAGTCGTGTTAAGGAGCCAACCAACAGCCACCATGGGCAAGAATCTCTCTTGTTAGAGACAGGGATAACAAAGTGATTTACAGTCCTGGGTGCCCTGAGAACCACCACATCCCCCATCATCAGCCATACCTTCTTTCTCTTTATAACTGGCAACTGAGACTTGTAACTTAAATGAGCCCCAGCTGCATCAGCTCTTCAGTCATTTAACTCTTGCCAGGCTATTTTTTTGGCTTAAAGACCTCTTAGGACTCAGTAGTTGTCTGGAAGTTGCCTACCAGTTGTCTAGAAGATCTCCTACGAATAGAATGGCTAGTGTGTTCCACTGTAATATCTCCCAGAGTCTCTGGGAAGTTCATATTGGTGTTCGTAGAGCTCTCTGAGGGTCTCTGTTGAATAAATCTGTGCCACTACGCAGCATTATCATTTGGTATACTATTCAAGCGTTTAAATTAATTTTGGTCTTTTAGTCAGTCTCCTCTTTGTGAGGAAGTTCAGAGCTGTTAATTGTGACTAGATTATAGTGCTAATAATAGCTTACATTTATATAGTACTTTTCAACATAAAGGATCAAAGTTCTTTGCAAATTATTGACGTCACTGTCAAAACTCCCTTTAATTTCAGTAAGAGTGGGACTGGGTATGAGATAGGAGTGGAATTGTTTCATCCATCACTGAAATGCAGTAACTTGGATTAATATTTGTAGGATTTCTATTCAATATTTGGAGGTTCCTCATCTACTGGGCTTCTATACCACTCACCTCCATCAATGTCCAAAGCAACATCAACATCTACAGTAATGTGTACTGGCTAAATGAAAATTCATGAATCTGCTGTGTCAGAACATTGGCGGTGATGAGTAAGTGAAATGCTGGATGAAAGGGAGAGTTTGTAATGAACATTGATGACAGGGGAAAACAAACACCCTAAAAATCTGTTGACAGAATCAGAAGACACTGAGGGCTAGTCTACACTTAAAATGTATACAAGCATAACTATATAATCTACATGTCCTGTCTACATAACTATGCCAGTATCTTTTCTATATTCTATTGACTTTAGAAAACATTCTAGCTAGTGATGATTCTGGTTTCTATGGGTTTGGCCCTAAAGCATGATCTAGCCATACTTTTAAATATATTGATTTATGGTGGCTTAGAAAATAAAGGTAAGGAATTTTAATACATATTTTATGTATTAAAGTTCCTGGGGTTTGTTTTCAAGACCAGCATAAATCATTAACTTTAATGTTTACAACAGATGGATGATTGTAAAAGAAATAAAATAGGATTTAATATGCCTGGCAGTCAGGGAAATGTACTTCTCTGCTTAAATTCTAAGAAGCTTTTATTTATTTATTTATTGATTGATTGATTTTTAACTCAAATACTCTGGGTAAACTGTATTTGTATTCTTCTAATCTGTTAGATGACAGACTTCCATTGCACTTCAGATGGCTCTGATTGTGTGGAAAGTATGGGGCGAAGCATTAAGAATTATGGTTTAATTCTTTGAAGATTTTGTTTGTACAAGTTAAAGGTCTAAAATACTGTAAACTAAAACAGAGTGGAAATGTATGATTTCCAGACAGTGTCAAGTGGGGCTTCTGGCTTCCCTCTCTGTATGCTGATAATGTGTGTGTGCAGGCAGGGGTGGGAGTGCTGACTAGTGTTGAACTGGGAAAGCAAGACTGTACATCATGAGATCAGAGAATGAAATGCTCACTGCTGAGGCACCAAGTGTTAGAAAAGTAACCACAAATAAAGCAGGAGAATCTCTGCTGTGTATAGTATAGAAGGAAGATGGCCTAATGATCACAGAGGAAAAATAAGATGGTGTAGTCATCCAGGAAGGATGGAAAACAGCAAAGTGAAACTGGTAATCCTGTCATTAGTTACTGATATTGGTTAATTATAGAGAATCCAAAAACGTACTAAGCATTTTACAGATATGTAATGTGGTGGTGTGGCCTCCCTGTAAGCCGTAGGGGAAAAAGCCACCCCGCCATTCCCACTAAAGTGGGCAGAGCTAGGATAACCTTGCCCCTCCCACTGGAAGTGGGTGGGCCAGACAGGAAGTATAAAAGACAGGACCTCCAGCTCAGTTGGGGGTGGGAACAGCAAAGGAAATGGATGCATCTAGCTTGCTCCAGGCTGCTTGCTTTTGCTGATGTACCCTCACCACTGAGGATTCTGCGCCTGCAAGGGAACTTCTAGGACTGCCACTGGCCAGAGGTAACTGAGGACACTTTGTGCACTAAAGTACAACCTGAGGAGAGGGTAGAAAGTAGCCCATGGATGGCTGACTGCAGTTCAGCTCTGTTGGGGTCTGTGCGCTGGTCAGTTGTAACAGTCAGATCCCTTGCTTACCCAGTGATGAGCCCTCATCCACTGTTATGGAGTTAGGCTGGGACACAGTGGAGTTGAGGGAGAGGAGGGTGAGTATCCCCCTCCAGCAGCCTGGCATGGCTGCTGCAACCCCCTGCTTGAGGCCTAGACTCAAGACATGCTAAAACCCCTGCTCTGGGTTATAGACTGCTTGCCTGCCCTGCCTTGCCTGAGGGCCAGGACCCAACCCCTTTAACTGCCAGTTGGCTCTCCCCATCAGTAGACAATGATCAAATGAGGTGGTGTGGCCTCCAGAGGGGGAGGAGTGACTGACACCCCTCCACAAGATAATTCCCCCAAAGAGTGTGCAGACTAATTATAGATGTAACAAATAGGAAGGATGGGGAAAGGAAGGAGAAGGATGACAATAAGTTTGGTGGTTACTTAAACTTTTTATGGTCATGCCTTGAAAGTTTAATTAAATTTCTAAATGTAGAACTTTTTAAAGGAGATTGGCGGGACAGGTAGATGGACATGAGAGGGGAAATGGAAGAGACAAAGAGTAGTAGGGAGAGGAAGGCAACCTGGTGACAATAAAGATCAAGTGATCTGAAACAACTGTAAAGAGATTCAAGAAGCTGTGGAGAAGTCTGGAGTCATAGAAGTTAAGTGACATCAACTGAAACAAAGCTTATGTAGTCCATCCCATAGCTGACAAGAAATAACATTGTTCAAAGGGTGGCAGGGGAAACTGTCTTTCACCTCTGTTGATAAAGCTTTTCCCACAGTCTCCTGGCTCTGGTATGGCTTTCTGAAGAATCATATGGAGGGTGGGGTAGATTATGTATAAACAGAAGGGTGTCTGTATTCTAGCTGAGAAAACAGACCAAGCTACGCCAGGGAGCATTACCTAGTACAGGCAAAGATAAAAATGGTGAGTCTAGAACAGGAGTCTGCAACCTGTGGCTCTGGAGCCGCATGCGGCTCTTTGGCTACTCCCTTGAGGCTCTGGATCCTTGTGGGCAGTCTGCTCCAGGCCCCCTGCCATCGGGGATCCTGTGGGCAGCTGCACCAGGCTCCGGACTCCCCACCTCCGGACTTCTGTTCTTGCTTCCAGACTCCCCCCTCCTTCAACAGGGGACCTTGCAGCAGGTGCCTTGGCCCAGCTCCCAACTCCCCCCACCAGGAGGCTACACCTATTTTGGCTCTCAAAGCATTTGGTTATAGAAGGAATTTTTAAAAATGGCTCTTTTTATATTTCGGGTTGCCGACCCCTGGTCTAGAAGATGAGGCACATTACACTGAAGCAAACAGAGAAAAGGAAGGAAAAAGGTGCTAAAATTAGCAGACAAGGGGCAAATAATATTAAACTCTGAAACAGATAAAGTAAGGTCAAAAGAGAAGTAAATAGAGAAGAATGTGTTTAAAAATCATCCAAAAGAAAGTAATAAGATTACTGGGAGGGTTAAATATACTATAAATGCATGAAGTGGAACCAAAAATATTAGAGGAAATAAAAATATGTAAACCCAGAGTGGATTTGAACATCACAAGCTTTCCCAAATGCTGAGAAGACTAAGCTTAATAGCTAAATGTGAAGGCTGATGTTTCAGACAAGACTGGAGTGGGAGGAAGGAAAGAGGGTAATAAATTGTCTGTAAAAGAAAGTTTTTCAAATCACATTAATAGGAACTACAACTAGAGTAGACTGATAAAAACTGAAGATAATAAAGACAGTGATCCAATTTCTGGGCTGGACTTCAGATCTTTTACACTGCTTCTGTGCTGTAAAGAGGTAGAAGGCAGCCAGATCTGCCTAAAAGGAAATTCCCCCAGAATAATAGAGATTCTCCACTGACACTGGGGGCTTGTCTACAGTGTGCATCTCTGTCAATGCAAGGTACACAAGTTATGTTACATATAGTGGCATACCGAGCAACTCAGACCCCCTGGGTCCAGCACTTCATGTAGTGGCAGCCAGCTGAGGCACAGTTCTCCCACCTTCAAACCCCAAGCCCTATGGATCCTCAGTCCCTCCTACCATGGTGCTGGACTCTCTGCCCCACAGGCCACTGGACCTGGGGCCCTAAGGCCCATCTGGTCAAACTTGCCCTGACTGCCTATACCTCCTAGATGCTGCCAGTAACAGCTACTGGTCAGCTCTCCTCCACTCTTCTTCGCTCTGTTCCCCTCCACACACCAAACACTGCTCCTGCTCCTGCTCCTGCTCCTGCTCCTGCTCCTGCTCCTGCTCCTGC
>ML686006.1:7002601-7039270 GCA_007922175.1 Pelusios castaneus
AAATAAATCTGTTAGTCTTTAAAAGTGCCACAGGACTCTGTTGTCTTTCTACAACAGACTAACACGGCTACCCCTTTGGAATTTTAGTAATATGAGTAGTAAGTGATTTACCAGGGGGATTCCAAGGAGTCCTACCCAGGTGACTAAAGCCAGTCCTGGACAATGTCTGTTGATAGGCCTTACACTACATTTTCCAAAGGTTGCTAATGATTTTAGATGCCTTGTTTTTTGACTCCCTGACTTGAAACATACTAAAAGTATTTTTCACCATAAAAGAGTTTCAGGAATTTCTGAGCACCTGCCCTCTGAAAATCAGGCCCCTTAAAAGTGTATCAGAAAGGGCATCTGAAAACTGAGGCAACTAAAAATCACTAGTCGGTTTCGATAATCTTGGCCTAGTATCTTATCCAGAGCGTATGAAACATGTTTTGTATATACTTCACTGAAATGTAAAGGCTTAACAGGACCTAGCAGTGTCCAATAAACATTTCATGGACTCATTTGAGCTGTGGACACTACTTTAACACGAGGCAAGCCAAAGTGTGTACAAACATCAAATGCCTTTAGCCAAGTCAGTTTACGAAAGGAAAAGTAGGCTTGGAAGACAATTTAGAAATGGCTTTTTACAGGACCGTTACATGAATAGTGTTTTAAGGTTTGGGTTTTGGTTTTAAAAGGAAAGGGAAAGCAGATTTATGCTTTGATTTGTATCTTCTGTTTCACCTTGCATTAATTCTTTGGCATGACATTGAACAAAAGTAAAAAACTGGATAGCACACTCTACTGTTTAGCTAAGACTAACCTATGTATTTATAATATTTTTTTTTGCTGGCTTCTTTGTTTTTGTTTCTTGTTGTTCAATGGAAACAGAATGTCTTTATTCCATATGCTGAGGTCAAATTCAAAATGATACTAAGACAGATATTTCCCGCAATTCCTTGGGAGACAAAAGCATTGTGGCAGCGCAAAACATGACACAAAATCCTAACACCAATATCACTGGGCTGAGGTTGCAGTCTCAGACTAAAGCCTTGTCTACTGCTAAAGCTAAGGAACTGTCTTAGTTTCCCATCAATATTAGTCAGGTATGGATTGCTGGAGTATAGTGCACTTTGGCCTTCCTATCTCCTGCACTAAACTCCTCCAGGCAATATGTGCTAGGAGGAGTTTGCACAGAATTGGCTATGTCAGGGATTCTACAATGCCAGGGATTTCCCTTACTGAATCAGTTCTACGCTTCCTTTGTGCCACAGCATATCATAAAGGGTCATAGCTCATGGTGAGGATCTAACCCTAAATACAGAGCATGTTTCCATGGTGGGGGTAAAAGACTGATGCAGGCTCCTTGCTGTAGCCAAGAGGATGAGAGATCAACACTTTCCACCCCCAGCTCCAGCCCAGAGCACAGCAAAATACTTCACCTAGGTCCATAGGCACTGGGGTACCTGCTGGAGCCAGGGGGATGGGAACTGTGACAGGTCGCTCCCAGAATCTGGTCCAGCTCTGACCCCCCCGATCCCCACTCCTGAACCCTGACTTACCCCACTATGACACAAGATCACTCACTCCTGAGTCAGTCCACACCAGCCACCTGCCTTTCATTGGTCCCTGGCAGTGGGTATGCACCCTCTGGCCACTCAAGGGATGGTCTCTAAGCAAACACCCCCAAGCCCCCAGATACCTCACCGGGAATTCCCTTGAGAGGAGAGATGGAGGACCTTCTCTCAATAACTGTAGACTCATATAACCCTTATCCGTCCATTTGACATTGAAATGAATGTACCCATCCTCTCTAATTCACACCCTCTAAAGTCCACACAGCTTTAGATAAAACAAACAGTAGTTTATTGATTAGAATATGATTGCAAGTGAGTATTTAGCAAATCAATGCACAATCATTTAATAAAGGAGTCAGGAATTACCACAAGTAAACAAAAGAAATAAAATGCATGCTAAACTATAACACTATTCCAAGATTACTCTTTAGTCTACTCTCCTCATGCTTACCCACAAGGCTGGCTGTTGGGGGTATTCAGCCAGCCTGGGCCCAGTCTCCTGCAGTTGCTCCTAAAATGGTGTTTATCTGGCAAAAGCAAGAGCCTCTCCCCCTTCAAAGGGTTTATATTTGTTTTCAAACCTCTCCATCCCTCCCTGTCTCCCTGAGCCAAGATACTACAGGCATTTAGCCCTTGTCTTTATTATCTTCTTTGGGTATATGTTTGCAACACTGATTGGAACATGGCTTTCATTGTCTCCATGCTGCTGGAAGTCAAGTCTGATTGTTTCCCTCCCCCCTGAGCCATGTAAAATACCTGGAAACATGCTTTACACCTGTGCACATACATGACACTGCAGGAAACATTATATCACAACACTGACTTCCTTCTGTCTTGCTGCAGTATGTGTGGGTGTGCCTGCTGGGGAGACTGGTGGCTCTTCAGGGTTGTAAAAATGATATTTGTGGCCCTCAAGCTAAAAAGATTGGGAACCACGGCTCTAAGCCAATGGGAGGGAGCTCTTCCATCAGCGTAAAAAAAAACATCTCTACCAGCAGCATAAGCTATGTCGGTAGGAGAACCTCTCCTGCTGACACAGTGCTGTGCACACTAACACTTATACTGGTATAACTTTTATTACTTGCGGGTGGAATATTTCACACCCTTGAGCAATGTAAGTTTTGCTGACATAGGCAGTACTGTAGACATAATATAAAGGGTTCAGCCTCTAATTCTCCACTGTTTCCTCAAACAGTTCTGCATTTTGGGCCTATTCAGTAAATTACTTAAGCAAATGGCTAATCTCATTGGCTATGTCTACACTGGCAAATTAGTTCAAATTAAGGCAGCTTAATTCGAACTAACTTAAGCCTTGACTACACTAGGCTTTCATTAGTTCGAATTAAGGGCTTCCTTAATTCGAATTAATAAATTCATTTATACTTTTCGAACTAACAGTTAATTCGAACTAGTTAGTTCAGATTAACCCAATGTGGCCATGTTAGTTTGAACTAAGCACTTAGTTCAAACTAACCGGCACATTGACCTTAATGCAATTGACTAATTCGAACTAAGCAAGTGCATGCATGGCACTTGCTTTAATTCGAACTAGCAAATTTTAGTTTGAATTAAGTTAATTCAAACTAACTAAAATTGGTTTGAATTAGTTAGTTCAAATTAACTAATTCGAACTAACTTTAGTAAGTGTAGACATAGCCATTGAGTTGAGTGTGGTTATTCTCATACTTGAATTTATGTACCAGCTTCAGTACCTTGCTGATCATGGGCCTTTGTGACACGTTTCTTTCAAATAAGTGCACACTCTATTGTTATTATTAATTGCTTAAGAACTCCAGTCCTGGATGAGGATCTCATCATCCTGTACAAATGCTGTATAAACACAGAACAAAAAGACAGTCTCTTTCCTAAAGATTTTACAGTCTAATCCTTTACAGTCTGATTCTTTGCTACTGGTCTGCAGTATAGGCACCCTCTTCGTAGCGTCTCTCAGGAGACACTCAGCCTGTTGGGCTCTAAACCCATAACCTCCCAAGGTCATTGCCCACAATCCAATAAAACAAAACACTTATCACTGCCATTACTTATTACCTGCAGAAAGGAACTAATCTTATAAAGTGCAGTCTATCTCCCAGAAGGTGGTGAATGCATACATTGTATATAATGGCAGCCAAGGATACTCAGCACCTCTGAGGAGTTGTTCAAACCCTACTAGTCTAGGTTATGACTTCAAAAAAGCAGGTGTTGTTCAAGTTGGCAGCGTGAATAATAATTAGTTGGCAAAGTGCTAACAGAAGTCCTAACGAAGAACAAAAAGCTCTGCCATTCCATCACTAAAAGTGCTGTCCCAAATCCTCAACTGGTGTAAATGAGTGCAGCTTCCTTGACTTCACTGGAGCTATGCCAGTTTACAGCAGCTCAGTATTTATCATGTTATGACTTGTCCTGTCTACACCTATGGTTCATAACAGACTGAAATTGACTTCACATGAGCGCATCATTCCTGAACATCAGAACACCTATCACTATCACATCAAGAAAACTGCAGGAAATTCCCCCTTCAGTGAAAGGATATGTGCAAACAAAAAAATCTTCACACGATGTTTTGCCAATTAATACCCTTCAAATCTTCTCATACTCATTGTTTTAGCCTAGACACATCCCACCTGTTATCTCTGCATTACTTAATTTGTGTGCTTTTAAAGGAAGCTGCTGTGTTCTGCAATTTCTCTTGAATTTTTAAGTAATTCATATCCTGGCTGCTCACCTGATTCCCTTCTTTTCTCCCTTCTGCCCCCACCATTCTGATTTCAGATCTAATTACCTACCACCTTTCCCTTACATTTCATTTTCATTTTCTCTGGCTTCCATTTTCCCTCACCCTCATTTGTATGCTCCTGGAATGGGCTGCTCCTAAGGGCAAGACAGAATCTCTAACTTTTATATCAGTCTGTTCTCAAAAATAAATCTTCACTGGGGTCAACCTTGAAAAGTTTTCTCATGCTTAGTCAGGACCAGATTAAGTCGAGGGCTTTAGGGGCTGCAGCCCTGGACCCCAGCCAAAAGGGAGACCCAACAGCCCTAGACCCAAGCCTAAAGAAACCCCACAGCCCCACCAATGTCCAGCCCCAGCCAAACCACCATAGGTCTGCCCACCCCACCCCTGCCTGAAAGCTGGGCAAGAATGCCAAGGCCTCTGGCATGAGAGCTCCCCCTGGAGGCTGGCTAGGCCCCAGAGCCTGTTCCCCCCTTACAGCACCACTGGGCCGTGGGCCGTGGACCTTGCCTCTCCCCAGCAACATTAGCCATGGGCCCCCTGCAATGCCGGCTGAATGCTGGGGTGGGGATGGGGCCCCAGCCCCAGGAGCTAGGCCCATGAAAGTTGGCAGCCTGGGGCACCTGTGCTTAATCTGGCCCTGTGCTTAGTTCATGATTATTGTAGGCTAAACCAGAGGAAATACTTAAATAAATATATTTTTTTAATTCCCTCTGGTAGTGTTAGAGGCCAGTCTTTCAAAGGAACCTTGTAAGGGGGGATGAACCTCGCACAGATTCTGAAAGGCCTAGTGTGAGCCTGAAAGGCCAATTAATATACTTGGCAGCAGCTGTGAGAGAGAGCATGCCAGGCTTCATTGATGAGAATCTGCATTCACTCTTTGGAGGATAGGAAGTGGTCCAGCTTCCAAGGAAGCAGCAAAGAGTCTAGTAGATCTTGGCTGGAAACCAAAGAAGACGGAAGACTTGGATTCCCCTGTGAGCCACTAAGGAAGGTGGAGTGAAACCTCCAGAGGTAAGGGGCATAAGGATCCTGGAACCCAGGGACAGTGGGAAAGCCTGCTGTAAAATCATTGGACTATAGCTTGGTTGGACTCACTGTTACCCTGGAAGGAGTGGACTAAAGAGTGTCCTGGCCAGAGGCCCAAGTTGCAAGAAAAGAGATCACTGTAGGGGAGACAGCTGCTATGCTGTGCGTGGGCACAAGCAGATTTTTCTTCAGTGAGTGAACTCCTTTACAAGCCCCATCACCTACAACTACTTTTTAAAATATTTTTCTTAATTCAAGTAAACTTGTTGGCATTAAATTTAAAATCACAGTAGCTTAGAAAAATGGGCAATTATACGAGCAAGTATCTGCCAGTAAGTACCAACCTATGGTTGCCATGATGTGCACCAATTTGGTTTCTGAGTGCTGTTATACAGGCGAACTTGAGATGTGCAATTTAAGTGGCCATGTCTGGTAATTTTTCCCTAGAATGAAGAGCTCACTAGAATTATGTGGATGTAAAGGAAGGAAGAATGTCATCCTAATAGACTATGTGCTGTTTATACTAATGAAACAATCACATTAGGGGAACTCATCAAAACATGGCTGTAAAATGGTTAACATTTGTACTGTGGATGGGCCTTAATAATAATAATGAAGTCCTAGTTAGACATGTAAACAGATCTTTCAGTTAGGCTAAAGCCATAACTATGTCCAAGTCATTATCTTAGTCATGTATTTCATTAAGTGCTGTCCAAACTATATGTTTTAACCATGTAACCAACATTTCTGACTCAAAGCTTTATAATATAGAGTATATCTTAAACTAGCTGCAAAGCAGGAAAATTTTTATTTGATACCCTTTGATCTTTAACTTGCAGACTTAAACACCAGACTGTGGCACTGAGGAGGTGGTCTGAGGTAACAGCACATCTGGCTCGGGGACCTGTGAAGTGCCCTATGATATTAATAGGAAGTTCATCTGTCGCATAAAAGAAGGAACCTCCCTGATCCTGTGCCTGATTTTCATGTACTAGTTCATGTCCAATATTTTCGACAGCATTTCAGATTAGTCACGCAAAAATCTGGTTTATAAATGTATGATTTGGTACCACAAAACAATTAAGGTACTATTCCCTAAAACAAAATGGCTATGTCTACACTGGCAAGGTAGTTTGAATTAAGGAAGCTTAATTCGAATTAACTTAAGCCATGGCTACACTAGGCTTTCATTTGTTTGAATTAAGGGCTTTCTTAATTCGAACTAATAAATTCGAATATGCTATTCGAACTAAGGGTTAATTCGAACTAGTTAGTTTGAATTAACCAATGTGGTCATGTTAGTTCGAACTAATTGCTTAGTTCGAACTAACCGGCCCATTGAACTCAATGCAATTTGCTAATTCGAACTAAATTTTGCTAGTTCGAATTAAGTTAAGTTAATTCAAACTAATTAACATTAGTTTGAATTAGTTAGTTCGAATTAACTAATTCGAACTAACTTTAGTAAAGTGTAGACATAGCCAATGTTAGCCCTGCATTTTTCCTGAAGCTGTTGTAGTTCACTAAAGCACAGGTGACTTATTACGCTGACCTGTAGCATTGTGAAGTTGGCACAAGGTAGACAAAACTGTGATAGTTGTGTAATGCCCTAAAGTATTAGGGTCTGATTGAAAGCTCAGTTAAATCAATGGGAAAGGCTCACACTTACGTTAGGGTTTTGGATCAGGTCTTCAGTATACTGGGGTTGTGATATAAAATGAAGGGTTATTGACTGTGAGGGCCTGACACATATCCCATTGGAGTACATTGAGTGATTCACATTTACTTCAAAAAGTACGACAGGACTCCTGGTTTCATTTACTTCAATAGGTGCTGAATTGAGTCCATACTGGTATCTTCTGTGATCACTTGTGCTCTTTATGATGCCTTGTTAGACCAGAGTTGTTTATATTTAATGAGTTTTGAAAATGGATTGAAAGAGGTTTCTTCAAGACAAACTGTGAATTATTCTCCCCGACAAATCCATTCATTTATGAACAATAATTATCTTTGTCATCTCTTTAAATTAGAGCTGGATAGGCTGAACCAGAGTTACAGCTATTGCTTCACACAAAAACAACCGTGAATATCAATATTTCTTTTCTCTTCTCTATTATTCAAACTTGTTTTATGTAGGTTTCTCGGTGATAGTTCTGAGAGCTGATTCAGGACACCGGTAATAATATTTTGCCCCTAACGCAGTATTATAAATTCTTTAAAAGTATTCTGTGTTATGGTGTCTCTTGCTGTTGACTGAGATGGTCAATGAACAGGCTACATGAAGACAAAATACTCCTGAGGAAAAAATGATTTTTCCACTTCGAAATTGAGAGGGTAGAGCTGAGAGTGACTAGTTCTTCAAAGATGAAACAATCACTCAATAAGTCTAAATTTTAAGGTTTCCTTTTAGCTCCATCATAAATGTTGACCTTTTTAGATACTTTAAACCTTTCTTTTTACTGTGTTTTCATAGCAAACTAACGAGGCTGCGGTGATGCAATTTTGCAAAGGCAGAAATGGGGGCGGGGGGGGGGGTGATCCTCTGCTAATGCAAGCTGGTGTCACACTACTGACCTCAGTGGATCTCCATTGAATTACTCTTGCTGAACATATGGCCATAATTTAATAAAAAATAATAATAATTATTATTATTAAATAATAATAATTAATAATAAAATAATAAAAAATCCAGAATCCAGCCGATAGCTTCATGAGAGCCAGGTTGCAGCTAACATGAACGACGGAGGATGATCATCTTCCTTAATTAGCCCACTTAAAAAATTCAGCCACAGGCTATGTCCACTGCCAAAAAAGACATGTATTAAACTAATGAAGAGGTTTTCAAACTGGGGCCCGTGCAACATTCAGGGGAGCAAGAGGCAACATGAGGTGGCTCAGGCCCAGTCCCACATGCTGGGGCTTGGGAAGGGAGCACCACACCATCGTGACTCACCTCAGCTAACCACCCATCTTTGGCTCAGTATCAATGCCTCCATGCCCAGTGCTGGCTCTCCCCCCAGAGACCATCACATGTGCCTTCCTTCATCCTGAAAACCCGAGGAGGGAGGTGTAGGTATTGGAGGTGGAGGGTGCAACCACAGGAGGCGCTCTGCTCAAAAGGTGTGCAAAACCTGAACTGCATATAAGGATGTAAGCAAGGTTAGGAATCTGAGAGCCTCTCTTGCTTAGCAGCTAAGTAGGGAGGGGGGCCACTGATTTACCTGTGCTTTGTATTTGCATGACACTCAGCATAATTTCACCCAGAAGCTGGGCATGATGGGAGTTGGTATGTGTGACTGGTTCAAATCCTCTAAATCTGGTGTTTTAGCAGAAGCGGGGAAAGGAAATATTGCTCTTTCATGATATGCCACCCTTTGATTGTATATCTGTTATTGACCAAGAAGCTGATGGAAAAGTCACCATCAGCAACAGAGAACCTGGAAAAGTGAGCAACCCTAGTTTTCAGAATTGTAAAATGAGATGGGGAGGGGTGTGAGTATTAGCTCTAGTGGAGCTGTGCCCAAAGCCAACACCTATCTCTGCACCCATTGTTAAAGAATAGACCCACAGATTCCTTGTGGAGGCTCTTTTGTTATTTTGATTGAGCTGGAATCACCAGGGAAGCAGAAACTTCCCAGTGAGCTGAAATCACTAGGGAGACAGAAACTTCCCAGTGAGCTGAAATCACTAAGAGCTGACTGAAGTCAAGCAGAAGATTGGTACCAGCAGCTGGTAGGTGTGACCAGTGGGCAGTGTGGCAGAGCCAGTGGATGGAGCCCTGCAGATGGCAGGTGTGACCAGCGGGTGGTGTGATGGAGCCAGCAGGTGGAGCCAGGGAACAGCAGATGTGACCAGCGGGTGTGCGGTGGAGCCAGTGGACAGCAGGTGGAGCCAAGGAACGGCAGGTGTGACCAGTGGCCAGCGAGTGGTGCAGCAGAGCCAGCGGATAGTGGGCAGAGCCAGCGGACAACAGGTGTGACCAGAGGCCAGCAGTGGTGCAGCAGAGCCAGCGAACAGCAGGCGGAGCCAGCGGACAGTAGGTGTGAGTGGCCAGTGGGGGTGAGCTGACTTTGAGGTGGCAGAGGACAATTGGAGGGGAGGGCTGTCCCCTCCTTAGAGGTGGACAGTGAAACTTTAAAGCTCAGTACGGGGGACTATGAGGAAGTGGAGGACACACCCTATGTGCACTGGGAGCAGAATGAGTTCTGTCTATTGGATTTAGTGGGAATCTTTGCACTGTATCACAATCAGTGCTACGTTTCGATGTTGCCTTTATATAGTCTTTATTAAATCTCTTATGTGCTACACTCAGACTCGTGCTTGCGAGAGGGGAAGTACTGTCTTTCTAGGGTGCCCAGGGAGTGATGTGTAATTTCCCAGGAGACTGGGTGGGGGCTCGAGCCAATTGGTGGTGTAACATTATTTGGGAACCCCTAGAAACAGAACCCGGTCCTTTGCTGCCGCCGCCACAGCCTGGCAAAGGGGTTACATCATATTAGCTTTCTCTCTGGGGAGGCAAGGGACCATAGTTCTTTATCATAATGTAGCTATGTGAGGTTCACAGTGGGTGAGAGAGATATGGTGCTGATCTTGCCTAGCTGCATCATGCTAAAAACTAGCCAGGCTTTGTCTCCACTAGGATTTTATAGCAAGATAACTGATGTGCCTGCAGCTATCTCACTGACACTGAAGACAGGGAATGAGATTGTGGCATGATTCTTGGTCTCATTTGCTGAGGTCTTGTACACACTACAGAGTTATCGCGCGTTAACTACAAGAGTGTACACACACAAATCCTGCTTGTTGTGCAGCAACAGGTAAACCACCTGAACGAGGGTGATAGCAGTTATCCTGGAATGGCTGTTCTGCGTTACAGTGTGTGTGTACGCTCATCACACAATAATCACCCTCTGAAAATATCCCAGCATTCCAATCCTGTCCTTTCTGGTCTTCCTCCTGCACGCTGTGGCTGTGACATGACTGGCCCCGCCCTCCTGTGAGTCCCGGGAATTTTTGAATTGTTCCCCTGTGGTCACTTCCTGTTTGTTCGGCGTGGAGTGCAGCTGTTTTTTTTCCAAAAGCAATGGCAGCTCAATGCAGCAAATGCGCTCCAGTCTGGACCACAGCTGAGGTGCTCGACCTTATCAGCATCTGGGGAGAGTCTGCTGTGTAGGCACAGCTATGCAGCAACAGGTGTAATTTTGACACCTATGACCAGATTTCTCGGGCCATGGCAGAGAGAGATTATGAGAGGGACATGCTGCAGTGCATGCAAACTGGCGCTCTGGGTCGGCACCAGTTACATGCAGATATTACAAGGAGTTGGAAGTTTTCCTCAGCGGGGATCCCACAGCCACTCCCAAGACTCCTGTGGACATGTCTGCACCCCCTCACCCAACGGATACCGGAGCAGACTGGGATGATGAGGTGATAGATGAGGAAGTAGAGATGGAGGATGACCTGGCGGCTGAAAGTGGTGTGGCTGACTTATCAGGGAGTCAGGAGCTGTTCTCCACACCCCACACCCCGAGACACGCAGCCAACATTCCTTCTCCAACTTGTCTTCTGAGGCAGCAGAGGGGAGCTCTGGTAAGTTTTCTCAAAAGTGATGCTTCTGTGTTCGGGAGCTAAGTCTTCTAGGTGAATGAAGAGCAGGTGGGAGCTGGGTGTTTTGGGGTAGATGCATTTCCATTTCATTTCTCATTGCTCAGGGCATCTACTCTGCATTCACAAGCAGTGCATTAATGCAAGCAGTAATTCTCAAATAATCCTCTTTGTTGAGCTCGCTGAAGGTTTCCTGGATGTACCTCCACAGCCTCCTAACAACATTGGACAGGAGAGCTAATGTGTTTCCTCCCCCACAGAAGGACACTCTCCCTTGCCAGTTGCAAAGCACGGTACTGGGAACCATGGCTGCGCACAACCCTGCTGTATACGGTCCTGGCTTATATCCAGTGGCATGTAGGATATGCATTCTGGCTTGCAGGGACACTCTAAGGAGCAAGATATCGGCTTACATGGCCATGTCCTGTGGAGAATGTTGCCCCAAACTACTGTTAGTATTATAACTGCACTGTAGTATTTTAGCAATCCAGACAACCCTTTCCCAAATTCCTTTTGGTCACATAAAATAGCCATTCCTGGGACCCAGGAGCAACCTACGTACCTTGTTCAGATCAGTCAGGGAACCAAAGGATGCACATTGCCTTGGGCACAGTGGAATGTGCTGCTGGAACTTAACATTGGATCTTTAACCAATGTGAGAACAATAGCTGTACTTATGATGTTTCATTTTTCCCTAGAAATAACCTTCGCCAGATGGTGGTCTGCACCAGCTGACCGGCTGCGACAGATGAGAAGGAGGCCTCACAGTAGCAAGGAGGATATGTTTCAAGAGCTCATTCAATGCACCGAGGCTGCAGCAAGGGAGACTAGACTTTGGAGACAGGAATGCCGGCAGGACTGCAAAGAGAACTATTTGAGGAGGCAGAAACAGAAGGATGACCTGATAAGCATCCTGAAGGAGCAAACACAACTGCTAAAGACCATGGTTGGTCTGCAGACGCAGCTGTTTCAGGCTCGCCCTCCCCTTCAGACACAGCACCAGTTTCTGCCTCCCCTACCCCATTCTCCCACAAAGCATTTCTTCAAAGGCCAGGGACCCTCCTGGTACAATGTAACATCCACCCCTTCACAGAGCTATGGCATCGAGCCCTGCATCTACACACACCTATAATGCCTTTCATAGTCACTACAGAATGTTAGCCCACCACCTTTGTTTTTTAGTAATAAAAGTGAATCTCAAATTGTGCACAGTGTCTTTATTCATACAGATCCAAGATTTGTTACCTCATGTTCACTCTTTATTCAGTTGATCATAATACAGTCCACTCCACAACTCCCCACACTGATGTGCCACCCAGGTTTGCTATTGCAGTGTGACCCACTGCAATGTGATGCACTCTATGCGTTCTCATTACTGAAATGCTCCCTGAGTGCCTCCCTTATGCGGATGGCTCCCCGTTGCACCCCCCTAATACTCCTAGTGGCTGGCTGTTCAAACACACCCTCCAGGCGCTCAGCCTCAACATCCCATGCTGGGGACAATTTCTCTCCCCTACTTTCACAAAGGTTCTGAAGGACACAGCATGCCGCAATGACGGTTGGAATGTTGTCCTCATCCAAGTCTAGCCTCCCATACAAACAGCGCCAGCGCCCCTTTAAGCAGCCGAAGGCACACTCCACAGTCATTCTGCACTTGCTCAACCTATAATTGAACCACTCCTTGCTGGGATCCAAGTTGCCAGTGTAGGGCTTCATGAACCAAGGCATGAGTGGGTAGGCTGGGTCTCCTAGGATCACTATGGGCATCTCCACATCCCTGACAGTGATTTTCTCATCTAAGAAGAAGGTCCCTGCTTGCAACTTCCGGTACATCCCCATGTTCCTAAAAATACAGGCATCATGCACTTTTCCCAACCACCCAGCACTTATATCTGTGAAATGCCCCCTGTGATCCACAAGTGCCTGCAGCACCATGGAGAAGTAGCCCTTCCTATTTATGTACTCAGTCGCAAGATGGTCCAGAGTCAAAATAGGGATATGTGTGCCGTCTATTGCCCCTCCACAGTTTGGAATCCCATGGCTGCAAATCCGTCCACAATCTCATGCACATTGCCCAATGTCACTGTCCTCCAGAGCAGAACACGATTGATGGCTTGGCAGACTTGTGACAGCGCTAGCCCGACGGTGGACCTACCGACTCCAAACTGATTTGTGACCAACCGGTAGCAGTCAGAAGTTGCCATCTTCCACACAGCAATTGCAACACGCTTCTCCACGGTGAGGGCAGCTCTCATTTTGGTGTCCTTGCCTCGCAGGGCAGGGGAAAGCTCCTCACACAGTTCCATGAAGGTGGCTTTATGCATTCGAAAGTTCTGTAGCCACTGCTCGTCATTCCACACCTGCATAACAATGCGGTCCCACCGCTCGGTGTTTGTCTCTCGTGACCAGAACCAGTGGTGCACCATGTGCAGATGCTCTGTGAAAGAGCTCAGCAATGCGGTGCTGTTGTTCTGCACGGCATTCAGCAGCCCTGGGTCCTCCGATTCCTGGTCTGATTCAGAGCTCAGTGCATACTGTGCAACCAGCTGCAATGTATTCATTATGCTGAAGGCGACAGTGGAGATCAGAGCTGGATCTATGTTGTTGCAGTTGGGAGTGCCGGGAAGGAAGGCAGCAGTGTTGAAAATGGGCGCGAGTTGCTATTAGTAATGAGGAAGATGGCAGGGGAACACAATACACCATGGGAAACTGAGAATTTACCCAGGGTGCTCAGCACTCCTCTCCTTCTGCCCAGGATTCTTAGAGCTGAATCAGGAGGAGTGGAACTATGGGATAGGTGCCCACAATTCAATGCGGTATATTGCGAAATTGCTAAGAAGAGTGTGGACTCTCCGTTCTGTTACAAGGAGCTCCATGTGTACGCGACCCAGCGCAATAAAAACCACATGACCTTTGCAGCGCAACAGTCTTCTTGCATGACAATTCTGTAGTGTGTACATGGCCTAAGGCTCATGGAACTGCATGGTTTCCCAATATGGGTTGGAAAGGGTAGAACAAAGATGGGTTAATAGCCCCACTCCCCCTGCATTGGTTCAAAGATCTAAATAAAGATGTTTAAAGAAACAAAACCTAGGTGTGCAGCCTTTTCTGGTAATTGGTAATGTATAAAGAGGGTTGAAAGGTTTTATAAATCAGGCTTTGTTTTTTACTTTAAAATGATCAGGAATGCTAAGTTTTTAACATCTGCTTCTGCTATAGAACTGTTTGGAGGCCTCAGATGTGCACTTTGAACTTTTCTGCCCTGGAGGAAAACCTGGAAGACCTATTTTCTCATGAATGTCTCCCTGCACTTGAGTTAACAGGCATTAACAAAATTAAAAGCACCCACTCCGAACAGAACTCACTTTTCCTCTCAGTTAATCAGGGTCCATTTGCATGGCTTCTCTGAAGTCATAATCCTACCTATCCTTCCTTTGTCCATACAGAATTCCATCAGAGGCAGGGTAGGCATGACCAATATTTCTAATGTTAAAAACATCAAACAGCAAATCCCCTTCCCAGAGAAATAGAAACCTTTCCCTGTCCATGCTAAATCAATAGAAGCAAAAAAGAGCTTGTTTTCTTTTGCAGGTCATTATTAATAACAGTACCTTGTTCTACATGGTTTCAGTGTGTGTTCTTGCTTACACTTAATGAATTGCATAAGACGTGGCTTGATTTATCACTGATACTTTTTCTATATGCACCCTCCCTGCAAGAAAATAACCCACTTCTTAAAATTCACATGCACCAAAACTTGCAGAAAGCATTTCCACAGGGAGGGTACAATAGTTACCATAGCCCCAGGTCAGCAACAGTGTTGACAAGTTATTCTGGTTTTACATGTCTATTCACTTTCCTATAGAACTTGTAGCCCCAGCCACTCATACTGAACGTGCCCAAGCTAGAAAGGATTCTTTTGGGTCACACAAATCATATCCTTACATGTAAACTGAAATAGCTTCTGCTAATTCTATAATTTGAAAATTCGATAATTCATCCTTTTAAAAGCATTGTTTACAAAATTCCTCACAACAACCAGGACTGAGACACTGGCCTGTGCAACTAAAACAGGGAACAAAGGGGTGTAAGGCTTGGTCTACACTGTGAATTTAGCTTGATGGAAGCTGCCCTCCATCAACCCCATAATCTATGTATATCCACTGCCAGGTCCCTTCCGCCAACCTCACTCGGCAGAATCATCAACTCAATAAATCCACCTCTGCAAGAGGTGTAGCACTAGAATCAGAGTGGATGCGTTGAATGAGAGGCAGTGTAGGAGGAACATTGCATAAATCGACATCATTGGCCTCCGGGAGGTGTCCCACCATGCTCTGCTGTGACCGTTCTGGGCATGTTTTTTAACTCTGCTGCACTGTAGCGATGTGCACATGGAAAAAGCACCTCCCCTGCTCAAGCCCTGGGAAATCTTGAATTCCCATTTCCTGTTTGGTCAGCATGGAGAAACGTGGCTAGAACACCTTATCATGGAGACTGAGCCCTCTTCCCCCCACCCCCAAATACACTACAGCTTGGAGTACACCTGACATGTTGGATCTCATCAGTCTGTGGGGAGAAGAGTCTGGTCAGGCACAGCTCTAATCCAGCAGAAGAAACGTCGATATCTACGAAAAGATATTTCGGAGCATGTTGGAGAAGGGGCACAACAGGGACACATAGCAGAGCTGTGTTAAAATCAAAGAACGCAGGCAGGCGTATCAAATGACAAGGGAGACAAACAGTCATTCTGGTTTGTCACCGAATATATACTGCTTCTATGAGGAGTTGCATGTGATTCTTGATGGCGAGCCCCACCACTGCCTTGAGACGCAACCTTCATATCTCAGAGGAATCTGAGTCCAGGGCCACTGAAGATGAAACTGTGTATGAGGAAGAGGAGGACAATGAGAGGCAGGTGAGCGGGGTATTCACAACTGTTTTTAACTCTGGAGCTGCCTAACTGGATGCAGACAGCATGTTGGCTGACGAAGGTGAGAGAGAAGGCACATCTGGTGAGGTTGGAATTTCAATCATAGTATTGAGTTTACATCCTCTAATGTGTTCTGTTTAAATATGAAACATTTTTTTAAGGTGTAGTGGCCGGGGATAGGCTTCCCCATAGATTCATCAACTATGCAGAGGGTTGCCCACAGAAGACTGTTTATATGCAGGGATGGCCTGAGAATCTTCCACAGATATCTCTAGGAAACTGCAATCTTTTGCAGAAGGTTTCTGGGAGGGCAGCCTTATTTCTTCCACTGCAATACAACACTTTGCCATGCCGCTCCATTTTTAAATATGCTGGCATAATCTTGGAACACAGTATTACCACATAAGGACCAGGCCTGCACCCAGCCGTCTACAGTAACTCCCCCCTTTCTCCCTATGTCACCCTCAGGAAACTAATATCACATAGGGTCCAGGCCCAGATTAAAGAGCTCTGGGGCTCTGGGCTGCCCACCATGGTGGCCTGCAGGCAGGCCAGTGCTGAGGGGCCCTAGGACCAGAGGCTGCTCTCCACAGTCCTCCCTCTCCGGTCCAGCTGGTCTGTCACCAGTTAGTGGTGGGGCTGGCTGGTGCACAGTGCAGCCTCCAGTGCAGCCCCCCAGGGCCACGGGCCCTGGAAGACCATGCCAGAGGGAACCCGCACCATGCATGTGCCGGCCACACTCTTGGAGCAGAGCGAACATGCTCCGACCTACCCCACAGCACAAAATAAAGTAATTCTCAAAGGAAACCATAACTATTTCCAGATTTTTTTTGATTGGGCCATAAGGTTTCTGAAATCTAAACATTGATAGAGAAGATGAGCTGATGATTCTGATCTGACTAAAACTGTATTCCAGTGCTTTGACTGCAGTTATTGCCTTCTCTTTAAGAAAATATAATATTAGCTTGAATTGGTGAATGGGTGGGAAAGATGGGTGAAATAATTATAAACATGTGGAACTTTGTCATGTTATGGTTCTTCAAGCCCAATGCCTGGGGCATCCTCCCCCATAATGTATTTTAGTAACGACTTCAGGTCTGATAACTGGCGGCTAACAAACAAAAATTCACTTCTTACATATGAATCCTATAAGCAATAACTTACCATTCCCATGATGAACCCCCTTCCAGTTAAGGATCTATAACCCACTGGAGTGGACAGACAGTCCCATCCCCTTCCCTAGTGGAAGGCTAGTGGAGGGTAGGGACAGAATCTATGGAAGAGCCTGACCTAGCAATTAACCTTGCACTTGGGCAAACAGTAGCCATATGGCAAGCCGTGAGCATCAGAGAAGCTGAATGCAAAGGAAAACCTTTAGGGACTGGAAACTGTGTGGAAAGCAGGCTGCAGTAGGAGGCTGGGAACTGCATGTGTGAAAGTGGAGTAGGGATTTACATCAGCAGGAGGAAAGCTGTACCATAGACACTGATTTAATTAGGTCAACAAAAGCTGCCTTATATCAACCTAAATGAACAGTGTAGACCAGGTCTGTGTAAGTCATTGTACTTACAGTATTTGCAACCTTTCCCTTTCTTGTCAACACTAGTAAAATACCTTGAAGTACTTGCTGAGTCATGGTACAGGTGGCAAATGAAGAGTACCTTGGAGGCTGGATGCATAATAGCACTGGCAGCTGAAAAAATGTCAAAGTCAATGCACATGCGCAAAAGAGAAGTGATTTCATATCATGACGAAGCACTATTGCATCACACCATTAACTCAGTGTATGCTGCTATTGCTATGTGATGGGTTACTCAAGTGGACACCTGAAAATTACAGTCAAGTTTATACTCTCAACTAAGGATGTCGAACTCATTTGCTATGGTGGGCCAGATCTGACTTAAATGTACTTCAAGTGGGCCGTACACACCATAAATCGAAATACTGTGGTACTCTCATGGCATTGCAGAGTGCTGTGTATGTGAAACTGCTCTCCATGATGCCACTCGCTCTCTCTGTTTGGAAGAGAGTGTGGTCTCACAGAGTGCAGCCTCGCATACCCAGTGCTCCATGATGTCACAAGACCTGACCCTTTCGCAGCATTGCGGAGTGCTGGGTATGCGTGACCACATTGTCTGTTAGGGAGAGAGTGTGGTCCCGTGGAGTGCAGTCAAGGGCAGGATGGAAGAGGTTCGTGGGTCACATTCGGCCCACGGGCCACGTTTGACACCCCTGCTCTAAACACTACAATGGCACAACTATGGCACTATAGCTATATGCTGTAGCACTGAAGTATAGATGCTTCCTACAAGGGTGGACGGGTTTTAATCCACATCTCTGAGTGGTGGTAGCTAAAATGACAGAAGAATTCTCCTGCTGACGTAATGGCCCCTATATGAGGCATAGTTCCCGTGCTCAGGGATGTGACTTTTTCACACCTAAGTGCTATAGCTATGCTGACCTGACTTTTAAGTGACAACCAGACCAGAGTAAGAACATATTAGTAGGAAAGCAGGAGAGTGAATAGGGAATGACAGAAAGACAGAGAAGAAATTAGGAATTCAGGATGGACTATGATATAAAACCTTGTAGAAGCTCGGAAGAGAGAATATTTTTCCCCCGTGTTGTTTTTGCTTGAGAGGGTAATCTTCTCCACGGTAAGTAAAGGGCACACCTACGAATATGTCAGTCTTTAGGTTGTATACACTGAATTAATTTGTTTGATAAATGATGCTCACACATGTGCATGTTTTCAGGATATTTTAGTCTGTGTTAAAATATAAATAAAGAGATTTTTTTCTCTTTTTTTTTTTAAGGCAGAATCTGGTTTCTCAGATAGATGCATAATAGGACACATGAAACAGCAGATGCAGTAGCAGAGTGGGGGTCCTGGCTTTGTCCTCAAATTGGCTCATTATTGTTGTGTATAGGCATATCCAAAACACTGCTACATCTGATCTGTGCCTACACAGGCAAAGACTGAAAGGAAGCACATCAGAATTTAATCAAATAATAAATTCAGGCAGACAGCTGCTGCCTAGTTCGACCTAGGAATCCCGGCAGGAACCCACTGTTAAAGTATTAGCACTAGTCTTCCATGTGAATAGGGCACTTTGGCTGTGTCTACACTACGAAAAGTTAGGTCGACTTTGTTAAGTCGACTTAATAAGGTCAACTTTAAGTCGACAAAGTTGACCTTATTATGTCGATTTAACAAAGTGGTTACCCTTAACCAGGACTTAGTAAGTCGACCTAACTTCCCTTAGGTCGACCTAAGAAAGTGGATTTATGCATCCACACTGGCCTTAGGTCGACCTAAGGAAGGGTTAGGTTGATCTACTCAGGGTTAGTTCGAATACCCTGTGGTTCTTATTAAGTCGACCTAAGCTTTAATTAGGTTGATTGAAGGATTTTCTTAAGTCGACCTAATGAAAGCCTCGTGTGGACAGGGCTTAAGTTATGTTGACTTAAGCCTCCTTAAGTTGACCTAACTTGCCAGTGTAGACATACCCTTTATCACTAACTCACTGATTGTGGCTGATTCTAGTCTCTCTTACCCTGGTGTAAATGAACAGTTCTGCTGACATCAATGGATTTACACAAATGTAAAACCAGTATGGGGATATACACTAGTGCCAACTTTTATGCAAGCAGCTAAGAGAAAAATCTCTCCCTACACCCTTTACACAATGTACTCTAACAACTCTATAGTAATAGAGCTTTAGTAACCTTATCTATAAAACTATTTTATTATTTTAACTGTTCTCATAGATAGAATGGAATACTGTTCATTCCCAAAGCACACACCCCTCTTATCATTTAAAACAATCAAAATCAACATCATGGATAAAACCCCTAGCTCTGCTGAAGTTAATGGGAGTTTTGTCACTGACTTCCATGAAGCCAGGATTTCACCCTAAAACTTAGGAGTTATTGGAAGCATTTCCACAGTTAAACGTTTCCCAAAGGTATTTTTAGTGCACATTTTACAGCAAAGTGTAAGTGCGTGTAGTTTTTGCAAAGTGAGTGCTTATGAGAGGCTGGCAAGTGAAGTCTTTCACTGTATTTAGTCTGAAAATGTAAGGAGCCCTGTTGAAATTCTTGCAAAATGGGTGAGAAGGGGGAAACTTCCACAAACAGATCCAAATTCCTAAAACCTTTTCTAGTAATTTATTAATTACGCTGTGTGCTACTTATTGTTGTGGTTCAATGCAGCTGAAATTTTGTCAGGAACAAGTAAAAGGAACCGAAAATAACTACCTGTTTTGTTGATAGCATATGAGAATGTACTCTATAAGAGAGTGCTTCATATTTATCATCATAAGACTTTTTAAGTGACTTTACTTTTTACTGGCAACACTTCTCAAATATTAGGAAGCCATTTTAGAAACAAATGACCTCTGCCATTCATACATAATGGTCATGTTCACTACACAGAATACAAAATTTCAATTTGAAGAAAACGCAAATAAAAAATTATCTACCAAGATTCTCTAGGAAAACAAATGCCATATCTGACTTCCCTTCTTAGGTCAAATTCCAAAGGGGTAGCAGTGTTAGTCTGTTGTAGAAAGACAACAGAGTCCTATGTCACTTTTAAAGACTAACAGATTTATTTATCGCATGAGCTTTCGTGGGAGAAAATCCCACTTCGTTTCCCATCTTCAAAGTGTCTGACGAAGTGGGATTTTCTCCCACAAAAGCTCATGCGATAAATAAATCTGTCAGTCTTTAAAAGTGCCACAGGACTCTGTTGTCCTTCTTAGGTCAGTATTTCATTCCTTGCACTCTAATTTTTTTTTTCTTTTCAGTGCCTCAAGAACTTTTTGACTAAACTCCTCTTTTTGTCAAAAGCCTTTTGTTAAAACTGGGGGGGGTTTTGTGTGGAAGTATGTGAGGGTCTATGACACTTTTTCTTAGCAAGGCCTCTGAGGTCTAGGGTGGAATTTCTGATCAGGTGAAAGAAAGCAAGACCAAGCCATCATAGAGTAATAGACTGCCAGTGGGGCATTCACCTAGGGTGTAGGAGTTCCAGAGTTAAATCCTTATACTGCTTGAGTCAGACCATAGCTCTTCACATCCCAAGTGAGTGCAGAGGATATGCTGGGATGGCCTCTCTCCTTCATTTCGATAGGTCTTATTTTGAATCAGAATAGAAACAAATGTCAAAACATCCCCATTTTCATGAAACAGAAGTTTTGTTTTCCAGACACTCCTAATCCTTTCTCTATTCCCCTAGAATCCAGTAATCTTAAAGCATGCCTGTCCACTGTTTAAAATGCAGTGGAGACGTTCTACTTCACACATTTTGCCTCAGAAAGAAACTGGGGGGCTAGATTCTCAACTGGTGTACATTTACAAAAACCCAGTTGGCTTTAAGGGATCTCTGCCCATGTACACCACTCAAGTATCTGGGTCTGGGTCTCCTCACTCCATTTCAAAAAATCTTTTGTGGACGGTGGGGGGAGAAGGTGGTTGACTGGTTAGAGAATAAGAGTTGTGACTCAGCTGTATTGGTTCTACTCCTGGATGCCACTGGCTTGATATTTAGCTCTGAATAAATCACTTAGGCTTGGTTTTAACTAGAAAAGCTTACTACGTTGGTTAAGGGTACATTGGTTTTTCTGCGTTGATAGAATTTTACTGTTATAGTTTATGTTGCTTTCTTTATCAGAATAAGCTATATTGGTATAACTGTATCAGCACAAGAAGGGATTCATCCTTTAACTATCCCACTAAAGTTAAAGCATCAAAAAAAATTTGTGTAGACAGGCCCTTAGATTATCCATGCTTCCGTTTATTTCTTTGAAAAGTGAGCATGATAATACTTTATTTCCCATGGTTGTTGCAGTGATTTCTTAACTAATGTTTGTAAACTGCTTTTGAGATCATTGTTTAAAGTGCTAAACAAGTGCAAAGTATCTTTACATTCTGTTGGATGATCAAACAAGATGTACAAATAGGGTGCGTCTGCACTTACAAATTAAGTCGACTTAAGAAGGCTTAAGTCGACTTAAACTACTCCGCGTCCACACTGGGTTTTCCTTAAGTTGACTTAAGCATTTCCTTAAGTGGACTTAAGAATTTCCTTAAGTCAACTTAAGGAAAAGTTAAGTCAACTTAATAACACCTCTATTTAGGTCGACTGATTAGGTCAACTTTAGCCAGTGTGGACGGGGATTAGCGCCTAAATCCACTTTATTAAGTCGACTTAAAGTGTTAAGTCGACTTAATAAGGTCGAAAAGAGGCCATGTCTACACTTGAAATGTTGTCAACTTTTGTTAAGTTGACTTAATAAGGTCAACTTTAAGTCAACTTAAAAGTCAACCTTATTAAGTCAACTTTAAGTTGACTTAACTTTTCAAGTGTAGACATAGCCCTAGAGACTTTGCTGTTAACCATTTTTAGTGATGCAGGACTTCCTCACAGTTGGTGCTAGCTTCCAGGAACACCCTCCTTTTTCATGGATGCCTGTGGATCTGCCAGGCTTGGAAGTGGGCTCTGCTCTAGTCTATGGGAAGACCTCTGCAAGGAGATCCCAGTAAATGCATGAGATGATGCTCTTAATTACAGGTTCAAGATCATATTGAGAGTAAATTTAAGGTTTCAAATTTTGTTAAAAGTAAAATTAGTTGATTACAATGTGAACATGCACTATTTCTTTAAAAAAAAAAGATAGAACTACAGGTCACATTACTTCAGCATTTTGAGACATGACACTGAGTACACACGTTTACATTGCTCCCTTCAAAGTAAGCATTAGAGGACACAAAAATAAGTAATTGTTGCTCTGTTTCCTACTTTCAGGTAAGATCGGGGACTGATCTCAGATTAAGTCCAAATCTCAAGGCTTTACTAGTACCAGAATGTAAAGTGCACTTTATTTATGTCATCTCAGATCCTTGAATACATCCATAAAGCTAAACAATACAAATGCTACCATGCAGCTGAAACAATAGAGTATTTCTGTTTGAACTATTAAGATATAATGAGGACTGGTCCTGCCTGCACATTAGTCAACTGGGTTCCTCATATGAGTAAAAGCCACGGGATTGGGTTCTGAATTTGCCCGAACAAGAAGTGCTTTTTAACAGCACATATTTTTTTCTCATCGTCGTCTTTAATAATGCTGCAAAAATAGTGGTTGTTTACTGATGATATTAAGTTTTTCAGTATACTAAGATCTCTTCCGTCAGAATGGCCTTTAGGTGTTTGTTTTTTCTTGTGTAACTGTAAATGAAGTATCAGTGGAAAAGCACACAATGTCTGCAGCAGTCAGCAGGGAGCACAATTGCTGCCTGTCTCTGCAGACAGCAGATTCCTTAGAAATACAGAGGTGTTTCACACCGAAAACAAAAACATAACAGCTATCTAGCTAAATACAGCATTGATCTCCCAACTTGTGTCCTCTTGGGTGAGAAACTATTGGAAATTCCAGTTGAAAATGTTCAAATGGCTCCTATCGGTTCCAGTTGGCAGCTAGATTTAAGAACAGAGTAAAAGATCAATTGAGCTTCTAATTGCTAGTGCTGTTACAGAAATAAACGCTCTCCGGTAAAATACAGGCCATTATTACTAAGTTGCTACGACACTTGAAAATCTTGTGCCTGCTCTCACTCCCATTAAAGGTAGGGTTGCCAGGTGTTCGGTTTTCAACTGGAAAGTCCAGTTGGAAAAGGACCCTGGCAGTGACCAGTCAATATTGTGGGGTGAGGGAAGGTGCTGGTCATTAACAGATGCTAGCCAGGTGTGCTGTTTAGGGGGCATAACTCCCACTAGCCTATCACTCAGAATTTCTGCAAGCGCTGACCAAGGATTGCTCTGCTCAGCCTGTTGAGGAGGAGGAGGCCCCTGTCCTTCCTACTTTGCTCTGGCTGGCTCAACCACTCTCTCTGACTGAGGCTGGAAGCTCCAGCATGCTGCTTACTAGATCCTACTACCCATAGTCATCTTCTTCTCTGTGCTGGGTCCTGTTTCTGTATGATGGTGAGTGGCTGTGAGGTGTAGGGAAGAGTCAGTGGAGTGGGAAGGGGAATGGGATAGGAAAGGGGTGAAGAAAAGGGAATGGAGGAAATGGGGCAAAGGGGAGGGAGATTGGGGAGTTGGATGGGGCAAAGGACAGTGTGGAGAGGAAGGGGATATGGGGATGGGATGGTGGGAAGAGAAGAGAACATGGCAGGGCTGCTACTCGTCCAGGTTTTATCCAGACAGTCTGGGTTTTGGCTTCTGCATCCAGGTCCCATTTAGGGTTGGCAAGTGTCTGCTTCTCAGGACCTGGCAACCCTAAATGGCACTCGAACCAAAAGTCTGTAGGGTTGGCAGAGGCACCGGGTCATTAACCCATGCTAGCCCTGCAGGGTCCTTATGATGATCCAGTGAGTGGGGGTGTGCAGAGGAGCAAGGGACGGGAGCTAGAGGGCTTTGGGGAAAGAGGCGGGGTGCTGTGAGCCTTGGAGGGAAGAGGTGGGGCAGGGGCGGGATCTCAGATGTACAGTTTCCAACATTTAGAAAAGTGACAACCCTCATTAATGGCAATAGAACCTTGCCATCCATTTCAACAAGAACATGATCAGGCTTAGTTACGAGCCTAATTTTTTGTATGCTTATTAGGCAGTGTAGTGCTGAACATAGGTAAGAGGAATATTTTTACTGGATATAATTTTTAACCACTTTAACAATGACAAATACATAAATTAAATTTACTATTTTTACTTAAAGGGGTAGTTGTGCCACTTGAAAAAAGGGTATATCATTTAATAGGATCTGAGGACACCTTACACATAAAAGGCAAAATTTTAAAAATACTAGCTATGTTCTTTTTAGTTTGAGTCTTTTGGGCTTTCACTAGTATATGGAGAGAAAGTTGAAGCAGGTTTATATTAGTTCAAGTCTAAACATTTTGAATTTTCAGCTTATACAGTGATCAAAATTTTTCAAATAAATATTAGTGATTTTTGCATCCAGTTCTATTTTATAGACTTAGTGTATAAATATAAATGTAACATTCCAAATATCCATACCTGATATCATTTCATTTTTGTACACATAGATATGTGTACTCAACTTTCCTCATATCTTGGTTGTGCTTTTTTCAGCTCTGCCTCTCTGACTGAGTTAAAGAAATGTAATTTATCAAAGGCAGAATTAAAGGTTTACAGCCCAAATTAAAAAAAAAAGAAGAAGAAGAAGAAGAAGTCACTGCATGGACTGAAGAGCTAATCCTGTTACAAGGGTCTTATCTCTGCTCTAAGTACAATAAATTTAAAATCAGGAGTTCTATTTAAAATGACCCACATCATTTAAGAATTGGATCCTTCATAAATCTAAAACAGCTTCCTTTGCGTCCTTAAACAGAGAATGTTTGATTATAATTCAATTTAAATGAAACCCATGGCATTTGCAGAGACTGAAAATTAACACTTTAACTTGAATATGTATTTAATGTAGAACATCATAGCAAAAAAATGGAATCACATGTATCTCTTTAATATTATTCCTCTACAGTATTAAAACAAAGCACATTTCTACAGAACAAATTGCACAGGGGAATCTTAAATAACTGCAGCTTGTGAACATACTGCAATCACAGTTTTGCCATAAAATAATGCAGAGATAGGGATAATTTTGGCTTCCTACTAAAAAGTCTTGTTATTTTTGAAGGTTCAGTAACTGTTTGGGTTAAACTAGCAGACACATTTGCGGTGGCATTCAAGGAAGATGGCTAAGAGGCATATGGGAATTTCCTTATCCTCTATTATCTTAACTGTTTTTTCAAACATATATATATATATTTTGTATATATATATACATATACATATACTTCGTATATTACATATACATTTTGTGTATATATATATATTGTATATACACACACATATATTTTGTGTATATATATATATATATATACATATACTTTGTATATTACATATACATTTTGTGTATATATATATATATATTGTATATTACATATACATTTTATGTGTATATATATATATATATACACATGTACATATATTTTGTGTATTACATATACATAAACACATTTTTCATACATATAATTAATTAATTAAAGCAAACGTTCAAAAAAGACCTGTATCATAAAACTTGATTAAAAAGAAGAAAAGACAGACTAGGGGGCTAGGGGGAGAGCGGTTGGTGCGGGAGATGGGACAGAGTGTGGGACACTCTGTGTGGTATAGGCCAGGCTAATGCACCAAGTTTTCACCTTTGTAGCCAACTTCTGAACCAATCCCCAACTTCATACGCATAGGGTTCCTCTTCTTTATATAAATGATAAAACACAATTGTACTCTCAAATCTGAAAATTTCCGTTTCATACTCCTGTATAATTAAGTAGCACTGACAGCTCAAAGAAGGACACAAAAGAATACTAGATTAAAGCCCAGGGACAGTGGAGAATTAGGGAATCACCTTTGTTCGAAGGGAGATTTAAATTGAAGCTACTCTCCTCCATCATCCCACCCCATATGTATTACTAATTAAACTATTTAGCAAAAGGGACTGTAGTACATAAACAGATAAATTCACCCCTCTTTTATGATGTAGATTCATTGTTTCCTAATATACATGACAATATATTTGGATTTTATTTATTCTAGGGCCTATCCTGTTCCTATTGAAGTCAATGGCAAAAACTCCCATGAAAACGGCACTGCGCCATAAAATGCCTTCATTTGTAACCAGAACGATTTAGTTTCCTTGACACTGAACTTGTCTATTTAAAGTAAGACCCATCCTTAGACATATTTAATGGTAGTACAGTATTCAAGTACCAGATATATGTACAGTATTAGCAAACGTGGTAATGTTAAATATTTGCTAATACTGTACATATATAACACAGCTATCCCTCTGGAACATAAAAATGAGGTGAATCTTTTCTCACAGGCTCCTTATTGCTATCCTGGGATATGCACAGCTGCTGATGAGAATAGAATTTGGCTCATCAGCTACAACTATGGGAAGTTTTAAAACTGCAAAGCAGAACAGATCTATTGGCCTAAGCATAATGCCTCTTACTGCTATGCAGAAGACTTGGGCTTAATTTCTGCTCCCAACTTAAGTTGTCTCCTTGATCTGTCTAGAACTGGAAGGGCTGAGAAAGGCCTTCCCTAAAAGTACAGAATGCTTCATGTTTAACGATGAGGCTGTCTGAATGATTGAAGGACATCAGTACCTGGCTCTGAAACTGCTTCCTTCTAGTACAATTCATCTGGAAAGATGGTGGCCATGATGAGGCTTTGAAAGAAGTGGGGTTAAGACTGGGTTAAGATTAGAAACCTAATGTAGGAGAATCTTCATGGATTTGATGTGGAGATGAAGTTTTGGAAAAGGAGAACTGTTTAAAATTAATCTCTATATATCTATGAATCATAATGGAAAACTGTAAGAACTTTTGTAATTTGTAGAAGTATTTTGTATATGAATAAGCACTACTAAGTTAAAACATCACCGGCATCAACATTAAGCCTTTGTGAAAGTTTGCATCAGTTCTATCTGTACAGCACTTAATAAAACAGGGTCCTTCCTGATCCATGACTAAGGCTTCGAGGTGCTCTGGTAATGCAAATAGTAAATAATGTCTAAAATGTGCTGGTCTGTGCTGGATATCTATTTGTAACGTTGTCATATGTAGAGTTCAGAGAACCTCATTTGTACGTCTGAGTACATTTGGACAAGATATCAAATAGCCAGCATGCAAATCTTGAACTACACACTCTGCATGTGACACGGGGGAAAAGGCCATATAATTATGTCACTAATGGGTCTACTTTTGCCACCTTTACTCATGCTCAATAATACATTACACTGTGAGCAATCCTATTGGCTTTAATGAGACTTCTCATGGAGTAAGGCCCAGATCCTCAAAGGTTTTGGGAACTAGGCACCTAAATACCTTTTGCGGAGCTGGACTCAAGCTATCATTCAGCAGGGTAATGACAGCAGAACTGGACCCTCTAGTAATAGATGATGGCTCATAGCAGGGGTGTCAAACATGCGGCTCGCGGGCCACATTCTCTTCCATCTGGCCCGTGACTGTGCTTCATGGGACCACACTCTCCCTGACAGAGAGAGAGGTGTGGTCTCACATACCCAGCAGTCTGCAATGCTGCGAGAATGTCAGGTCTTGTGACATCACAGAGTCCTGGGTATGTGAGACTGTGCTCAGTGAGACCACACTCTTCCCCTAACAGAGAGAGAGAGACAAAGAGAATGGTATCGTGGCATGCACTTTCACATACACAGCACTCAGCGACACCGCGAGAATGCTGTAAGGTTTCGATTTATGGTATGCACGGGCACTTGAAGTACATTTACCCTAAGTGGCTATGTCTACACTTACTAAAATTAGTTCGAATTAGTTAATTTGAACTAACTAATTCGAACTAATTTTAGTTAGTTCGAATTAACTTAATTTGAACTAGGAAAATTTAGTTCGAACTAAGCAAGTGCCATGAATGGCACTTGCTTAGTTCGAATTAGTGATTTGCATTGAATTCAATGGGCCGGTTAGTTCGAACTTAGTTTGAACTAACATGGCCACATTGGTTAATTCGAACTAACTAGTTCAAATTAACCCTTACTTCGAATAGCCTATTCGAATGTATTAGTTCGAATTAAGGAAGCCCTTAATTCGAATTAATTAAAGCCTAGTGTAGCCCTGGCTTTAGTTAGTTCGAATTAAGCTTCCTTAATTCAAACTAACTTGCCAGTGTAGACACAGCCCAGTCAAATCTGGCCCGCCATAGCAAATGAGTTTGAGACCCCTGGCTTACTACATCTTATACACGCTGTTCCCATGTAGGGAACTAGAAATTCTGATGGTCTCCTGACTGATTTTTCCACTGAACATTCCTTGAAACATACAGTGTTTGTACCACCTAGGAAGCAACCTCCTCTTCCCCCGCAGCCCCATTACTAGTGGATTCCTGGATCCATGGATATTCTCTCCTGACTCATTTTAGTCATATCCAATTCTTGGACTAGTGCAAATACCAGCTTGTTGCTTCCCTTAGAGCACCTCATTGGAAAGAAATGTATGGGGACTTCACAACAAAGAGGGAGAGAAATGGGTAACTTTTCAGAGGGTCAGAACTAACATACTTGAAAAATGTGAGAGATTAGGAGAGAGTTAGCTATCAACCCACACCAGGGTGGAGCACACAGGGAGGGGTTTCTGGATGGCAAGGGGAATGATGTCTTGGAAATAATACTTCTATTTTCATGGCCCTTTTGCATGGCTCTTTGGATTTCTCATCTGGTCGTAGCCAAGCTACTCTTCATTTTAAGGCAAATATACTGCACTGCACAAAAGAAAGTGTGCCAGGTATCCTCAATTACGTTGAATATTAACATACCTGAAGCCACACAGGGCAAGGTTGGAGGGGAGAAAAGTGGTCACCTCTTTGTTTCCCAGTTCTGGACTGCATGGGGCCAAAGTAACTCTGGAAGTAAATTAAAGCAACCTAAAGACTACTGCTCCAGCAAATGGGCCAATAGGATCCAATGTGAACCTGGAAGAGCAAGAGTACCTTCTGAAGCCCCCTAAATAAAGCAGGGAAGTGGGCTATGTAGCATTAAATACATTAAAGAATATGCTCTAGTTACCTTAATTTAAAAAGAAATATATACATGTGCATATATTACATTCCACATATTACAAGTCAGTATTTTCCTAAATCTTTTAAGTCTTAGATTTTTGCAGGTAGTATGAAAGACTTGGTCCATATGGCCTTATCTTTTCCCATTTAGAAATAAGAAGGGTTTTGACTTAATTTTCATCTGCTATACAAGCTTCCTTGTGTCAGCACTGAGAGCTGTGCATCGATTATATAATGGTTATGGAAAGCAAGTGTACAGCACGTACCTCTGTTTGTAACCTCATTTAAAATGTGAAAGCATCAAAATGCCTACTGGAAGCTAATACAGCTCTTCACATTTTAAAATCTGGCTGAGCAGAATACCAAGGCAGAAGCCACATTTTATGAGTAACAGGTAGCGAACTCTGGTATATACACATTTAATTTGGATATGAGATGATAGCCCTGAAGATAATAAGGAAGCCATATCCTGTCTTATACAACCAACACATTGACTTCAAGGATTGCAGGACCAAATCCACAACTTTGTTATAGTTGTTTTTCCTCTTTCATAATAAGGGATAATAATGAAAAAAGCAAGATTGTAGAGCTGGCCTTCTTCACATTAAAGGCTTACTTTAGCGAGTAGCACCATTGACTACAACTTCCAGAGGACTAGCCATGTTAGTCTGTATACAGCAAAAACAATGAGAGATCTGTGGCACCTTAAAGACTAACACATTTCTTTGGGCATAAGCTTTCATGGGCTGCAACCCACATCATCAGATGCATCTGACGATGGGGGTTGCAGCCCACAAAAGTTTATGCCCAGAGAAGTTTGTTAGTCTTTAAGGTGCAATAAGACTTGGAGGCTATGTCTACCCTTGAAAAGTTAGGTCGACTTTAGGAAGTCAACTTAAAGTGGACCTTATTAAATCGACTTAACAAAAGTCGACTTAACTTTTCAAGTGTAGACGTGGCCCCTTTTCGACCTTATTAAGTCGACTTAACATTTTAAGTTGACTTAAAAAGGTTCACCTAAGCACTACTCCACATCTCCACTGGCTTAAGTCAACTTAATAAAGTCAACTTAAGCCCTAGTACGAATTAAAACAAGGTGTTATTAATTCGAACTAACTTTTCCTTAATTTGACTTAAGGAGCAGTGTAAATCTAATTAAGGAAAGCCCAGTATAGACGCGGAGTAAATTAAGTCGACTTAAGCCTCCTTAAGTTGATTTAATTTCTAAGTGTAGATGCATCCATATTAACTACAGTGGGACTACTTGTCTAAGCACTTCCTGTGTCAAGTAAGGGTTCCTCAGTCTAGTGCAAAGCTATCTGACAAAAGTCAATGTGTTCTCAAGTTCTAAAAGGTCTCCCAGTTACAAATTAGTTTTCTTTTAAAATTAAAATTGCTAACATTTATGAAGGGCTATGTGAGTAATGAGCAGTTGTTCACAGGAGTTGTCACACTAACGTCAAAAGGAGTACACCTGTGAGCAATTACAAACAGGTACAAGCAATGTGTTCACAATGTGACCCTAAACAAAGTCAAAAAAAGGCCCCAGTCCTGCAAATGCCTATGCAAGTACTCTCACTAAAGTCAATGTGACCGCTAATGGTAGGAAAGGTAAGAATATGCATAATCATTACAAGGCTCAGGACCTGATTAATATACCTTATCTTCAAAACGTATATGTCCTGCCTTAAAATTAATATGTCCTGCCTTCACAACACAAGACCAGAGTTATATATATGTTCATGGCTATGTCCAAACTGTCATGGGGATATGAAGTATGGCCGTCACATTAAATGTGTTGTATTCATACCGTTAGGGACACTGAAATGTTTTTTGTGAGGAAAATACCAAGAATTTTGAAAAAAAAATATTTAAAAATGGCTCATAGCATTTATGCAAAGTGATTTCATTTCCGTTAGAGAGAAACAAAATACAGGAAAATATGGTGTGGGGGAGGTTATAGCTTGAAGCCCTTATCATATAAACAACACAGGAGAGTAATGAAGCAGTTACAAATTTGCAGTGACTTTTAATATTTTGAAATTCAAAATAGTGTGTTTGGAACTCCTTTTATGTACACAATGAGTCCTAACATTTTCAAAAGCATTGATTGCTTTGCTCGGGTTTTGGTTATCCAATGAGTGACACCCTGGGCTTGACTTCCAGCAGTCCTGAGCATTTCCAGTTCCCATTACCTTCATTTGAAGTTGTAGGTGCTCAGCACTTCTGAAAAGCAAGCTCAAGCTGGCAACTCCAGCAATAAGACTTTCAAAATCCAATGATGATTTGAAAAATTGAGCACAACTCTCCTGGTTACCCAAAGGGCCCTGTGCCAATATTTAGGGAGTGGGATAAGGGAGCCTGCACACTCTTAAAGAGGAAGCTAATGAGCTCTTCTGGGCTCAGCCAGCACTAACCACGTACAACTTTGGGGCTTGTTCTGCCTGGAGGGAGGAAGCTTAAAAAAGGGAAAGCTTAATCTAGGAAAGGGAACAACTAGGGGAAGACAGCTGTGCCTCAGAGCTGACTATGGGATTAGATGTGAAGAGGTAGACAGAGGCAGATCCTGCTGCCCCTAAGACTGCTTGAAGCTGATATTGAATGGGTGTTATGAAAATGGGAGTATCTACGAATGGACTTTCACTCTGATCAGGAAGCTAAAAATCCTACAGACTAGATGGGCCCCAAAGGGGTGACCAAGGCTATGTCTACACTAGAAAAGTTAAGTCGACTTTATTAAGTCAACTTAATAAGGTCAACTTTAAATCGACTTAAAGTTGACCTTATTAAGTCAACTTAACAAAAGTCGACTTAACTTTTCAAGTGTAGTCATAGCCCCTTTTTGACCTTATTAAGTTGATTTAAGACTTTAAGTCGACTTAATACGGTGGATTTAGGCGCTAATCCCTGTCCACACTGGCTTAAATTGACCTAAAACGAGGTGTTATTAGGTCAACTTAACTTTTCCTTAAGTTGACTTAAGGAAAGCCCAGTGTGGACACGGAGTAGTTCAATCGACTTAAGCCTCCTTAAGTCGACTTAATTTGTAAGTGTAGACGCACCCCAAGAAACTAAGCACTTTATTTTCCTTTCTTTCTTTACTTGATCCTTCCTGTCCTCAGGGAGGAGAAAGAACCTTGTTTATTTGGAAAGACTCAGCTATCCCCTGAGCAGGAGAAGGACTGTGAGTGTCCAAGACGGGAAGGTGGGGACTCAAAGGGCTCCCACCCAACAGAAGTAGTGGAGAATGCAGGTAGCATACACCTGACACACAGGTGAAAGAAAAGAACAACAAACAAACAAAGCAGCCAGAGGGGGCAGTAGAGCCTAGTAGCGCTAAACATGATGGAAGCTGAGCAGGGGTTTAAATGGTTAGCTGAGATGCAGCAGCAAGTGGCTGAGCAGCAGCAGCTCCAGTAGCAACTGTGGCAGCAGTGGACTACCCACCACCAACTCCACGTGATGTCACAGCTGTGGAAGGAACTATTGACCTGCAGCAGGCACTCCACAAAGAGACGATACAAAAGATACTACCAACGCTGTGCTCAAGCTTCCACTTAAGTGTGTGCCCCACCAATACCCATGAAGCTAACAAAGAGGGGACTGGACAATGAGCCTAAGTTCTTTTTTAATGACCTTTGAGAGAGTAGCACTAGAATCCCAGTGGCTCCATGCTTGAAGGATCTTGCACAGGCAGCTTACTTATCCACCCTTACTTATTCCACCTGGACTTGGAACAGGCTAAAGTCCACCATTTTGGAATATCTGGGCATTTCTGAGGAAACCCACCACCAGTATTTCTGATCCAAAAACTATCGAAAAGGGGCCACATCCTGGGTAGTAGTTAGGGTGACCAGATGTAGCAATTTTATAGGGATGGTCCCAATTTTGGGGGTGTTGTCGTATAAAAGTGCCTATATCCCCATAACGCTGTCCTGATTTTCACGCTTGCTATCTGGTTCCCCTAGTAGTAGTGTACCATTTGAAGGAACAGTGTTAAAAGTGGATCCACCTGAAAGAACAATTTGTCCTAGGTTTCCAAGTCAATTGTGACTGAATGATTTAGAAGGATACTATCCCAAAAGGCAGAAAGAGGGTATTACTGCCTGCCTCTAGACTCTAGAGGCTGAAAGGTCACTAGATTCAGAATTCCCAAGGGGGAATGCCATAGGGGAAGGTGACCTCAAACTGGTAACACTCATTTTGAGAGGTTCATCTCTTGGAAGTCAGATGAGCTGCTAGACTGCGAGAAATCCAGATGGGATAGGCAAGGGGATCGGGCTTGGAAACAACACTGCCAGTGGGACAACCAGGCAGTGTATGCAACTGAAGTAGGACCTGCAGAAATGAGGCCTGGCACTACTGAAGAGCTAAGTTCATTCTCAGGTGGGAAAGTTGCCATCAATGCTAGCCTGGTAGTTTGCTACTTCTGATAGCAGACAGGATGAATAAAGAAAGAGTGCCTTCTGAAAGACTGAAAATACATCCAGGCCTGGGACTGCAGACACTCATATATGGAAAAAGGCTCCCCCCAAGTTGATGGCACCAGGGATGGTCCAAAGAAAGAGAGTTCAAGGATCCTTTTACCTTGACTGTAGTCAGGTGGGGATTCAAGCCTCTTTAGTTGGAGACACGGACACGTCTTAAAGATCAGTTCACCTACCATGCATAAATGGTGATATGAAAACCTACCCCAAGCAACATTAACAACTGAACAGGGAGACATATACCACAGTAAGAACTATAGTTCTGGCTGAGAAATTGGCCAGGACTGGCCCTTCTTTTTACAAGACAGTATCCAAGAGGCCCGCTCAGCAAATGGGGTCCAGGTCCACCATTGCAAAATGAACCGGAAAGCCTGGTAAACTTCAGGGAATTGGAAGACACTGGGGCGGGAACATCATGAGCAACATAGCCATCTTCCCCCTACCGTGAAGGAAGAGGTAATCAGTTTGGACCTAGAAACTCTCTTTACAGTCCAGGAGTCTTGTGAAGTAGCAGAGGTGTGGCCCTTCACTGAATAGTGCTTATGAACAATTGGCCCTCATAAATGAGAAAGTAATGAAGCCTTGGCAGGTCAAGTATTATACATGCTTCATGCTTGAAGAAAGGAACCTGTGTTGAGTTGAAAGAGATCCACAGACCAGAGCAACAACTACACGTCCTGTTTGCAGTGCAAGTATCGCCAGACAGTGTTGCAGATCATCAGGGCCATTCTATGAACTGGTCTGATTCTATTGGCTGGGCATGCATCAGGAGGTGAGAGAATACTGTTCCTTCTGCACCTTGTGCCAGCTCTCCGGTGACAAAGGGATTCCCAACACCTCTTTGGTCCCTTTGCCATTGATTGAGAAACCCTTCAGAAGAATTCAGTTAGACAGGAACACATCTGGGCACCAGTACACATTAATGTTTAATGACTATTCAACCAGGTACCTGGAGGCTGTTCTAATTCTCTCAGAAAAAGACGTGTGTTAGCTGCAGAGCTCCTTAAGATCTTCTCACATGTGGAATTTCACCTGGAAATTCTAATTGAGCAAGAGACTCACTTCACCTACCAGGTGATATAATCATAGAAGATTAGGGTTGGAAGTGACTTCAGGAGATCATCTAGTCCAACCCCCTCTTCAAAGCAAGACCAACCCCAACTAAATCATCCCAGCCAGAGTTTTGTCAACCCTCAACCTTAAATATCTCTAGATGGAGATTCCACCACCTCCAGAGGTAACCCATTCCAGTGCTTCCTCACTCTCCTAGTGAAAAAGCTTTTCCTAATTTCCAATCCAGACCTCCCCCACTGCAACTTGAGACCATTGCTCCTTGTTCTGTCATCTGCCACTACTGAAAATAGTCTAGCTCCATCCTTCCTGGAACCCCCTTTCAGGTACTTGAAGGCTACTAACAAATCCATTCGCCACTCTTCTCTTCTGCAGATTAAATGACCCCAGTTCTCTCAACCTCTCCTCACAAGTCATGTGCCCCAGCTACCTAATTATTTTTGCTGCCATCCACTGGACTCTCTCCAATTTGCCCACATCGTTCCTGTAATGGAGGGTTTAAAACTGGACATGGTATTCCAGATGTGGCCTCACCAGTAGTGAATAGAGGGGAATAATCACTTCCCTCAATCTGTTGGCAATGCTCCTTCTAATGCAGTCCGCTATGCTGTTAGCCCTATTGGCAATAAGGGCACACTGTTGACTCATATCAAGGTTCTTGTCCATTGTAATCTATAGGTAGTTTCTATAGAACTGCTGCTTAGCTAGATGGTCCCCAGTCTAGAAGCAGTGCATGGCATTCTTCTGTTCTAAGTGCAGGACTCTGCACTTGTCCTTGTTGAACATCATCAGCTCTCTTTTGGCCCAATCCTCATATTTATCTAGGTCTCTTGATATCCTATCTCTACCCTCCAGCCATGAGCATCAGCATGCTCCCCCGTCAGGGAGGTTAGCTCTTGCCACGCCCTTTACACCTGAAGTGCTACCCCCGTCCCTCCTCTAACGCCTGAGGCCATGACTCCTCTTGCCTACTGTCAGAGTTCCCGTCAGCCCTCTTAGCCCCCTCTGTGCCCCAGCAGAGCAGAGCAGCACCTGGCTGGAGTAAATCAGTCCCAAACCCTGGCCAGTCCCAGGTCATAGTTGGGCAGCCCTCTTCCACTCTGTCCCTCCCCGTCAAGCCCCAGTCAGCATGGAGTAGCCTCCTCCGCCTGCCCCCCACACACTTAGGCCTGGCGCTGGAGTGGAGCCACTCAGCTGGCACCAGGAGCAGTCCTGACTGGGCCAGCCAACCAGTGTCTACGTTACCTGCTGCTCGCCTATGAGGAATGGGAAGATGTGGAGCCACTGTGGGCCATGCATTCAGCAATATGGCCGTGGTGGCTGCACCAAGGGAGGCTTAACTTTCTCCAGCCTATTCTACCCATCACCTTTGATACCCATCACATAGCGTATTTACCACTCCCCTCATCTTAGCATCACCCGCAAACTTGTTGAGGGTGCAATCCACCCATCAGCCAAATCATTAATTGAAGATATTGAATAAAACTGTTCTCAGGACCGACTTTTGGAGCATTTTGCTTGATACCAGCTGCCAACTAGACATCAAGCCATTGATCAATACCTGTTGAGACTGGTCAAAAGATTGAACCTTTCTTTCTTTCTTTCTTTCTTTCTTTCTTTCTTTCTTTCTTTCTT
>ML686006.1:7039280-7051017 GCA_007922175.1 Pelusios castaneus
CTTTCTTTCTTTCTTTCTTTCTTTCTTTCTTTCTTTCTTTCTTTCTTTCTTCATGTCCAAGGATGCAGAAAGAATCTTGTTTGGAGAGACTCTGTTATCCGAAGGACTTTGTGAGTGTCAGAGAAGGGAAGCAACCCAAACTGTGGTCTAGTAAAGAGTCAGGGGTTCCCCCAATCCACCCATCACCAAAACTACTGTATGTCCATTGTTCATACCCTTTTCTCTGCCTCCCCCTCATCTTCACTTTTGTTTTGTAATGTCCACTATTGTTGAAACTAAATCCTTTCTACTGGTTATGTGCTGTTCCTCTCTGCCAAATGTAGTTTTCAGTAAGCAGATACAATTCTCAGTGGACCTAGTTTTCAGTTATCTCCATGATATCCTTTGCACAGGAACGGAGGGGGTAATGGTAGAAAAGATAGTTTTATATCAACTTGGAATCCCTCTCTATCCAGGAGCTGACTGTTGGCTCCCAGTGTAAGTTAGAACAGCCTGGAAACTGCTCTTGTATAGACGCAGCTGCTGAAATGATAACTTAGGATAAGGTCCCATTGAACCATTTCAGCAGCTAGGAATAGCTCAGATGCTTCAGCACTTCACCCTTTATCTCTTCTTTCTGGCCACTCCCCAAACCCACATGTGGCTCTGTTCTACCAAAGAAATCCCCTATGCTGAATATTCCTTTGTGACATGATCTGCCTGCTTTGCAGCCATAAAGTTCCTGCTGTCGTAATGGTATAACAAAGCTTTATGGCAATGGACAGTCAGGACAGTGACATCAATGAAAATTTCACTTGCTCCTACTGTGCTGAATTTTAACACCAGAATACAAAAGCTGTGTAAATTACTCATTTACACATTGTGAATGCTCAAGCAGTACAAATTACACAATTTGCCACTTACACCCATTTTCTGATCATTTCACAACATTTCTGCCTTGCTCTTAGGCCCTCAAAAACAGAAGTAACTGGACATCTGATACACAGGGGCTTAGGTTTTGTGTGGTTGATTGACATTTATTCTCAATATATTAGTTTTGATGGGATCAAAACTACATTGTTGTCAAAGCTTCATTGATATAACTTCTCATAGAAAATGGAGGAAAACAAACAGGCACTCATTAAAACAGGAAGATTTTTCCTGATTTTTCTCTGTTAGTAATAATGATTTTGCACTGTATATCTAGAGGCTGAATATTAGTTGCATTAAATTTAAACTATCCTATTTCAGAACTTGTTGTGTGTGTGTTTGTTTTGTTTTGTTTTTTTGCCATTTCAGTATCATGTTTGAATGTGCACGGAGATAATCTCTATGCAGCTTCTATTCACAGCAGCCTAATCCTTACCATGAGAATTCTCAGTGACAGCACATGGAGGTTTATCTAAGTCGGCAACAGGAACTTAAAATATAACTAGTATAACAGCCTCTGTAAGGTAAAAATAAGTCAAAAGAACAAGGATACTGGCCACTTGAAAAAAAACATGTATAATGTACTCTAAATATCACCACCAAAGGGATCAGCATATTTAAGCAGACACTCCAGGAGGCAACCTATTTGCATGATTTTCACATTTGCGTGGGATAAGGTACCAGACCAAAACACTGACACACTTTAACCACCAGAAAATTGCAATAAATCACTTATGCCTGCAGGGCATTATAGTTTGATTATAGACAATTTCCCTTTCATAATAGTAAAATAAGAAGAGAGGCCAAGGCCAGGGCATTAACTGGATATTTTTGACATTGGCTTTGCATCACTGACAGGGAGTCAGAAAGCTGTTTTTGCGCATATATTTATATCATACCATTTTATAATTTTAAGTATTGACACTGGTTAAGCATTTTATGTTCAAACATGGCAGCATACTTATTTACAAAGTTCTATCGTGTTAGAGCAACCAACAAAACGCTGGAACCCCACGGTTAAAAGAGTGGGTTTTGCTGCGCAGCTAATAGACAGTGTGTGGTAGCAGAGGAATGTGTCACAGTAATGCAGAGAGCTGTAATGATGTCAACTTGTTATTTACTTTCCAAAGCTGAATGACTGAGCAAGGCGAAAGGAGAATCAATCAACCACGATGTGACTCTACAGGCGGAAAAAACACAGCACTCTCACCAGTAAGAGGTTGGGGGAAGGGAAGCACATGTAACCAGGGCAATGTTGCATCATTTATTTGCATCGGTTTTTGTATTGCTCCCTTCTTTTCTTGATTGAATGTAATATCTCAGTATCAAGCTGTACAAATCCAGAGAAAAATAAGAAGGGCATGTTCAAGGCAAAAGAACAACAACATATTTGGGGGTGTTGAATTTCAACTGATGTATAATAAAATCCATTCTGCTGATTCACAATTATGGAGACTGTGTAAGTCCATATTTTAATGTGCTCTAATAATGTTATAGAAACATTAGTCTTACATCACTCGTTCTATAATAAGATATATAAGAATTTATTTTTGCTTATGGTTTTGTTTTTTTGATTGGTGAGCTCCCAGCTATTTTAAAATTTGAAAAACACTCGTCTTTTGATCAGATTGTTATGTTTCAGGTTATTTTGAGAATTAGGCTTTTGCTATCTGGTTTAATATAAAGGAAAACACTTAATAGGTAGAAAAATAGAAGGTGGTTCTGGGGTATTTTTCCAATTGGGTTAACAGATGAATGGTTTGGCATTCAATAACTATACACTATTACCATAAAGACTTCCTTGGAGGATTGTGGAAATGTAAATTAGATTTATTTTAAGATGACTTTTCAAAACTGATTTTTGTGAACATTTTTGCATTTGAAATCTGAAGACCCTTCCAGCAGCCTAAAACTTGCAAAATAATAGTGTAAACTAATACATAATTTAATATAATTAATGCAAACTAAACAATCCCCGACCTTCATGGAAATATAATATATGCTCATGTCTGTGTACACAGAATCACAGAGAAACTGTAAGTGTGGGGGGCAGGGAGAAATAAGTGTTTATGCATGTTTGACATTTTTTTTTTTATTGCTGAGTCCACAGGGTTAATATCTCGTTTTTCTAGTAGATGGCGGAAGGCTGATTTAAAAAACAAAACAAAACTGGGATTCAAAATAATGATAAAAATAAGCCTTAAGTGATTAAACAAGTTACCTAGGTTTTAGAGGGGGGGGCACACATTTTTTGGTGGGAGGGCTTTTGTTGTTTGAAGTTTTCTAGGGGGGTGTGGAGACTGATTTTGGAGGAAGGGCTGGGGAGAGTATTGAGAGAGGGATTTTTGCTATCTTCCCCTAGTTCAGGTCAATGTGCCTGGTTGGTTCTCCCCCCCCCCCCCCTCCTCCTCTCCTCTCCAGGTCACTGACTATCTCTGTGTGTCTTTCTCTCAGTCCTTCTCCTGCTCCTGCTGCTTCTTGTCTCTGGAAACCTTAGACACACACTCACACCAAACACATTAACTCTGTTAATGAAGAGTGAGCAGCAGCACCTCCTGACCGCCATTCCGCACCAAAAACTTTCCATTTTCCTTTTCCCACTTTCTGGGACTTCCTTTTGATTTTGCTGTGTGGAGGAGGAGGAGTGTGTGTGTGTGTGGTGGTGGGATTTACAGTCTCCTTTAACGCTTGCTGGGACCTAGGAAAAGAAGAGTTACACCATGTACTGCAAGTGAAAAAAAAAAAAGTCTCTGTGTATGTTTCTTGCAGAAGTTGAGGCTTTTCTCTGCTGCTTCCAGAAGTGAAAGCTGTGCCTTTAACACACATTGAGTGAGGTGAGTTTGGAGGACTGATTATTCATCATTTGGCCCTTTTTGTGTGCGTGTATGTGACAAATGCAATTTAGTGATTAAAACGGCTTGCCTTTGCCATATTTTTTTAGTGCTTGCAATCAATTTCTTCGTGTTCCCCTCTTCTCCTTTTGTAGCTGATTCTGTTGGATTTATGACTGTTTCTTTTAGGATTTCCCACATTTTGCTGTGTGTCTCTCTCAAGTGTGGCATGATTTTGTGTGTTTTCCCCTAAAGTCATTGGAACAGACTAGAAAGTCTTACATTGTTGGCAGGTTTACTATCAGTGGTGTTAATTTGGCTGGAGTTTCTAAACCCTAGTTGATTTTTAAGGTAGAGTGGTAACAAAATGTGGTGGCTTTAGAAGTGCTCCTCTGAATGAGGGGAAGGGGACTTGTTTGTTTGGGGGAGGAGGGGAGATTTGTGTTTGTGGGTCTTTTGATTTGTGTAAGAGAGGGGTTAGTGAGCTTGAAGGGGAATTTTTGAAATGATAACGTAGCTCTAAGAAGCTCACATTTCCCCCTAGCATTTCACAAAATAAAAGGTATTCACACTACATTGGAGAGTGTGGAGTTTGCACAATCCAAAGTGGGGGAGGGGAATCCCATTCATCTGGTGTTTGAATCAGCAAGCACAGGAGTTGATCACTCTCTAGTGAATCGAAGTTTAGCTCCAAGTTAGATAAACAAGCTAATTTTTGTTTATGATTTGTAGTACTGTCATCTAACTTAAAAGCAGTCCTTTAACAACAAAGTGATGGACCAGTGCTGATGTTTTGGGAAAAATATTCAGTGTGACTTGTATTACAAGCAGAGTACTGCAGTCCTTGCAGGAAAACAAAATTGCAGACCTGTTGCATATATTTTGATGCAAAACAATAAGTGTTTGATCATTTATCATGAACATATTAAGATAACAAGACATTACTATTGAGTTACTGTACCCACTATAGCTATTTAGCAGCACAGGAGACAAGTAGGTATCTTTCTCCCAACTATAATCCTTTTATTGATTCTGTTTCCTGTTTTGTGTTGCTGTTTTAATCTCAGCAGTTCATTTATTTTGTTTTAAAAGGGTGTGAGGTCAAGTAGTATTGCATGATGTTATACTAATGACCCTTGGCCTATTTAATTACATGTTGTTGAATTCTCAAATAGGCATAGTGTACACAAAACCACACCCTAAAAGTTGGACTTACAGTAAATACTACTTTCTTTTAAAGTCTGCATTCATTTCGAATAAGGCCTCTTCCTATTGTCTTATAAGATCTGTCAACTTCCTACACATGGATTTTATATTATTAGTATGTTCCCCTCCCCACCCCCCATGCAATTCTCTTTTAAAGTAGGAGGCTGAGGGATAAGCAGTCTATTTCAGAGGCCACATGAAATAAAAAGAAAAAAAGCTTTAACATATTATATCAGAAGGCTAAAATATTCTATCAAAAAGATCATTTCCATGACAGATTGTGATCAGAGTGAATGCTGAGTTTAAAATAAAGGTATCAAGATTGCTAGTTTAGTCTAACATTTAAAAAAATAAAGTGTCCTTGGAAACATTGAAATTGGGTAACAAATGCAGGGCTTACACAGTGCCAAGTGTAATGTCACATTTTTCTTCCTTGACCCATTTATTAATGAATCCTTAACTGAGACTGCTCACACAGCATATACAAGATTAAATACAGTAAACCTGGCTTACCACATGGTGGATGTAGGCCTCTTGGCTAGCCTAGAACTATATGGACAAGATGTTAACAAACCTAGAGACATCTCACAGTTTTCAAATTAAAGAATTTCATTTTATGTGATGTCTGACAGGATGGGCGCAAGAGCAGCATTTCAGAGTTCTTAATTCTGTTGTTGTGGTAAATGACAGTTAATAATTGCAACATCACAAATATGGTCAGATTCAAATAGGGAACCCTTCCCCACTAGATCTGCCAGTGGGGGTGGGTTGGACAGAATAAGAGACAGACTTGCATATATTAAAACTGAATTAAACCTTTCTTGGGTAAAACTTGTCTCGAGTAACCTTTCAGTAATAGTAAAACTGGCAGAGATTTAATAGAGCAACTGTATCTCAATGTAAGTGCTTCAGAGGACTAAAGAAGAACCAGGCCATTTTTAAGATTAAAAAGTCTGTCTTAGTGCTAAAGAGGATAAATAATTATACATGCATAGAAACATTGGCAGCTGCACAATAGTCCAAGTGCCCTTAGAAGAAATCTCTGAAAGGAAGTTGTCTTCTGTATCAACTCCTCCTTTTCCCCCAAGTAAGTTAACTTGTATATCCTACCTTTTTCATAGCAATATTGATGGGACTGCTTCTTGCTCTTTTATTTCAGGGCTCATTTCTGAAAGCCTCTCATAAGGCTAGGCTTAATTTTGAGGATGGAGAAGAACTTTTCTTTCTTTCAGAGCTCTGAGGCGTCCTCTCTACCAGTTTTTCCTGTTTGCCATTCTCCCACTTATTTATAAATGAGTTTTCCCCCACCTCAGGATCAGAACCAGACCTGTCCTTCAGTGGTTCATCATTTGGAAGAGCTTTCAGAATTACTGTGGCTGCTTAGGCTTCAGCAGTTCTCAAAGGCCCAGATCCCTGAGGTTGAGAAGGACTGGATGAAACCTCCTTTAGAATTCAGGAATACTAGCCATTAATGGTCCAGCTAGGTCAGTATTAAGGTATGCTAGAATACACAGCAGCATTCTGAGGTCTGGCCATCTGGGCAAAGAGGCACCAGGTGGGAAGAGTGACCCAGGAATTCTTTATGGTAGTGCTAGGTCCCTGGGTCAGCCCACTTCAATATTCTTTGTTATTTCTTACAGTTTTCAAATGGAGTTGTAAAATTTACACTTTAGCTGATTTTGCAGTGATGCATGCTTGTTTGCCCCAACTCATCATGTCCTAGGAGATGGTTTCCCACCCTGAACAGTTTACAAGCAAAATAGAGAAGACAGACAAAGGGCAGATGGGGAAACAGAGACATGAAGTAACTTGCCCAAGGTCATAGAAGTTGGTGGCAGAACCAGGAAGAGACTCCAGACAGAACTCCTAACTCCTTGTGCAGTGCTCTATCCATTGGACCCCATTGTTTGTGCATCTCTGTTGGGAGTGGAGTGCCACAGTTAATGATAAATAAGTATGGGGAAGGGCAAAAAAAAACAAAACAAAGAGAGTCCTGTGGCACTTATAAAGACTAACAGATTTATTTATTGCATGAGCTTTCGTGGGAGAAAATCCCACTTCGTCAGACGCTTTGAAGATGGCTCTTCAAAGGTTCTGACTAAATGCATGAGCTTTCTTGAGAGAAAATCCCATTTAGTCAGAACCTTTGAAGATCCATCTTCAAAGTGTGCGAGGAAGTGGGATTTTCTCCCATGAAAGCTCATGCAATAAATGAATCTGTCAGTCATAATTTATAAGTGCCACAGGACTCTCTTTGTTTTTCTGCAGTAGACCAACACGGCTAACCCTTTGGAACTTGACTATGGGAAAGGGTGGATTTCCCTGCATCTCTGCTGGGCGCATTGTGTGCCTTGAGTTTTCATTATTTTTTATTATTGATTTGTAAAATCACAAAGAATTTTTAACTCTCATAAGCAGGGCCAGGTTATTTTTCATGACTTCCATCTTGCCTCCTGATGAAAATATTTTTGTAAACTGTTTTTTTTCCCTAGCTGCTAAATTAAATTACACTCCCCTCTTCCCCCCTATTTTTAGATACAAGGAAATAGCTGACCTCTTTACAGCAAGAACACAGAGCCCTTGGGTACCATTTATAGGTTGCTTCCAAATGGCCTACTTGGACAGGTTGGTTAAAATTAAACAAAAACACTGGAACTACAACCCTGCAAAGGGATAACAGCCTCTTCTGAATAAATGTATTTTTAACTTGCGTAAATCTAAGAGAAATATCTGAAGATGAAAATGTGACTTCAGGGCATTCTTCTCCCCTTTGGTAGATGAGTCAGCATTGTAGGGTGTTTGTGGCCATCTGAAAGTTAATATCATGAGATTTCATTTAAAATTGATTTATCTAATTTATATACTAGAAGTCCCACGTGCACTGTACCCCTGTGGAAATAAGGAAGGCTGTCTGCTTTCATAGCGAAGGATAATATTTCCCTTCACCCTCTCTCACATCAAACAGAATGTACCTAAACAGAGATTTCTAAGTTGTACCTATTAAAATGTGGTAGTTACACAGATGCATGAAACCTGATTTTGTAAGCTGTTTGTCTTGGCTCCTTCAGACTCAGGCCTGAACTTATATGTAGATAATGCTTGGTCCTGTCATAAGTCCAGGGAACCGCACTAGATGACCTCTCAAAGTGCTTTCCAGTCCTATGATTCTGTGGAGGCTTGGAAGAATTCAGGTTTTTTTGTTGGTAAAGGTAGATTTCACTGTACACATGCACACACAGATGAAAAATTATTTCCATAGATGAGAAGTTTACAGCTGTGAATTTTTTTTTTTACTTGAATACTTATTAGAGGTAAGGATATTTACTTTGTATATTTTGACATGTGATGTTGCCAATTTGTGTTTTAAAGACTATGAAACATCATCTTTTTGCATCTCAGTGCCTTCTGTCATTAAATAATTATTTTCTACTCCCCTGTGATTTACTACAACTGTGAACATTTAAATTAATAAACAACTAAAAAAAGCTTAAAAATAAACATTGATACTATCCATTAAAATTATACATATAAAATCTAATTATATCAGACCTACTTATATGCAAGAGAGACAGATCATTTTGTCTCTCCTATTACTTTTCACTCATGGATCTGCTGTGTCCTTGGTTTCAGTGATGTCATGGCCTCAATAAATATTGCATTGCATCAGTATTTGGTGATACCTTCATTTGCTGACGATAACGTTCTTGGTACCTTACTCCCCTCCCCACCCCAGTTCCAGTTTCCTTGTTCAGATTAATTTATGTTGCCAAAATGACACAGGATGGGGAAAAGATTCGGATTTAGGAACATCTGATAGATCCAGATTACTTTTATTTTCTGTTGACTTCGTGCAGGTCTCAATAGACGGTGTATCAGAGTATCAGTATTGCAAGCAGAGGAGGTCAAGTAATGTGATTGAACAATCAATATATGTCTGGTTTGTCCTTTTTAAATTGAGACTGGGACACAAGTATTTAGAATTTCATAATAATGGCTAAGTATTGTGCTGTTTAGGACATAATGCAGTCTTATTTCAACCAAGTATAGCATTGATGTAATTTAAAATGTGTGTATCTAATAAAAGAGTCCTGTGATGGAGGAGAGGTTGTTATTTTGAATGCCTTAGGAAGGTGCATTGCATAAATATATATTTGCTTGAGTGTTGAAGCTAGCTGATTTATTATACAAAATATAAGGTGCACTAGATGTGTTAATCATAGATTAGTAGTACTGATGGTGTGCAAGAGTTAGATGCATACTCATCAAAGTCCTTATTCTTATCAGGTTGTGACTTTTATTATGCTACTTTGTGGTTACATCTGTCGTCTTCCATTGGAGGGTAGAATGAGATGTGTGCGTGTGTTTTAAGCAACTTTCTTTACTAATAGACAGAGTAGTATATATTTATTAATCTAAATTAGATTTCATTTTCTGACATACATTTCGTTCTCTGACTCCTGGTTTTAGTTGTAATTTACCCTGTACCTTGTCTTCACACCCTACAAGGCTTCAAGTATGCTTTACAACACCACATAATGTACACACTGAAATTTCTTCTATTGGAAAATATGGTAACATTGAACTTTGAGTTCTGTTTTTTTAGTGAAGCGCAACTTCCCACAGTGGCAAATACATTATTAATTCAATGAAGCTACAAAGTTTTTTCCAGCATTTAAATGACATTTAGAAAATACCATTTAAAGTTTTCTTTAAAAAAACAAACAGGAAGAAGGTTTGCTTTTAGTGCAGAGAGTCTTATTCTGCAGGGTGATGAAAATAAATCTTTATTCTCCTTTTTGGAACTCAGTAAACTCCACATTGGACACTTAAATTTGGCTTTTGCTGTGTTTTGCAATACAGCATTATCAGCTATTCATTAAACATAGCTCATAGAAGAGGTACTCTGGAGTGTAGTCTGTGTGAAAGCCAACCATTTACAACTTAATACTTCAAAAATGAAAAATCATCGTCTGAGAACACTGATGAAAGGACAGTGTCTTATTATCATGATTAGGCAGATGTGCAATTTTCATTACATAAAGTTGATGCTTGAAAAAGTGCACTGTTTATACTGCTTTCAACACATTCCAGTAGCCTACAACAGAATGATTCAAAAACTCCTGCCAGAAGTACTAACCAACATAGTGTTCAGTGAAATGTACACACACAAGGGTTTTCGAGTAACATCAAGTAAAACCATCGACTCAGTGGAAGCCAGTATGAATTAAAGGTTTGATGAAAAACAAATTTCTAATTGTTACAACTCTTTGAGGTTTTAAAGTTATAAATTGGTATCCAGGTGTACACCAGTTGGTTTCAATCCAGTTTTAGTGGACGGAACATGCATGCAACCCCCTACTCCGCATGATTATAATGAACTCTCTTGCTGGCAGTCTCAACAGAGCCAAGATCTGAATGGGCATAGATGCTGAACTATCCTCTTACCCAGGGCCGGCTCAACCTTATAGGCAAACTAGGCAGTTGCCTGGAGCACCAAATGAGACAGAATTGATTTTTTTTATCTATTAAAAAATTAATATATTATCTCTTATAAAATGTGGAGAGAGGGGTGCAAAAATCATAGTTTGCCTACAGTGCCAAAAACCCTTGGGCCGGTCCTTCTCTTACCTGATACTCCTTCATAGCTATGGTTGAAGCTCACTATAGAGTGTAAAAGCTTAGCTCAGATAGTATCTATGCACATTATAGAGATTAGTTTCCAAGGATATCTGTCTGGTTCCTTTGACAATAACAAAAACCACTTAACCCCTTCTCTCCACACCCATGTGCACACATGAAATAGACCAGTAAGAAAGCAGCTTGTTGATGAAATTGCTTGAAGTATGGGCCTATTCGGTCACACCAAATTCTTTGTCATTTTCAGAACTGGTTGACTTTATGTGCTTCCAACTGTTTCATCTGTTGTTTTATCTTTGACTTTTTCTTCTTTTAGGTTAAGATGCTTTTTAAAACCTTTTTTATGTTAATCTTTAGCGGTCAAGATAACATAGCTGATATTTTTTTGTTTTGAATGTCTAATGAAATAATCATTTTATTTTTTAAAAGGAAAAAGTGTTCCAAATGACCGTTACAAGACAGTACAAGCCACTCACTTTCACAATTTGATAATTTATAGTGGCTTTTAAATGACTTAATCTGTCTCACAGAAGTGCTAGGAATACTAGTTAATTCATGTTTGTAAAGTGTTTTAAGATCAGAAAACCCCCCAAAAAGCTAATTGTTATTGCCCGTTTATTAAAAATGTAAAAGTTTATATGCAAACACATTCCAGATCTTCCCCCTGCCAAGTTGTAAACCATTTTAGAAAGATGTCAAAAATAAATAAAACCATTTCTGTCTCCTTTAGAGGTTTTTTTAATAAGGTCTGTTGCTTTATTTTGTTAAACTCCACCAAGATGGAAACTTAACTCTTTCCTAGGCTAACTGTCTTCCATGTGCTAGGACTGTAGAGGTGGGGCCAAATTGCTAATAGTATTCCATCATAAAGGGAAGGTCGGTTTTAGCAGGCTTCCCTGCTCCACAGTCTTTCTCTGCCACTTCCACGAGGCGTGACTGATCTCAACTGAAGTAGAACCCAATATGTAATGTGTGAAGTTGTTCCAATCCTGCAGACTCTTAATCAACCAATTGTAGAAAGACAACAGAGTCTTGTGGCACTTTTAAAGACTAACAGATTTATTAATCGCATGAGCTTTCGTGGGAGAAAATCCCACTTCGTCAGACGCTTTGAAGATAGGAAAGTTAACTTTCCTATCTTCAAAGCGTCTGAC
>ML686006.1:7051417-7181499 GCA_007922175.1 Pelusios castaneus
CGTTAACTTTCCTATCTTCAAAGCGTCTGACGAAGTGGGATTTTCTCCCACGAAAGCTCATGCGATTAATAAATCTGTTAGTCTTTAAAAGTGCCACAAGACTCTGTTGTCTTAATCAACCAAGTAGTTCTTAAATATGTAAGTGGTCCCATTGTAGTGATAGCCCCAGCCTTGCAAAAACTGGTGTGCATTTTTCACTCTGTGCATATGAATAGTTGTATTGGTTTCAAGCATAGAAATCTTTGCAGGTTCAAGGCCCATGTGACCAAGGGTTTGAGGTACGAGGTCTTGGTTGGTTATGTGAAAACTTTTTTTCTGTTTTCTTATTAACTAACTAAAGACACCTGATTTCTTGCTTTAATTCTATAAACCCTTTATTCCTAATGGGTTCATTTCAGTTTTCAGCTCTTGCTTGAAAAACTGGTCTCCTCCAGATACGTCTCTATCACAACCTCTTCTGATCTTGGATGGAAGTTCGGGGCTCCCTGTTTAGAAATGTGTGATTATATATACATCTTAATGATATTCCTTTTTTGGTCTTTTCATTTACAAATAAAAGTAGAAATCTTAGCCCAGACTCCATTTTTATTCATTGTCCTTTCTTTCCCCTTTGAGATGTGCTCTCAGGTATATTTACATACAATATATCTCATGGAGCTATGGTAGCCAAACTGTAATTAAAGCTGCAGAAGTGTCTATGCCAACTCAACTGTCTATTCTTCCCCATCTCTAATAAAAAGAGTTCCTGTTAGCCTGAAAATTCACATCCTTTACATGAGCTAGAGAAGACTTCTATTTTGATGGTTAGAGGGGTGAATCAGGCAAGCTGTTTTCTGAGTTATGGGCTATAAGCGAAGTGGGTGTTTTGCTCCCGCTTGCATGAACTCTCTTTCTGGAAGGGAGCATGAGGTTCATGTAATATTTAACCCCCATTAACTTTTTTGCAGAGTGTTCTTATTTATTTGAGTGCCAGCAATGTATGTTGAGATTTATATAGTAGAGAACACACGAGCTGTACCCCACTGTATTTACAAGCTATAGAAACACAATGCTTGCTATTGTATAGGCTTAATGCTTCACAATAAATATCAATTGAGAAAATTCAGGAATAGAAGTCTTCCTTAAGAGAATGAAGTTTGTTTAAGGAAAAATTGAGAATGCAGAAGTTACCAAAACTATTTTTACAGGAAATTCATAGCTAAGATCAAATCACCCACCTTAATTCTTCAGCCACTAACTGATGTCCAACCAACCCCAGGAGACTGAGAAACCCTTATCGCCATGGAGAATACATCATTACTCTTGCAATCATTGTCACGATTCTACCATCATTGTTTTCTTGCACTTTGCATGCTGTATGATCTGTGCTTTTTTACCAACCACGATGACCTAATACAGGGGTGGACAAAATTGGCTCACAGCTAGGCACCAGCAATTTTATTTTTGGTCATTAGAGGGCGCTCACTGTTATATTTCTGCAGTGGAGCTAGGCAACGGGCTACTAAAGCTGGTCGCCATGGTGACCAGAAACATGGATTTGTCGAGGCCTGACCTCATGTATAAGTAGCTACATCTTCTACTGCACTGCCTGGTGACAGCCATATTCAGGGTTGTGAATATTGTATTTTTTCTACAGACTGCATATCAACCATTCAATTTGCAAGCAGTGATATATAAATCCTATAGGAAGTAAGAGAAACTACACATTCTCAGATACATTTCACTGTAAATCTTATCGGCCTCTATCTTGTCACGTTGTACTAGCTGCTATACTAAACCTATCTTATTCACCGACCAAATACAATTCACATATAGGTCCTTTGACATACAAACAATGGTCGTGACTCTGCAGTAGAATCAGCATGGGTGGAGCTCCATGGAAATCAGGGAGACTACATGCAGAAACAGAGGTCTGACTCTGCAGAGCCCTTTTCAGGATCTAGCTGCTTTTTTTGTTTGTTTTTTGCGATCATTCTGCTAACATTAGGTTCTGACCATAGAAGATCCAAATCTTGGTGATACATTCTGACACCTCACCAATTCCCCATGCAGGAGAGACAAGGGTTAGTGTGGCTATGATGATTTCATTTGAAGGATATTCATTAATGTTCTTGGACTAGTTACTCAACCAACATCACTATTTGGCAGGCACTGGACAGTGGAATAAGAGGCGGTTTAAAGTTTTGTCTAATATTGACACTGAATTTTTTAACTTCAAAACATTTATTTTGGTAATTTGAGTGTTCTTCTGTATTACATTAATGTACAATTATTTATGTCCTTAACTTTGTCTTAATGAACTTTTTTGTCCATGAATAAATGCATAATCGCTTACTTTTCCTATTCTTTGGAATCCCAAGTCAACAGTGTCTTCTTCAGTCTATTTAAAACACTTCAGTGTGTAAGAATATGTTTCCCATGACCTAAAACACCTCTTGCCAACTTTTTATCCTTCTCATTTCTGCTTAAATGTTTGCATGTTAGACTAAAATCATTGATGATTTCAGCTTTTTTTGGAAGTATTCCCCTGACAAAACTTAACGATCTCTCATTAGAACCAGAACTTAACTTGCAATGATGCACGGATGCTTTTTTGGGTGGTGACCTACTGCATTCATGAGGTCAGCAAAGTGGAAATACAATGGTTGTCTGAAAGCTAAACTTGATTTTGATTAGATCTGTTTCTTTAGCTTGTAAACTACTGTCTGTAAACCACATGATGATCCTCCCATTTAAGTGTTCAAGTCCATGATTGTTTGTTTGTTTTTTAGTTTAGTTTTGTTTTGTAAGTTCTCCAGTGTTCTTTTGTTGCTTTTTCTTCTGGATTTTCTGATCACATAGTTTAACGCAGTGGTTCCCAACCTGTGGCTCAGGAGCCAAAAGGGGCCCATAGGGGTGTTCAAAGTGGCCCGCAGCTCCCCTTCTGTTGTCTGCAGAAGGGAGTCATTGCCTAAGGACCCAGGTAGAGTGTGTTTCTGTGGAGCTGAAAGACGGGTGTAGGCTCCTGGCTGCAGTCAAGGGGATGGGAGATCAGCACTGCCCTCCACCTGTCTGTAGCAGGGACCATGGCAAAGCACTCGGTTTAGGTCCATAAGCTCTGGGGTCCTAACTGAAGCCAGAGAGAGGGGAGCACTGATCTTCCTTCTCCCTGACTGCAGAAGGGAACCACTGCCTAGGGACCCAGGTGGAGTGCATAGGACTACAGGACATGTGTGGTTTCCCTGCTGCAGACAGGGAGATCAGTGAGGAGGCAGTTCCCTTGCTGAACTCCTTCCATCTGGTGGCATGGGTAGGGAGCATTGTGGCGGAGACTGGTGGCCCTTCAGGGTTGTAAAAATGCAGGGCTTTTTTTCTGCTGGTATGCCCTGGTACAGTGTACTGGCACCTGTTTTTCCCTGGCTGCCCTGCTGCCCAGCTGGGGGACGGGGTCAGCAGGGCAGAGAAAGGAGCAGGTCTCTTATCCCCTGCTGGTCCCAGCCGCCAGCTGGGTAGTGGTGCTGACGGGCTGGGAGCGATGTGAGGCCGGGGGCCAGAATCTGACCCGCCAGGGGCTGGAATCTGGTCCGCAGACTCCTGGGAGCTGTGGCCAGACTGCAGCTTTTCAAATCTTTTTCAGCTTTTTCAAATCTCCAGCCCTGAGCATGGCTCAGGGTGGGAGCAGCCTGGCCAGGGAGCGATTCTGGCTGCCCCTGCAGCTCTGGCCAGGTAAGGGGGGACAGGGAGAGGCAGAGCGAGAAGAGCAGGGAAGGGGGTCAGGGAACCAGCGGGTGGGTGAGGAAGGGCCAAGAGGAGTGGGAAGGGGTTTGCTGAGTCAGGGAACTGGTGGCGGCTGGGGATGTGGGGGCCAAGAGGAGTGGGAAAGGGGCCCGGGGAGTGGGGAACCAGTGGGGGTGGGGGGGTCAAGGAGCTGGTGGGGGGGGCGAGAAAGGGGCTGGGGGCTGAGAGGAGCAGGAAAGGGGCGGGGCGGGGTCAGGGATCCAGCAAGCAGGTGTGGTGGAGGTTTCTTTAAAGGAGAAAAAGCCCTGTAAAAATGATATCTGTGGCCCTTGCACTAAAAAGGCTGGGAACTACCGCGTTAGCCAGTTCAAGTATTGTTTCATTGCCATTTTCTATTTTATCAGCGTCATGGAGTACAGGTTATGTTTTTCTTGTTTTCTACACTTGTAGACCTATGGAAATAATAGTCACAATAATACCTATTATCTGTACACAGACAGTTACAGTGCAAGCTCCTCAAGGACCTTGTCTTATTGTTATATATAAGTGTCTATCTGTAAGTCATAAACTCTGGCTTTATATGGTGCAATTTATATCAAGACATCAGTATTGTTACGTTCTGTAGATTTTCACAGAAATACTTTTGTGGGATGGTGGTCTGTCTTTGCTGTTAACACAGTCCTTCTGGTTGATCTCTTTATCTAGGTGCACAGAAAATAGTGTAGAGATGATCATTTGGAATCCTTTATCCTGTGCATATCAAGAGGACAATCACTTCATTGGCCTACTCAAGCAATTCTCTTTTGCCTCTTCACCAGCTCTAAAATATCTGTTTAGGCTGAAACTTTCTAAATTGGAGAGTCCAGAGGAGAACAACAAAAATGCTTAAAGATTTAGAAAACCTAACTTATGAGGAAACATTAAAAAACTGGGCATATTGAGTCATGAGAAAAGAAAATTCAGGGGGACCTGATTCAAGTACATTAAGGGCTGTTATAAAAATGACCGATCAATTGTTCCCCTTGTCCACCATGGAAGTAGTTGTTTTTTTCTTCAGCAAGGGAGATTTAGGGTGGACATTGTGAAAAGCTTTCTAACTATAATGGTAGTTGTGTATGGGAATGGGTTATTAAGAGAAGTTAAGGGAAAACCACAACCCCCATCTCCTCTCCTGCCATTGGAGGTTTTTTAGGACCAGTTTGGAGAAACACCAGTCAGGGGTAGTTTTGTATATATGGTCATGGTCCTTCCTCTCCAAGGGTGGATGGGGTGGGTGATGGACTAGATGACCTTTCAAGGTCCCTTTCAATACTTTTCTATAATTCTGTGCTGTAGTGATCTCATTTCAGTAACCCCATCTGCTTGCCCATGTGAAATGTTGAGGGTTTTTTCCCCCTGAAGTTCCTATTCTTCCCTTGTATGATAAGAGTTACACAATTTAATGTTAGTGGGAGTTGCACAGGGGATAGGAGTATGTGTTATATATGTGAGAAACAGGCCCTTGGTGTTTACACATTCCAATCGGCAACGGTCCTGGTCTTTTTGAGGCCCCAAATATTTTCCTTTTGACTATCAATCTTGTGGATTTGGTGCATTTGGGCACCACTCCAATACAAATAAATAATCTTTTAATCACTTAGACTGAAAGTTTTTTTTTGGTGCCTGTACGTATGACAAGAAGGTTAAATTCACGTGGAAAATAGTATAGCATACAGTTATTAGCAATGCTCTAACTGTGATACCTTCTTCAGGAATTGCCTATAAAAGGACATGGCCACAATTGACTCCTTCCTTCATACCAGATTATTTATGAAAGAAAGCCATGTGGTCAAAATACTGTTTCTAAATGCATTTTCTATTTTCAGCGTGATAATCATTTAGTTCAAATAGCAGATGCCAAATCCTTCTTTTGGATTTCCCATGATGTGTGTGTTTGTTTTCATATATACTTTCTTGTTTGCTTTGAGGGTGTTTTTAATCTGTTATGCAGCCTTTTCATCAGACCACTATGTTTTCAAGCACTTGGAATTCAGGAATTCTGAAGTCCTGTGTAGAATCAAATATCTAAAGCTTTAGTGACCTATTTATTTTATTCTGCAGACTAGGAGGAATTTTCTGCATGAAGTACTAAAAGTCAGGCTGAGCATGAATTCTTCCAGGGTTTCTCTAATGTAATGAACATAGCTCCTGTTTATTATTTATCATACACATTTTATATATGCTTATTTCCTTGTCTGATGTCATTTCCTAAGATCTTTTAAAGCTATAGGTCATGTATGCAGTTATTGGTATTAAACTTTTAAAATGTGGTAGTGCCATTTTGTTGCTTCAGCAACTTATTCTGTCCTCCTGAAAGGACATACCTCAATTTTCCAGTGTTTCTGTTTTATAGAAGGAATTGTTGTCCTTCAGAAATATTAACATAAAATATGGCACAAGTATTTAGATAATCCCATTGGGCTCACAGCTGTTCCCTTACCCCTTAAGACTTCTCCTAATACATGGATCTGAGATGCAATTCAGCCTTACAGTTTCTGTAAAGGAAGTTAATTGTCTTAAACTTGTCATGTTGTTGTGACTTCCATTTAACCAGCAGTTTAGAGGCATTAGACAAAGTTCTCAGGAGTATGTGACGCTATCAGCCAGACCACCAGCAACGTGGATAAACGCATCGTGGTATTTGTCTTCATTTCATCTCGAGGAATAAAGTATTCCTCTGTCATATAGTGACTTGAATCTAAAAGCAGAAGTTGGAGTTAAATGTTTTGTGCTGCTGTCAGACAGGATCAGGCCTTTACCCTTAGTCTAAGGGCTTGTCTTCACTGATGGTGGCGAATTTGCCTCTGTCAGATTGCTCTCCCTGATCAGGTCTGTGATAACCCGCTCAGCCAAGCAAGAAGCTGACACTGGATGACCACCCCTGCAGAGGGAGTATCCCTGAGTCTGGAGGAAGGAGTTTCCCTCTGGCTGAGGCTGCTGAAGACATTGCGGTAGGTATGTGGTAGGCAATCGGAGGGAGATACGCAAGGGATTTTAAGTACTTTGTGTATCTTCCTTCAATTGCTGCTGAAATCCCACAGCAGTATAGAACAGGGCTAAGTGGAAGTAAAGAGTAAGATTATCTGCACTCTTGCCGTTCTTTTATGACCAACAGTCAGGATGGTTTGTGCACTGACTATATCTCCCATTAGATATGTTGCTAGTAATTTGTGTCCCTAGCACGTGTATTTATCATCATCTGAAAGCTTTGAACCTCTGGGCCAAAATTTTAAGCACTTAGGTGTTGAAGTGGCCGGATTTTTTTCCCAAAGCTCTGAGCACTCACAACTGCAGTCGCAATGAATCGGAGCTGCAGATGCTCAGCCCCTTTGAAAGTCATTAGTTATTAGGAAACTAACATCAGGCAAATACATTTGAAAACTGTAGCCAGATAACTTCAGTTCCATTTAGCTTTGGCCAGCTAAATAAAGTAGATTGGAAAAATAAAAACAGACAAACACCCCTTTCTTCCCCCATGAAAATCACTGAAAGATATGTAAAAAAAATTGTAAAATTGGTTGCAAAATGTGGTCCCAATCCTGCAAATTGCTCTCCCCATGCTGTCCAATTATGTGTAGGTGAAGAGGACTGCCAGTGGTTCAACTCAAAGCATCCAGCCGTTTACCGAAAACAAGCAATATGACTATATTAAGGCATGCATTGATTTTAATATAATTTGCTGAAGCTACAATAAGGTGCCCTACTGTTGCGATGTTACTTTGCTTTCCTAGCTGTTGCAAAGATTTCCTATATGAGGATCTTGAAATGTTTAGAATTTGTTACTCTTTTTATTCCTGCAGCGCCTAGGAACCTTTAGCTTGTATTTTATTTGTTTTTAAATTTCAAAAGTAACTGGATGAAAACTTTTTTTGGTGTTTGGCAGAATTAAACAAATCTGAATGGTAATTCGGAATTCTGAAGTATGAAGTGTCAGGGAAATTAGAGGAACGTAGTGATATCATGCCTTTTGTTTGGCTAAATAAATGAATGTTCTATTCCAAAAAAACTTAAAGCACTAATTTGGTTAGAAGTTTCACATGCAGTTGTCTTGAAAGAAAATATTGGTTCTGGGAATGCCATTAAAGCGAATTTAATATAGGAAAAGAGAATGTGATGAACTGTTGCAGTGTGGAGAGAACCTTATAATATTTTCTGGCATATAAAACTTTGAGCTCAGGCTCTTTCCTTATTTTCTTTCTTTCTTTATTTTTTTTGTTTAGGAAAATACGTGCACGAGACATACTCTGGAGTGTTTACATGTATGTCTGAAATCTCAATTCACAGCTTACACTGCTTTAAACTAATTGTACCATGTTTTAAACTTGAAATATTGTCATCGCTTTCTAGCAATAACAGTCTGCAGATCAAAATGAAAGAAATGTGCATACTAGACTTAAAAGCCAAGGTTTTGACTTAGTTGTATAAAAGTAAAGACACTAATTTATTAAATTATTATTTATATTATTGTAACACCTAGCAGCCATTGTCATGGATCAGAACCCCATTGTGCTAAGTGCTGTACAAACACAGAAGAAAAAGATGGTCCCTGCTCAAATGAGCTTACAACCTTCAATAGAGGAGCCATTTTAGCACCTAAAATTATTTTTTCCCAAGCCATTTTAATGTACACTTTTATGGCTATGCAACTTTTCAGTCCCATGTTTCTACACATTCATGTCTTCATTCCTCATGTTTCCCCTGATCCTAAACTCTAAGACCAACGAGAGTAGAAAGTAACGCACTGCAAATCAATCCTATACAATTGTCCCACTCACTGTAGTGAAACTCTTGTTTTACGAGATCTTTCCACAGCAAAGTAAGGAGCGCAGTTTTCTTTCCCCTTATAAGATAGACAGATTTTGATAGTTGTTTGACTTGTTGCTTAAGACAAGGCTTTTCACATCCTAAGCCAGTGTGCTTCCTGTGAAGAGTACTGTTTCGTGAAATGTTAATATTTGCCTCATCAGACTGCTTTGAACTAAATTGCAAAGGTTTCTGATACTAAAGATCTTGTATTATTTTATAGAATATGACTTTAGAGCAGCAAGGGAAAATAATGGTGCAATGGTGTTTTGTAGCTTTTATTTTCTATGTGCAGCTTTTGGCTATTTTAATACTTCTCAGATCGTGTTCTTATCAACTAATCTGAACACGGTTTTGTACCTAAATAGTATGTTAAGTAAGTCTAGGCTTTTCCCACTAGCTTAAAAGGCCTGTAACCTTTTATACTGTGGCCTCATATTGGAGTGACAGTTTTAAGGATTTAATTGATACGAGATCTTTTTTAAAAGAGGAAATTGATTCCGTAAGTGTTAATAAACTGCTACAAATAATTTGTAGAGTGACACATCTTCAAAACAAAATCCTGCATGAAACTAGTATTAAACAGATGAAATATCTGTTGTTGTGGACTGAAGGTTATCTCAGGACAGAGATGCTTGCATTTAGAATTGATCATAAATTGTCAGCTTGATATGTATAAGAAGCAAAGTGAACTCAGCATGAAAAACATACCTGCTAATGAAAACTGAAGAATAATTAGTATTGACAGTTCTGTGATTCAGTTACTATTGTGTCTGAAGGAAGGTAAATAGGATGTTATGTGCTACGGAGAATGGCTGTGTTTGGATCAAAGGATAGATATATTTATCGACACCATTCTGAAACAAGGCTGGCTTTTTTCCCTTTAAAAGTATTAACAAAAAACAAACCCCCAAATAATCACCCCAAACCCCAAAATAACCACCCAAAACCCAAACAAACAACGCACACCACCTATTCTTTGTATATATACTCCTATGATTTTAAGTACTAAAACAGGGCACTATTAATTGTAGATTTGGTGAATGTATTTCAGTTAAATATTAGAACATTTGTTTGACTAAGATTTTTTTCTTGATTTGCCTTCTCTTCCCCACCCCCCCAACACTTACAGATATGCTTACCTTTATGCAAAAGTGTAGTCCAATGGAATTTAGCCAAGGAAAGTTCAACATGTTTTCAGGATTAGGGCCTTGATTGCTAGCTGTAACCTTTCACAGATTGGCGGAGAGTGCCTTTTTATAGGATATAGGTTTATGTTTATATTGTTATAAAATACCTATTTGTGTCTCAGATATTTTTAAATAGGAAAAATTTAAGTTATTACAAGCTTTAAATAGATATGGGGGAAAATTGTTGCTGGCTTTTCAGTACCATTGACTTTAGTCTGGAGTAAACTGCATGTTTATCATGGCGTACGCATCTTAATCTTTCTAGAAATGAAGCTTGTGTGAAGGATAAATTTGGCCGTAGTCTGCAGTGTCTGTGTGTGGAGGAGGAGAGGTCAAGAGTGCTCCTTTTGTGTAAATGTGCCACGGAAATATCACGTCGGAGGGAGTAAGTAGCTTTGCTAGATGTGCAGAGAAAGACAAGAATAAAAATATGAAATTATTCATCTGTTCCTCCTTCTCTCCTTGCATTCCAGTTTTCACTAACATCTGTTCCACAGCTAATAGCAAGAAGCAGGTATCATAAGTGTTACTGTCAAGGTAGCATTTTTGTGTCCTTAGCTTAGAAAGTCTGTCTTCAGAACAGAAGCAAAGTAATGGTGTATTTAAGGATTGATACTGTGGAGACTCAATCTGAGCCCATATATGCTGGAAATAGAGTTGTTGCCGTATCCCCTATCTGGAAGTGAGTTCCAACATGCACAGGGTTTACAGTGTGGCTCAAAAGCTCTCAGCACTCCCAGTGAAAAAATGGTTTCAGCGCCCCTGATTGAACCTATGCACAGGACATATTAAGAAGACAGTACTACAAATAACATAACTCAAATGAATCTTAAAATAGGTTGGCTTGCTTTCATTTTTAGGCTCCATCTACACTACAAAATGTGCTATTACCACATTGTTCCTACAGTGGTTCAGATCCTTTGCCGCTCATGTGGTTGGAACACAAATAAAGTTTGTCTTAAAATTGTTCTCGCAACAGATCTATCTAGTCCTGAAATATTTTCCAAAATCTTTCAACAGAATTATGCCCTGTACATTGTGTGGTAAAACTGTCCTAAGTGAAACTTTTTTTTTTTTTTTTTTTTTTTTTTTAAAGCACCCCTGTTCTGTTACACAGCACATTTTGTAGTATTAATGGGGACTTCAAAGCCTTTAAAAATAGATTCATGTGTGTGCATGCAAATCTTCTATGATATGGAGCAAGCATATTTTAGGGCAAAAGCCTGCTTGAGTCTCTGTGCCCTTGTGTGTGGGGTAAAAACATTTGCAAATGTGCTTACTGTGGTGAAATTGGCCTGTCTGGGGATGTTTAGAAAAGCTAGTGAAAAGGTTAATAGCAACAGTAATAGCCATCAAGGCCAGACTTGGCTACATCATCACGTGGCTGTTGAAATATTGGCAAATTGCTTCCTGTCACTGAGGCAAGAACACAGGTGTGTTTGCTTTGGGGGAGGGGAAAGAAAAGAGGAGGGGTTGTTAAGAGAGTTCAACATTTACTGAATGATCAGACTTCCACTGCTTGGAAGCAAAGGTTCACTGCTGTTGTTTGATGCAGTTGGGTTTTACTGACTAAGAAGAGCTAATAAGTTTCATTCATTTATCTTAAGTTTACTGAAGTTTAGCCCTCTAAATTCCTGAGAGTCTGCTGCAGTAGTAAAGATACTATTACTCAGGGTGTCCCCAGATTCTTTTTCCCCATGGTAACTCCCTGTGGCGCTATCCTATGTCAGTCACTAACTCAGCGCTTCACCCACCAAGTCTGTGCCATGCTCAGTCTCTGCCTTCCAGACTGGCCCACCCAGGTGAGGTGTCACTCCACATTCTGAGAGGAGAGGAGGGCTGCAAGACTGGGTAGGACCCAGCTCTGGCATGCGAGCCCTGGCGCCTCAGCAACAGCAAGGAGAAGCAGAGCTGGCTGCCATGTGGCCCAGCATGACCACTCAGGTGTCATTCCCACATAGCTGAAGGGCCAGTACGGTGGCAAACACTGTTCCTCCTTGCCGCTGCCTGTGTTCAGCACCATCGTGAGTAACACGCAGAGAGAGCTGGAGAGACTGCCGTAATTAGGTGTTAAAAGGAACATGAACTTTCTAACAACACTTTAGAACACATAGCTGAAAATGCATCTTCAAGAATATATAAGATTACTATAAGAGTGTAGATGTAGATTTTGTTTGTTTGTTTGGATTTCAAGAACACATTGACTTTAAGGCAGGGGTGCAAAACCTGTTTTGGCCAAGGGCCAAATTGCATTTTCTAAAGCCACTCAAGGGCCACAAATGCAATGTGTGTGTGGGGGGGGGTCACTTCATGTGATCCCCCCGCTGGCTCCGCTCCCAGAGGGCTGCACAGAACATGCTCGCGGGCCTCATGCGGCCTGGGGGCTGCAGGTTGTGCACTTCTGCTTTAAGGTCATCAAGAGGGGCCATCATGATCATCTAGTCTGGCCTTCTTCACCTTACAGGCCTCCGAACCTCACCCTGCAGCAGGCCTGTAAGTGCTGGCTGAGTTTCTGAAGTCTTCAGGTCTTGATTTGAAGACTTCAAGCTACAAGGAATTCACAGTTGACTCTAGTTCAAACCAGCAAGTGACCTTTTCCACATTGCAGTGGAAGGCAAAACCTTCCCCAGTCTCTGCTAATATGACTTGGGAAAATTCCTTTCCAACTCCAAATATGATCCTGTGCATGTGGGCCAAGAACCACCAGCCAGACACCTGGGAAAGAATTCTTTGTAGTAAATCAGAACTGCTATCCTCCTTCCCGCTTTGCACTGTCCCATCTCTGGCAATTGGAGATATTTGCTAAAGCAGACCTGTGAGTACTGTCAGATTCACTCTTTTCTCCTTCTTTTTGGCTGTTTCATACAGCTACAGGGAGAGAATTTTTTTTTAATAAAAATAAAAAACCATAAAATGCAATTGTATAAGTATGAAAACTGACAGAAGGGGGCTGAAGTAGTACCCAAAACCACTTTTAACTTGCTTATTAAAAAGTGAACAGCTTTCAGGCTGACAGTGTCTTTTTCAAATGGTGAGGAAGAAAAACGGCTACAGCTAAAAGCTTAATGTGTAATAGAATGTGGGTTTTTTTCCCCCTTTTGATTATGCTAATGGCAAGTGAAAGACTGTCAGAGGTAGGCACTTAATTGTTGTGTATTCTGGTGCTGCGTTGCTGTCATCTTTCTAGCGACTGCCTATTCGGGGTCTCCTTTCAAACCATGTGATCCTATGCCAGGCCGTCATTCTGATCTGTCTCTCTGAGGTCCGTTTGTATTTGGTCAGAGTACCAAGTCCCCGGGTCATTTTCCATCCATAATCATGGCAAGAGCAGTCCGCCCAATAGAGCCCTCCAGTGTCTGTTGCATATGGCTTGCCTTCAGAGAATGCAACTCACATTTGGCTCCTTGGAGCCTTATTTGGTGTCCTAATTTGAAGTATCCAGCCATTTTTGATCCTTTCAACATCTTCATGTCTGTGAAAAGCATACTGATTTCCGTTCTTACGACTAGCCAGATCTCTTCGTACATTCAGATCTATCTTTCAGTGAGTAATTGGATGTAAAATACTATATTGTTTCCAGCTTGAAATGTCCCAGACGATTTCAGAAATGGAAATATGAAGTTCCTAGATGTGCTGTATGGCAGGTTGGATGACAGAAGGTTCTCTAGCAGGCCCTTTTTATTTATTAGCTCAATATGGGCTGTTTGTACTTAAGATGATTAAAAGGATGAGAGGAACTAGAAATGGAACTTTCCTCTGTGTACACCACACATGCATGGGATAGACAGCTGAAGGGTGACCTTTGCTGAATAGTTTCAATCTTTATCAGTAGCAGCCATGATTTCTCAGGTGAGGGCTAATGGTTAGTCAGTCCAGAAACCTCCCTAGAGCAAAGATGCCAATCAGTTTTTAGATTGTGCTGGAGTTGGCCTGTAAATGTGTTTTTATTTTATTTTATTTTTGTGTGGACTGCCATCTGATAGGGACTAGAGACTCACTGCTATAAGTGCAGATGACTAGTTAGAGAAGGGTGGTGAGTTGATTTCCTTCTTAATATGCTTTGGAAAGCAATTGTGAAATGCACATAGATGGGAGAGTAACACATCACAGTCAGCAAACTCTCTCTCTCTCAAGCCTGTCTCCCTTCCCCCACCAGAACATTTTTAATGGATTATTATCTGTTCATAACCTCTGTTGAGCCATAGATTTTTTTAAAGTGGAACTCTGTACAAAAGAATAGGGAATTCCACTTAAAAACCCATGTCATAACTAATGGCTCATGATTTTGGAACTGCTTTTTATACAAGAGATTTTTTTTCCTTTATCAAAAGTAGGAAAGAGAAATCCATTAAGCAGCAGCCCCAGTACACACATGACAAATGAAATGTACTTAAACTTTTGGTGGCTAGAGTGTATTATGGATCACATTCCCTATTCGTTTTTTTAGTTTAGGGAAAAGAATAGATTTGTGGATGCACTTAGAAAAAAATTGTTTTATCTTCAACGTAAACTAGTTTCATAATGCAGTATATTGCAAGCAAGAACATGTATTTTTTTTTAAACTGACTTCAGCAACCTGAAATTCATGCCAAAGTCCTGAAAAATCAAGGGCAATGTAAGAAACAAAAAAGCTTATATTTTTAAAAGCTGAGGTTAATAGAACTCCACATCGATTTTAGATGCATGAAAGCATTTTTAGATACATGAGAATTAGCTTACATAATACATGGGGATGTTAATTCGCTTATATAATACATGTGGGTATAAAGCAGCTTTCAGTTGCAAGCTTTAAAAACCCTGTGTTTACAGTGTGATGCTTTAAAAGCTAATGATATAGTATAATTGCAATAGCATATCATTACAGAAAAGTAGTCCGTTCAAAATGTTTTAAAGATATCCATTTCTTGCTGAAATGAAAATTCTTTAACATTACCTCTTTTAGATGACTAGAAAAATTAGAAATATCAAATATTAGCACTTGTTACTTCATTTACTTGATGTGAAGCTTACACTGGGAATTCCTTTGGGATTGGAAATTCTGTAGACCTATGTTTGCTGCTTTCAGTATTGGGATACAACAGTTCAAGCACTTTCCAATTTCTACTTCTGGCAGTAAATTCAAAGTCTGTTACAGACACAAGAAGCCTTGTACTTCATGACAATTGCTACCACTTTATTGATAATGCTGCTATTGCAAAGAACAGTTCTGTGATGGCCCTGTTGGAACAAAACACACCCTATACCTGAGTTGTCACTGAACCTTAGGAATGTAGCTCAGTGCTGGTTAGCAATGGGCGCTGGTTTTTTTTTTTTCCATTCTGTTGGCCTCTCCTTTTAAGACATGATATATTTATTTACCTGTGCTGTTGACGGTGAGCCAGCCAGTATGAAGTGCTTGAACTAGAGTTACATTCTTACGGTAAATCTTTTCCTGTAAGCAGGAGTCTTTTATGACCAGTGATTATTATTATTTTTAGTAACTGATATAGAGGAGAAAGTATGACTCTTTCACCAGGACCAGGAAAAAGGGATTTGTCAAGCAGGATACAATGTTCAATTTAGCAACTAAAGTGGAACAGGTATTTTGATCCCATTTTCAATATAAAGAGAAAGGTGGATCGATTCTAAATGAGTGATTTTAAATTGCTGCTTTTAGTTATGGTTTAAATCAGTTATTTTCCTAAAGAAAGATTGATTCTCCCTAGTTGGTAACTTTTTAAAAACACATTGATTGACAAATAGATAAGCTTTATGTTAAATTTGGGGCTTCCTTTTGCTAACCAGAGGATAAATTTTAATTATACACAATTATTTAACTAGTTATGTAGCTTAAGTTATATTTATTCATATTCTTAATTTTTACTTTATGATGGAAAATGGTGGATGAGGCATTTATTAAATTAATTGTTACTTGTGATTTGTTTCACGGTTTTGTTGCATGGAAATTCAGTTCAATTAAAATGTACAAAACATTTTTTTTTAAATTAAAACTATAAATGGAATACTGGACACATAAGGAAAATAAGTTTATCAAAATTTGTTTTCATTGAAGATTAGCTTGTTAAAGGAAGTGCTTTCTGTAGCTGGTGAATTGAACTGTGGATTTCTATTCACTAGGTGCTTCAAGATTTTAGACCTAATAGATCTCATCCTCACGTCGCATTTTAATTCATAGAATGGAAGAAAACCAACTTTTCTTCTGTTTTTCAATTAGTTTCTTCACCTTGAATGAATTAGCCATTGAACTGAACAAGCTGAATAAACTGAAATGAGGAAAAGATTCTCTCAGCACTTGCAGGACAAGCTACTGCTGTCAAAAGCTAATATAGCACTTCAGCCAATCCTGGTACATGATTTTAGCTAGTCACTTCCTCCTGTTCAGTTGTTTGACTTTTAAAAAAATCTTCAGCAGTAAATGTACTGCTTTGTATTATTTTTTATATTTAATTTAATTTTTTAATAGATTTCAAATTTCGTTTTAAATATCTGGCTTTTTATTTTTTTATTTTAAATCATTAATCTTTATCCACTGATACGGAGCAGTGCTTTATGAAAGATACTTTCTAGGCTTTAAGGCAAGTGGCAAAGATTGCAATGAGCACAGAAAACAACACAGCACAACTGTTTTTGAGACAAAGGTCATAATTAGTTTGGGCAATGGAACAAACCTTGGAAGAAAAAAGGATGTTGGGGGTTAAGATTGTTCTCTTGATGTTCTTCCTTGATGTTTATTTCAAGTATTGTTCCATATTATTTGAATCAAAACAACTTGCTTGGGTTTGCTGAAAATGTCCGAACTGATCTTGTGACCTACCTTTCTCTGCTTGTATATATTCAACTACATACTGCAATTTCCTTTTAATGCATCTGATGAAGTGGGATTATGCCCACGAAAGCTCATGTGATAAATAAATTTGTTAGTCTTTAAAAGTGCCACCGGACTCCTTGTTCTACTTCAATTATGTCTCTATGATGTACTTTCAGATCTAATCATCTGTGTTTGGGAAATACAACTTCCTTAACTAGAAAGGCAATTCCTTTAGGCTGCTTTCCCAAGTATACTACCATGGCAGGTACTTTCCTCTTGCTACTCATCATAGAAGAGCATGGCACTTTTCAGTTGATGACCCCATATATAGCTTTGGATGGGATGTCATCCATATCCATGGATTAAGTAGTTAAAACGTACAAATTTTATTCCATCTGCTTTTCATCTTCTGTTCCCTTGTTTCTCCCCACTCTCCCTGAATAAGTAACAGGTGCTTAGAGCATAAATATGACATGCCACTGACGTCTCAGAGTAGAAGATCGCAGAATTAAAACACAAAACAAAACAGCAAATTTGGGGCGAACTGTTGTAAAGGAATAGCACGGATTGTTTTGAGTAGATATGAGTGGGAGGGAAAAACTAACTGTAACTGTTACAATCACATCAACCTGTTTGTGGTTTTCTGTCTGTTTTCCATGTCCTGCCACTGAAGAAAGGATATGTGAGGGCAGGATGGGGAGAAATGATGAGAATATTATATAAAATGTTAAGTACAATTAGCTAAGGTTGCTGCACTCACAGGTGGTCTCAGACACTCCTGCAATATATCTATGGCCTGGTTTACACTAGTAAATTTGGTTGACATAACTCCATCACTCCGGGGTATGAGTCACCCACACTCCTGAGCAATGCCATTAAGCCGATCCATACACTGGTATGGACAGTGCTGTGTGAACAGGAGAATTCTCCCATCTACCTCGCAAGTGCATTTCAGGGAGGTGGATTATCTCATGTTGGCGTAAGTAGCGTCTTCACTGAAGGCTACCGTGGTACAGCTGCAGGGTTTTAAGTGTAGACAAACCCAAAGGTTATTTTCCCCTCTTCCTCCAACTCTTGCCAATATTCAGTCCCACCCCCCACCTCACGCTCTTTACACTGCAGATTTAAAAAAAGATAATATTTTTTCTTTCTTCCCATATCAAGATCTTGATCTCATCGGTGTTGACATTTTAGCTTTGAGAGGGAAAATGCAGTCTGTAAAGTTTCCATTAGTCTATAAGGTATTTAATAAGAGTTGAAAACATGAGCTGGTTTCTTGGCTGAGTTAAGCAGAGCAAGCCATTCATATGGTTTTGTCCTCACCAAAAGCAGGAAAGATTCTTTAGGACAAATAGAGAACTTGGCTGCTATAAAGTCCCCTTTCCTTCCCCTCCTATTCTCCACCCTTTTCCAGAAAATGAAATGTTTATGAATAAGGGCCAAGTTCTTAATAAGGCAAGTGAAAACATAGCTATAATTTGTAGTTGAGAATACTGTGTGCAGTGTATGTGGCCACACATTCCTTTGGCAAGATGTTATTTGAGTTCCCCTTAAGTGTATAATTATTATATCATTGCTTATGAAGAGCACTTTTTTGTCAACCATTCTAATGGAGTGTTAATTCCAGATTTTAATGGCCCTTTTCTGAAGTTCTTTGGAGAATCGACTATTGTCATTTACTTTCTTTTGATTAGGACCACTTAAGTTTTGCTATATAGCAGCAGTGTAAGTATAAAATAGGTAAAAATAAAAATAATGTGCAGTATGTGTATATAGTAGGTGTAGCGATATAAATGCAAACTGTCTTGACATGCACACATGATAACATTTTTCCTGCTTGTTTACAAAATGAAATAATTTTTTTTTTTTAACCAGAGACAGATTTTCAGTTTAAAGCAGTCTCCCCAATTCTCTTTGAAGTGTTAAGTCCTCCTAGGGTTTCATTTTTTTTGGCACAGGAGGAGTGGATGTTTAAGCAGCCAACAACATAAGCTTGCACAGGAGCATTCCTGTTTTATTTTTGTTTCTAGGTCTGTTTCCTGTGTTGGGGGAGGGAGAGTGAGAACACAGCTGTTCTCAAAGTTCAAGATGAAGTTACTTTTTCATTGTGGGTGTGTTAAGCTTTAGTCATACTTTCTTACTAAATGATTTTGTAAATGGGCTTTAGTCTAATCTTCTATTGCTCTTTTATGGGAATCTTGCAAAAAATGTCCAGAACATGTGCCAAATAAATAAAAACTTCATGTGCAAAAATGTCAACATGATCATTTCTTGAATGAAATGGATATTTGATGTGATATCAACCTGGTAAGGTGACTGGTTAATATTTGTTTTTACATCTGATTTTTCTCCTCCTTTTTAGTTTTGGTGTTTGACTACACAAAAGATGAATGAGCTCTTATGGACCTCAAAAGAGAATCCTTATGAAGCTTTATTTCTCTGATAAATTGTATGCATCAAAGAAGAAGGATCAAACATTCATATTGGATTAGCTGCTTATTGCAATAGTAACCATTATTGTTAAGGTTGAAATACAACAACATATGCATTCCTTCCCTTTTTACCAGTTACTCCTAACTCTCTTTTTTTTTTTTTTAAATATCTTTTGGGGCTGAAATTCCTGATGCATACATACACCATAACCAGAAATAACACTTTAAATGATGTGCTGCTTTTTATTTCTTCACAGTTTTAAAAACATTTTGAAACAAACCCTTGTCCCATATGTCCAACTGGGATTTTATACTCGCATTCTGCCTTGTTTTGCAGATCGCAGTCAGATAAAAAGAACAAGTTAAGATTGGAGCAAATGGATTCCGAAATTTGAGTGTTTTAAAATATTTTTCGTGCATTCATGGTAGGATTTTCTCTTAGTAGGCTTGGCTAATACAGACTTTAGAACATTGGGGTGAGTGGTACATACATACTCAATAGATTTTGTTGTTTTCTGCTTAGGCATGGGTTTGAATGTTGGGGTGGGGAAAGTGTACACTATGCAGATTTTTGTTGTTGTTTTTTTGCTTAAGGATATGTACAATAAGAGGCAAAAATAATGGTGCCACTCATTCAACAAGCACTTACAATCATTTTCGTAGTTCATTTCTGGAAGCCCCGAACTCCTGGTGCTAATCCTAACTGATAGCATAATGGAGTCCCTTAACTCAGTTCCCATTTGTGCTAGGTCTTGATAACCTTTATGCATATAAAAACACTTAATGAACTTCATATAGCAGGCCTTACAATTCTTCTATGAAGTAGATGAATACAGTTATCTAACGTTACATTTGGGGAGACCGAGACAGTCACTTGCTGTTAAATATGTAAGTCTGGCAAAATCAGGCCTCATCGTCCCAACATTTAGGTTTTGCATAAACAAGCATTTACAAAAGCTAAGACCAATGGAAACGTTTCCATAGTTTCTCAAAATTCCAGTAAATACAAGTTCTTTAAATAAGGATTTGTCAATAGTATTTGTAACCCGAATATTGCACAATTGTATTTAATGCATGAGATCCTGAAAGTGAGATCCACTAGAAACTGACATAAACAGAAGTGAAACTTACAAGCCTATCATTGTTCTCTGTTGTGATGCATGCAAAGAAGTAAACAGACATCATGCACAGTGGAAAGAAAATTGGTTTATTAGATGATTCTAACAATAAAAAAATCTTGTGTTACACTGGTAAAGATAAGGGTTTTTTAAATTATTATTTTAAGCTGAATTGAATTTGTCAATAACAACCGGTAGTTAACAAGCCCAATTCAATGCAAATTATGCCTTGGTAAAGAGACCATGGCAGGTTCTTGTGTGAAATGAAGTAGGTGGGTGAGTGGATGGAGATGTGTTTAGATTATACAGAGATTCAGACATGGACTACAGTAGATAATACAAGGGATGGCTGAACGAGCAAGTCAAGGAAAAGTATGCAGGAGAGTAAAAGCATGCTTGAAGGACACCCAAGGGGGTATGTAGTGTTCCCTTTTAGCCCAATACATCCTCTTACAGTGATATCAGAATAAGGCCAGTCCATTACATCTAGAAGTATTTATTAACCTGTAGTGACACAACCACATCTGGAAATCAGAAAAGAACATTCAATTTTTTTCCCCAAATATTGAAGTTTGAGGAAAAAATGTGTTGCAGCTGATTAAAAAGAAAGTTTGAATATCCATACCGTAGCAATTGGCTTGCAGGTGAAGAGCAGATCATTATTTTGGAGTTTAAAAATAATCCCCCCCCTGACTTAATAAGTGAATATTTAGTTTTAATGATCTGTGAATCATTTCTATCTTTTTGCAGTTTAGCTGTGATGTTCTACCAAGGAAGAGACCATATCATCATATAAGTAAGCTAAGTTCCAGGAGCTACATAATGTAATGTTGCTTCACTAGTGAAATGTATACAATATAATATTTTAAAAAGTGATTCAGACCCCAAATAATCTACAATACTTTAGGTCCCCTATAAATATTCATCATGCACTGACAATATTTTTTAAATTATGTGCAGTAGGTAAATAATAAAGTATAGATAGATGCTTCTTAAAGCTTATGTTTACAGTAACAAGTCACTGTATAATTAAAAGATACACATGAATTAAAAAGACAAGGTAGAAAAATGAGAAATGTATATGCAATATCAATATGTGAGAGATGTTTTTACACACTGCACACAGCTTAACTAATTATTTCTCATTTGAATTTTCTCAGGGAAGTCACAATACTTGCCATACCATGTCAAACCAATTAATTTTTGTGTGTCAACTTGTCAGCAGATGGTTCTAAGGATCTCCAGTCTGCTTCCACCTGCCTGATATGGAGGGGTGTGGTGTTTCAAAACTTGGCTACAGTGTACCTGGGAATGGTGAATTTAATTTAACTTTAATTAGCCCTCTCTTTTGTTGCTTAAGTCTTCGAGAGCCTCAGTAAATGTGCGACAGGGTTGAAGCAGAAATTACTCCTAGTAATACTGCTGTATGCATATGTGTAAGTTCTCAAAATCTTAGTTCTTGTAAGCTTGGGAGTCAGTATTTATGTAAACATAAATAAAATACATAAATAAAAACATAAATAAAGCTGACAGAATAGGATGAGTCCTGTACTCTCATTGGGAATTCTTAACAGTATGGTGAATAAGTCTAGGGGACCTTATGAGATAGTGATAGTAATTCAAATTACAATAAATACTTGGCTGATATGTGTCTAAAGAGTTGGCTAGATTCAACTCTGGTGTTAATTGGTGCAGCCCTCCTGACTACCACATGAATGGCATCTGACTGAACTTGAACTAAATTTGATAAGGGGCCAGAATTCTGTTCACTGTTACATGCTTTTGTAGTGGGTTTTAGCTGTAATAAATGAATGAAATAAGGCCTCACTGTTTTTCACTCCTCCCCCACACCCTGAAAACCCCCCAAACAAAACAAAATATTAAATCTAACATGATATGTCTTCCTGAGATCTCCCTGTGATATGCATAAACTGGAAAATTTCCCATGTATAATTAATGCCTGGCTCTGTGTATGATAGATGTTGGGGCCTGAACTTGACTGCATTTTGTGATAAGAGCTGCGCGTACTACTTCACTATGTACAGTAAACACTCATAGCTATTGGAGGTGCAACATCTAGGGGCCCCTATAGTTATGGTGACACAAGTATTTCCACTGTAATCTGTCATGGTCAATTGCTTAGCTTTTTGGAATAAACTTTGGTTGGGTTATTCTCAGTCCTGGAGCAAACTTTTTGGGGACAGTTTGAGGAAAAATGATTCATTTATTTTTTAAAATGAAGAGGGTGGTGTGATCAGAAGAGACTATCATTTGCACTATTACGTAACATTAGAAAAAGAACTGTGATTTAAAAAGAAAACAAAACATTTTAGTGTCCCAGTCATATGCAGCCCAAACTTGAAATAGTCACGAGGTCATAGCTGTGCCTTTTGCTGGTTTAGTGACAATCCAGTATTTATTTGAAGTTGTAGAGGTCTAAAAACATTCATTACTCTTGTGCAATGATACATATTTTCAATGCAATCTACTAAAGTTCTATCAGTTGTTTTAACTCTACAGGTATGTTTGCTAGAAGGGAGTTGTGCCTGTTTTCAATGATCTGGAAAGGGACGTAGGAAGGAAGGAATGTTGCCTCTTCCCCTACCTAACTGAAAGATACATAGAAAAAGTGATAGGGCCTCATTCTGCTATACAGTATGTGCCATCAGAACTCTACTTCATCATCACCATGCCCCATCAGTCAAGGTTTGTGTCTTCTTTTCTTTGTCGCCAAGTGTTCTTGTTAGGCATATGTTCCAAGCTGACACCAACCTTCTTCATGTCCTTCTTCAGCATGTTCAACCACCTTTCTCTAGGTCTGCCTTTTGATCTTTGTCCCATGATGACTAGCTCTTGTGTTCTCTGGCTAGCATATCATACATCTTGTAATCTCATGTGACTCAACCATGTCAGTCGGTACTCTCTCAGCTTTTCTGTGATGGGTGCTGCCTGGGATGAGAGCGGTTTAGCTTCGGGGCCCGAGTGGGTAGCAGGCTTAGTGGCTGGCACTACAGCTGTAGTCAGTCACCAGAACCAGGGTCAAAACCAGATTGGGCAGCTGTTGCAGGCCAGTTGCATTGATGAGGCCTGGAGACTAGCTCTTCTGCTGTTCCGGATTCCCGACACTACCTGTACCTATACTCAGCCTGTCAGCCTATCAGCTCTCGTCTTAGCCGGAGTCCAGCGGAGTGTTTCCAGTCGGGCAGTATGAAGTAGTTATTAAGCAGCATTCCAATCTGACCCATATACCATGGCTGGCCTAATAATGAACGTACACATTTTGCTTTTTAGTTTACTTGGCACATATTTTTGCAGAAAATTCCTGTCAGCTCCCTCCATTTACGTCAAACTATTTTCATGCAGCTTCTAACATTCCCATTCCCATATAGTATAATGCTGAACTGAGGTATTAAGATCTGTGCAACAATTTAAACTCGATGCCATTTATTTTTATTGGCTTCTCATTGACCCTCTCAATAGGGCATCACTTGTATTCCTTTTCTTGTCTGCTGATTCTTAAGCCATTTTCCATAGTTCTAGGTCCTTCCCTGGTTTGTATTTATCTTCATGATGCAACATAATGTCATTGGCAAAATGTATGCTCCATGCAGCCTCTCTTCTAATCTGAATCAAGGTGTCCATTACACTCACAAAAAGGAATGGGTTTTAAATTGATCCTTTGATGTAGACCAGTGAATGACTCCTTGCATCCACTGTTACTTTTCACTAGTGTTGTGCATGTCCATGACAGTCTGAGTATGTGTTTGACAGATTGCATCACCATAAAAATTCTCGAGGGACTGTGTCATAAACCTTCTCTAAATCCATAAACGTTGTGTATAATTCCTTGCTGTACTTCTCCTGCATCATTTCTCCCTTGCTGTACTTCTCCTGAAGTATTTGGCCTGCAAACACAGCATCCATTGTTGACCTTCCTGGCAGAAAACCAAATTGGTTGTCACTTAGTTGGATGCTCCCACTCTTTCCGAAGTCTTTTCTTGATAATTCTTTCTGGCCATTTCATTGTGTGACTCATTAATTTGAGGGGTCAATAATTACTGAATTCTTGCAGATCTCCTTTATGCTTGAAGATAGGGACTGATATGCTTTTCCTCCACTCCTCAGGCATTTTTCCAATATGGAGAACTAAGTTGAATAAATTCATCATTACCACTCCCTCATAGCCTACAAATTGCTCAACTGATATCCTGGCTGGCCCCACTACTTTCCTCATTTCATCATCTTTAGCACTGTCCGAGTCTCCACCAGGGTGATAGATTTTTGTGAGGCTATTACTTGTGGATACTTCCCTTGATAGATTCTTTGCATCTCTTCATTACGCGGTTTCTCATAAAACCACTTCTACCGCCTAATTTCGCCATCTTCCACCAGTGTACTCTTCTGTTTTAATCTGTTACACACTTCCCAACTCCCTAATCCTCTGTGCTTCTTGGCTAATCTATGTATTCTTTTTCCCCTTCCCTCATTAGTAATTCTGCATATTAGGCTTTGAAAGTCTGAATTTTAGTTTCCACAATTGTTCTTTTCCTCATTTTTCTTTTCCAACTTGTAGTCCTCATAACTTTCCACTGTTCTTATTTTCTGCCAGTGATTACACTTTTCCTCCTTTGTGGCCTCCTGCACCTCACTGGAACACCACTACCTCTCCTTCCCATAAAATTCTTCCCCTGGGTTTTGGCAAAAGACAGCATGTGAACTTTCTGTAATATATTGGATATTTCCTCTCAGACCTCACTTGTATTGTTGTGGTTGGTGTGGCCACTGTCCAATCTTCATAGGACCCCATCCTTAAATCTCAGGCCATGTACACACTACAGGAATAATCGTGCAACAAGCCCGTTGCGCTTTAAAAGTCATGTGGTTTTTGTAGCGCAGGATCGTGTACACACTCTGCCGCTTGTGACGGAACAGAGCCCCCCCCTGCAATTCGTGATTTCACAAGAAACCCAATTGAATTGTGGGAACCTATCCCACAGTTCCATCCATCCTGATTTGGCGCTAAGAATCCTGGGTAGAAGGAGAGTAGCGCTGAGCACCATGGGTAAAGTCTTGGTTTCCCATGGTGCATTCCGTTCCCCTTGTGTCACGAGAGTTGCTACTAGCAACTCGCGCCTATTTTCAACAGTAGCGCATTGCTTCCTGGAAGTCCTTTGGCAGCAACATGGATCTAGGTCTGATCTCAACTGTCGCCTTCAGCGTAATGAATACATCTCGGCTGGTGGCACAGTATGCGTTCAGCTCTGAATCAGAGCAGGATTCGGATGACCCTGGGCTGGTGACTGCCATGCAGAACAACAGCACCGCATTGCTGAGCTCCTTCACAGAGCATCTGCACACGGTGCACCGCCGATTCTGGTCACGAGAGACAAGCACCGAGTGGTGGGACCGCATCGTTTTGCAGGTGTGGGATGATGATCAGTGGCTACAGAACTTTTGAATGCGGAAAGCCACATTCATGGAACTGTGTGAGGAGCTAGCCCCTGCCCTGCGACGCAAGGACACCAAAATGAGAGCCGCCCTCACCGTGGAGAAGCGTGTCGCAATTGTGCTGTGGAAAATGGCGACTCCAGACTGCTACTGCTCGGTCGCGAATCAGTTTGGAGTTGGCAGGTCGACCGTCGGGTTAGCACTTTCACGAGTGTGCAGAGCCATTAATCGTGTTCTGCTCCGGAGGACAGTGACGTAGGGCAACGTGCGGGAGATCGTCGATGGATTCGCGGCCATGGGATTCCCGAACTGTGGAGGGGCCATAGACGGCACGCACATCCCTATTCTTGCTCCGGAGCATCTTGTGACTGAGTATATTAATAGGAAGGGCTACTTCTCCATGGTGCTTCAGGCACTCGTGGATCACAGGGGGCGTTTCACGGACATAAATGCGGGATGGTCGGGTAAGGTGCATGATGCTCGCATTTTCCGGAATACGGGCCTGTACCGGAAATTGCAGGCAGGGACCTTCTTCCCCGATGATAAAATTACTGTTGGGGATGTGGAGATGCCCATAGTCATCATAGGAGACCCAGCCTATCCACTGATGCCTTGGCTCAGGAAGCCCTATACTAGAAATTTGGATCCCAGCAAGGAGCGCTTCAATTACCGGTTAAGCCGGTGCCGAATGACCGTAGAGTGCGCCTTTGGGCGCTTAAAAGGCCGCTGGCGCTGTTTGTACGGGAGGCTAGACTTAAATGAGGACAACATTCCAGCCGTCATTGCGGCGTGCTGTGTCCTGCACAACCTCTGTGAAAATAGGGGAGAGAAATTTCCCCCTTTATGGGACGTGGAGGCTGAGTGGCTAGAGTTTGCCTTCCAGCAGCCAGCCACTAGGAGTATCAGGGGGGCACAGCTGAGAGCTGTCCGCATAAGGGAGGCACTTAGGGTGCATTTTAGTGATGGGGACTCATAGGACGCATTGCATCACTGTGCAGTAGTGTTCCCAAGCACTATTGGGTGCTGATTGGGGGTGGAGGGATGGTGCCGGTGGGCGTGTACTGTACTATGGTCGAATGAGTGAATACTAAATATGCAACAACTAATCTTATTGTGTATCAATAAAGACACTGTGCAAAGTTCAAGTGATTCAATTTTATTATTATTATAAAACATTAAATATTTACAGTAAGCAGTGCCTGCAGAAGGGGCTATAGATGCGTGTAGGTGCGTGTCTCAATGCCATAGCTTGGTGCAGGAGTGCATGTAACATTGTACCAGGAGGGTCCCTGGGCTTCAAAGAACTGCTTTGAGGGAGAATGGGGCATGGGGGACAGAAAGTGTTGCTGTGGCTGCAGTGGGGGGAGGGGGGGGGAGGAGAGCCTGGAGCAGCTGGGTCTGCAGACCAACCATGATCTTCAGCAGTTGGGTCTGCTCCTGTAGGATGCTTACGAGGGCATCCTTCTGCTTCTGGCTCTTCACATTGTTTTCTTTGCGCTCCTGCCGGCACTCCTGCCTCCATTGTCTAGTCTCCCTTGCTGATGCCTTGTTGGACTGCATCAGCTCCTGGAAGATATCCTCCTTGCTCCTGCGAGGCCTCCTCCTTATCTGTCTCAGCCCGTCAGCTGGCGCAGACCACCGACCGGCGAAGGTCGTTTCTAAGGAAAAATGAAACATCATAAGTAGTGCTATTGTTCTCACTTTGGTTAAGGAGCCGGTAATATGCTCTCCCGCCACATTCCGCTGTGCCCACGGGACAGGGCATTGCCGGGGACTGAAAGGGCTTTTGCAAAGGGAAGTTCGAGTTGCCGAGACAGGACACACAGCTCCGTAATCTATTTGCAGTGCTTTGGGCGATTAGTTCACATACAGCACTGCCATGGAAGCCGATATCTCGCTGCTTAGAGTGCCTCTGCAAGCCAGAATGCATATCCTGCATGTCACTGGTTTTCAGCCAGGACCGTACACAGCAGGCTTGTGCGCAGCCATGGTTCCCGCTGCTCTGCTTTGCAACTGGCGAGGGAGAGTATCCCTCTATGGGGGGAGGGGAAACAGTTGCTCTCCCATCGAATTTAACTAGGAGGCTGTGGAAGTACGTCGAGGACACCTTCAGTGATCTCAATGGAGAGGATTTCTTGACAATTACAGCATGCATTGATGCACTGCTCATGTAATGCGGGGTAGACCCCCCCATCCAAAAAAGAAAAGAAAGGATGAAACTCAGAACGCCTATTTCCTGCCCGCTCTTCATTTGCCCGCAAAGCTTATCCAGCTAGCACAGAAGCCACTTCTGATGAAACTTATCAGAGCTCCCCTCTACTGCCTCCGAAGACAGTATGGAGAAGGAATCTGGGCAGCACGGGTCAGGTGGCGTGGAGAACAGCTCCTGGCTCCCTAGGTCGGCTGCACTGCTTTCACCCTCCAGGTCATCCTCCACCTCCACGTCCTCGTTGACGAATTGCTCGTCACCGTCTGCTCCGGTATCCTTTTCATGGGGCGGTGCTGACGTGTCCACAGGAGCTTTTTGGGTGGTTGTGGGATCCCCGCTCAGGATTGCTTCCAGCTCCTTGTAAAATTGGCATGTAGCCGGTGCTGAGCCGGAGCGCTGGTTTGCCTCTCTGGCTCTGTGGTACGTAATCCGCAACTCCTTCACCTTTGACCTGCACTGAAGAGTGTCTCTCTCGTACCCCTTCTCTGCCACGGCCCGAGAAATCTCGCCAAAAATATCAAAATTCCGCCTGCTGCCATGTAACTGTGCCTGCACCGCAAGCTCTCCCCAGATGCCTATGAGATCAAGCACCTCAGCTGTGGTCCAGACTGGAGCATGTTTGCTGCGTTGAGCTGCCATTGCTCTTGGAGTACACAGCTGCAGCTGCACTCCACACCAAGCAAACAGGAAGAGTGAAGAATTCAGAAATTCTCGGGAATGATGGGAGGGCGGGTACAGCCACGTCACAGCCACAGAGTGCAGAAGGAAGTGCAGAAGGGATGGAATTGGAATTCTGGGACATTTCCAGAGGTTTCATATTGCGCGGCAACCGTACAGACACGAACTATCGTGGAACAGCTGTTCCGCGGTAGCCGCTACCACCCTCGTTTTGGTGGTTTACATGTTGCGTGGTAAGACGGCTGTTACCGCGCAACAACATGGATTTGTGTGTGGACGCTGTGCCTGTTATCATGCAATAACAAGTGTCATCGCGCAATAACTTTCCAGTGTGTACAAGGCCTCAGACTTACTACCCTATCCACATCTTTTGTCCCACACGATACTTTTCATCCAGAAGTCCATTGCAAGCAGTCTGTTCTGCAGTCTGCTATCCTAAGATCACTTATCCCTCATGTTTCCTTTTGTCAGGAAGTAATTTATCTGGGACCTGTTGGCCACTGCTCTTGGATATAACTAAGTTGTCTACAAAGTATGTACTGACTAATTTAAGATATTCTTGCTCACTTAATTTCTGGTTCTGAAGCCTTGTCCTCCATTGCAATCATTTTAGCCCTCTTTGTGTTCTTCCCCATATGTTTACTGAAGTTGTCTGCTCTGCTCTGATAATCAAGTACAAAGCCTGTGGTACTTCACACATCATTTGGTCCAGTGCTATCTGGAATTCCTTCTCAGTGGAACAGTCAGCCCTTGCTGCATATTTGCATATAGCATTCAATATTTGTTTTCTGCTCAGTGCTAGACTAACATTCATTAGCCAGCTACTCTTCCTTTAGATGGCCACAACCTTATCATGTAATATTTCTGCTGTGATTATTCCTGCTTCATTTCTTCTTGTTACTGAGCTATCATGTTATCTTGTAACCTTTCCCAGTGTTCATGGAATCAGAATTCTGCTGCTGCCTCACTAGTTTTTTTTTTTTTTTTTTTAAGGTGCCAGGATTGTTTACCTCCCTGGCTGCCACGGTGCTCCTAGGCGCCAGAGGCAAATTTTCTGGGCACCATGGCAACTTTGTGCCCAGGATTTGTTGAGCCCTGTCGCATCTCATTGTTGTGTCTTGTCTTTCTATGATGCACTTTTTTTTTTTTTTTGGATACAGGCAGTGCCATTTATTTTGTTTGTACAGCAACTAGGAAAATGAGATCCTAGTCTGGTTGGTTTAAAAATAATACTTATGTTATCAAATTTAATTATCACTGGTGATATCTGTTCAAGTGCTGGCTTAAGTGAAAAATGACTAATTTTCTCTATACTTTGTCTTCATCCAGTTACTACAGTTTTTTAAGAGCTGAGATCAGTTTTCTGAATCTGACCTGGAAAAGATGTATTTTTGTAGGCGTTTTTCAAACTTAGTGAGGCAGACTGGAAGATGTTTATACTAAAGCCCTTTTCAGTGCATGGAATTAAATATAGGCAAATGTAGTTACTATGTAGATATTGTACAGGACATCTCAGTTGACACTTTCAGATTATTTTTTATTTTCATTGGCCTGTCTTGACTTTGTCAGCTATCCCATAAATTCTTGCTATAGGTAAACTTCAGACTGACGTGAATACTACATAAATTCCGAGCTCTATTACTGTGTTCAAGATATCCTTACACTCTGCTTCCCAAACTAGAAACGGTAGTTATCTTGGATCCTGAGGACTTTTCCCTCCTATCTCTCTGCTGGGTTTTCTATGTCACTATCAGATTTCATTCTTTTCTTGAATATAACTTAATTGGGTCTTATTTTAACTGCTTGCTTATATGATTTACCTAAAGCCTTATGCTCTAAATATCCAGAGATCTCGAACGGTGGTTTTCAAACCATGGGTCAGGACCCAGTACTGGGTCAAAGATCCTCAGGTACTGGGGTTATGGTACATCCTGCTGCCGCTGCTGAAAGACTGAATGCATTGCTCAAAGGTGTAATTGTTGGGTCTCAGGCATAAATGACTTTTTTCAACTGGGTCCCGAGAAAAAAAGTGTGTAAACCACTTATCTAGAATACTACAGACAAATTGTTACTTTGATATCTGGAAAGCTGTCTGATATCACCCTTCTCTCCCCACCCCAAAAGCTCATAAACTTTTATTGACTTCCTAGCCATCTCAGAATTCAGTTAAGAATCTAGCTCCTCTAACTACCTTCTTGATAGTGCTAGTCAGAAGTTAGAAATTCTGTTCAGTGGGAAATTCCAACATTTTGAATTATTTTAGTTTCTCAAATTCCCCAAAATTCAATTTCCGGTTGATGTTTCATTTTGATAATGTCAAAATGTTTCATCACTTTGATTTGTTTTGTTTTCCTTAGATTTCGTTACCATGTTGATGAGTGCCACAGATAATGAGCATTATCTTGTGATACTCTTCTATTCAGAATTTCAAAATGTGTTACAGAAAGGCATTGCATAAAAATAAATTGTATTATTCACTTAGGTCTCACGCAACTGTGGATGTTGTTGCTCTGGGCAATACATGAAACATAGGTTCTAATTTTGCGCAAAGAGTTACATGTGCTCAGAATTGAACAATGAGCTATCTTAATTCTGGAGTTGGCTTGCTGGATGTCTACGTGCAGTTCAGGCATTTGGAATCTCTGGCAAAACTGTTCCTGGTTGCTCTCACATTTGTCCATTTTCGTTAGCATATGTTCTTATTAAAGTACCAGGATGGCTAAATTATTTTTATTTAAACATGAAATAATATGGCAATGAGAGCTTGCTGTAAGTTTGTCGGCTCTGATCTGTTTTGTCCCCTGCAGTCCAAAATAGTTGAAGACCTCTGGTGTCAACAGCACACTCCACATTATCATGCCAGAATGACATTTATCATGCCTCATTGTGCCATGTTTAGGAATTCACTGGATCCAGTCATTAGTCATTCCTGTCTGTCCACTCTGGCTTCCATGTAGCATTCTCCTTACTAAGGCACAAAGGATACGTCTACACTTGCACCTAAGGTTTACTTAACGACGCTTAAGTTGAGTTACAGAATGCTGCGTCCACACTGGGCGCTTATTAAGTCAACTTAATAACACCAACTCTGAAGGTTAAGACGACCTTATTAAGTTAACTTAAAGCCATTGTGGACGGGTATCTCTACACTACAGGCTCTGTTAAGTCAACTTAACAAGGTCAACTTAAGTCAACTTTAAGTGTAGACGCTCCATCAAGTTGACCTAAAGTCGCCCTTGTTAATTCGACTTAACAGAGCCTGTAGTGTAGACTTAGCGAAAGAGCTTGTATTTAACACTGACCCTATCATTTGAGCATTACATAACTTGAACACAGCTACAACCAGAGTCTGCTGTTAACAGAATGCTTCTGTAGTTCAGAAACCCTCCTTTCAAAATGGAGGACAACCATTGGTTTCTGCAGTCGTACCCAGATCCTTGAATTACCAGTGATGTCAGTTCTATCTAGTACTAAAGGCTTAACAGAACGACAGCATCTTCAGCAATGCAGTGTCTTCCTGGATCTGGAAAGAATTGTCCATACTGCTATAAGCTATGTGTTCCTGAACTACTATTCCAAATGCAAGGATGCTACACACCATAGTGCATATAAAGCGACCTGTAAAATACAGCCTTTCTGGTGTCTACAAACAGATTTTTAATGATGCTATGCTGAAAAATAACTAACAGCCCTCCCCTCCAAAAATCAAACAACCTTGATCGTCTTCCCCATAGCTCCCAAAATAGAGACTACTGAAGGATTTAGAGACACTGCAGAGCACTGAAGAAAGGGCTGGCACACTTGAACAGAAGTCAGTTGTGAAGTGATGTGATGTTTTTGGCCCCTGCTGGAGCAAGTCTCAAGATGACATTAGATGCTCCAGTTTTTATGTAAATTTTAGTGCTAACCTAGGGATAGGAAACCCCTCTCTGGTTGACTGCCTTCTTCATTTCCCTACCTCCCGGGGAAGAATCAGACAGCTCTCTTTCTCATCCCATCAGGATCCAGGAGGAGTTTTCAGATAGGGGAGAGTGAAGAGAAGGAGCAGTTTACACCATGGTGAGAGAACCAAAGAGGGCAGGAGAGACAGAAAAAGTCTGGCAGCTGCAGGCAGTCCTGTTCACGCCTCCTCTTCTGTGAAAAATGGGTCAGCCCCTCTCCCCCCATCCCTGACTTGGCTACTGTGGGTGTGAGAAGGGGAAGAAGAGGACCCTGTTTAGTTACCTGCTTGAAAGCTTGCCTCTCTCACTAATAGAAGTTGGTCCAGTAAAAGATATGACCTCACCCACCTTGTCTCTCTAATATCCTGGGATTGACATGGCTACAACAACACTGTGTATTACAGAAGCTTGATATTTTTCTTGCAAGTGAACATGCTTTAAAGTCTCTCACATTTGACACCCCAGAATCACTATGGGGTTGGGGGTGGTTTGAAAATTTTTTGACTCCTTGTTTGTTTTAGTTAGAATGTTATAGCTGTGGAGCTATATGCCTTTAGAATGTATACATGTGTACGTAAGTCTGTAAGATGCTTGTGTTCAGAGTACTAAATAATATGGTCAAATTGATTTTGCTTGCAAAATGAGCGAGACCTGTATTTCATCAGTCATGCTTATAGGAGTTACTAACTGTACTTTCTATGGCTCTTATTCTACTAATTCTAATGCATGCCAATGAACTGAATGAGACTAGCTGTGTGTAAACAAGTGCAGGGTCAGGGACTATGCTGGCAGAAATGATGTTGTCACTTCCACAAGGCCTCTGACCCTTACCAAGAAATTCACAAGCTTGCATCTAGATTGGGTACAGCCACCGAGGTGACCTTAGAGAAGTTACAGACTTTGCCAATCTAATCTACAGAGTTTTTAACTGGACTAAATCCCATGTTTCAGCCTTCCCTGAAGTAATAAACTCTACAGGTTTTTATCTTACGGCATCACAGCTGTTACAGGCTGAAGGGGCTCTGAAATGTCCCTAAGAATTAAGAGTTAAACAAATTAACAAAAATATACACTATTTCAAAAGAGAGGGTGAACCAATTAAAGCCCCAAATCCTCCTCTTGCTTGACTCTCAGCATTACCCAATGAATCTAGAAAAGTGATTTTCTTAGGAGCCAAACTTGACCTCCCAGTTTCAAGAAGAGAGAGAGGGAAAATGCCCCATTCTGCCACATTTCCCCATGGAATAGTTTTTCATCAAAAGCAGCACAGTCCTTCATTTTAACCATTTCCTTAATTCCAAGTGGATTGATTTCTGTATCATTTTACTTGCGTACACAAGGGGCAAAAATCTCCAACATGGAGCTCACCATGGGCTCCGATGCATTGTTGATTTCTCTTTCATTCCTCCTCCATTGTCTTTGTATGCTTCTTATTTATTTGTGTAACTGTAATGAATGGAAGCTGCTACAGAGATCTGCACCTATGGAGGCTCTTGTTAAGCCTTATGTCAGCTAAAGTCATAACTATGACTTCATAATCAGGTTCTTTCTAGAAATGGCAGGCTGTAGCTAGGGCAAGGATTGTTAGATTTTTAAGGAAGCAAACAGAGCATCTGGATGTTCTCTTGAACAGTACATCAGGAAGTTTAAACTTAGAAATTCTCTTCGGAAAAAAGAAAAAATAGCCAATAATGCTAAGACAGTTCTTCTACACTTAAAATCATGTATTAATATAAATATTCCTGGCATCTTCTTTTTCTGAAGTCTAGCTTTCAATAATCTTGTGATCTAGTTTTAATTTGTTATAGAAAATGCCCAGTATAGATAAGCAAAAATCCCATTCATTATTACTCAGTAATTGGATCTATGTATAAATATTCACTGTATTTGAAATTTAGATTTTAGGTTCAATCACTGGAAACAGTTAAAATGGCAAAACTCGTCAAAACAACTTCCTCTTCAAATCTGAAATCTTCTAGATGACCTTATCCTCAATTTAACTTTACAAAAATAAAAATCTACATTGTAAAATTACTTTTCTTAACTATGGATATGCAGTTAGAACTTTGACCAGGGTAATGTCTCTTTCATTCAGCTTTGTTGGTTAATTTGTCTAAAAATATGTTTTTGTTTACTTTAAATCTCCTTTTCAATTACAGTGAGATGTTGTTAGACCAGGGCAGTGTCCATTCCATTGACACTGGAGCTCTGTGCCTGTTTCAATAAACTCATAGTGTAGACTAAACACTAATGGCTGCCTCAAAGCTTTATTTCCTGTAGCAAGGTTTTTGCATGATGTAGATGGAATCGTTTTGCAGACCTGAAGCAGCGTATACAAAGCACACATTCAAAGGTCTTTTCTTTTGCATTGTGGAGCAGTGACTCATAGACTTTAAGGTCAGAAGGGACCAGTACGATCATCTAGTCTGACCTTCTGCAAAATGCAGGCCTCAAGACCTCACCCACCCACTCCTGCAATAGGCCACCAACCTATGACTGAGTTATTTACCTCCTTAAATCATGACAGTCACTTCTTAGGTAAGGTTGCAACTGAATTTTCATTTCTAGCCTAACTTTGGGTCCCTGTCTAAAATCAAAATACACTATCAATTTCTGGATTGGTAGGATAGATGTGAATCCAGTGACATTATTTGCACATTTTTGAAGTAAATCCAAGAATGGATTACTGAATTAAATCACCCAAAAATCAGAGATGATTAACACCCTCCCATAGTCTTCTTTTTTGTCACTATGTTGTAGTGTAGTCGTAATAATAATAATAAAGCCCAGAAAGGAGAACCCTAGCACAGACTTCACGACCAGGACCAAATTTAATTAATTAAAGTCCAATTTTAAGAGCTCATAAATTTTGATGTCGTCATACTGCCAAGGAATGTCATCTGCAGTGATCTTAGCCTAGCTAGTCAAAGGGCGGTCTGGCTGTCGTTTTGTTTTCAAATAGGCTATAACCTAACCCTTTAACTTGTGGAGATGAAGTTAAAAGTGTAATCCAGTCACTGGATGGATGTGTCAATGGAAAAAATACTTCCCTCTCATCCCCAGTCAAAAGGCTCACAAAGTGGTTCTCCCTTTCTGCAACCCCAGGAGAATGCCTTGTGCTCTAACTTTGTCAGTCCCTCATGTGAATTTGTTGAGGGCAATAAGAAACGAGCCCTCATTCTTACTAATCTCAGATCTTTGGAGGGAGAAGCCTAAGATCTGAGACTTGGACCCCTGTGATCAGTGGCCCATCTCCCATACTTTCCCTTTTCCATGGATCTACTGAGGTCTGCAGGAGGGGAGAACCTCTAGCAAACCATATGTAGATCATTGATTCCCTCTCAAAGCCTTAAATAGCTTGTTGTGGGCTCCTTCCCACACAAGCCTTAGGCTCATTTAGGGCCCACCACCATCCCTTTCAAGCTATTGGGAGGCTAATTATGGGCCACCCTAACCCCTGAAATAATCAGTAGGTGTTTTTATCCCCACCAAACTATTCTGGCTATAAGGAAGGGAGGCTAACTAGTGCAGTGGTTTTCAACCTTTTTTGTCTTAGGTTCCAGTTGGAAAAAATCGTTTATTCCTGCGACCCAACAGTTACATCTTTGAGCAAGACAACAGAGTCCTGTGGCACTTTTAAAGACTAACAGATTTATTTATCGCATGAGCTTTCGTGGGAGAAAATCCCACTTCATCAGACGCTTTGAAGATAGGAAAGTTACAGAGTGGTAGGAGATTAAATGTAGGGGAGTGTATGACATAGCATCAGGTCAGGCTGTAACAGCAAATCAAAATAGGTGACTAACACGACTACCCCTTTGATCTTTGAGCAATGCATTCCAGTCTTTCTACGGTGGCAGCAGGAGGTGCCGCGACCCAGTGCCCGAGGGTCTGTGAGCCAGTACTGGGTCCCGATCCCACGTTTGAAAACCAGTGAAGTAGGGGATTGATTGTAGTTCTCAAATTCCCTTGCTGTATCTCCTCTCTTAAGCCCATCTTATATCATCTTAGAAAGTCTCCTCAGACTAGTTCTTTTTGGCACTTGGTTATGTGAAGTCTCTCTGCAGGGACCCTCCCTCATGGTGGAGTTGTGCTTATTTCTCCTATGCAAGGTAGGAAGAGGAATTGATGAGTGAGGTGGAACTCACTCACACAGAAAAAACCCAACTCCTTTTCCACTGAAGCCAGTGAAAATACTGAGCTGCATGTTCGGTATCTCCTACCAACTAATAATGAAGTTTTAGGTGCATTAGTCATATTGTTTTTATCACCTTTTCAGTGGGATGTAGGCTATTCGGGCATTGGAGTACTGGGATCATCAAGCTCTTCTTGCAAGGAAGCTTTTGTATATCTATAGAATGTATTGTGAATGCTTTAAGATTTATGTTTTTCCTGGAGCAAGTGGGAGGACAATCTCACACTTTTACATTTTGAGCAGTTATTAGTCATCTTATTGATCTAAGTATAAACTTTATAACAAGTGATGCTATTTTATTTCTTTTGAGTTACTTTAAATTGTTAGCCATCATGGTGTTGTGGTTTCTTCAGTATAAACTAGGTTGAACCCCGGAACTGTAAGAAATATAGCTGCAGTTATTTTCTTTTGTTTCCCCCATTCTGTACTCGCTTTGACCTTTTATTTCAGGGGTATCTAACTCATTTGCTGTAGTCAGCCAGATTTGACTTAAATTTACTTCAAGTGGGCTGTACCTACCATAAATCAAAATACTATGTCACTCTCACAGCATTGCAGAGTGCTGTGCATGCAAAACTGCGCTCTGCGATACCTACCCCCTCTTCCCCCCACCGCCCTCTGATAGGGAGAGAGCATGGTCTTGCAGAGTAGTCTCTCGCATACCCCCAGTGCTCCGTGATGTCATGAGACCCAACACTCTTGCGGCGTTGCAGAGCGCTGGGTATTCGAGACCTCTCTCTCTCTCTCTCTCTCTCTCTCTCTCTCTCTCTCTCTTTCTCTATTAGGGAGAGAGTGTGTTTCCACTGAGTCCCGTAGTGGGCAGGATGGAAGAGGTTCGTGGGCCACATGTTTGACACACCTATTCTGTTTACTGACCACTTAAGAAGTTTTCTAGAAATGAAAAAACTAAGAATAGATTTTAACTCCAGTGTGTCTTTTCCTGTCTTCAAACATATGATTCAAAATTAAAGGTTTATGTATCATCGCCACCCCATTCCTCCTCGCTCTAATACTACATTCTTCTGCTGTTTTTCATCCTAGAGAAGATTGGAGCAAACTGAAAGTAGATGTTTTTTAAAGAAGTCTTGCAGCATGAATATTTAAACATATTTCTAAAGACTTTCATCTGCAGCGTTTCTCTCTTTATTTTTAATTAAAGCGAAAATATGTTTATTTGGATAGCTACATCATTTTGAAAAAATCATGATGTATATTGTCTACAGAAAAAAAGTCTTTCAGCTGTGAATATGATTTAACTTAATCTTACCATGTTATGATTGTGCTGAAAATAATTTTCAGCTTGATGCAGAAGAAACCATATTTAGATTTGAATTAAAAGATGGTTCTCTGATAAAAATCCCATGCCAAATTGCTCTGCTTGGGGTGAATGTGTTGTGTGTGGGTTTTCTGTTTGGTTTTTCCTTTTTTGAGAATTGATTAAGTATTGTAATGAACAGAGAAGCCTAATGCTTCAAATTATTCAGATGAGATAGTAGGGAAGGAAAGCAAGGAATGAAATCAGGTTAGCATTGTATTAACTATATGCTATGTATTCATTTTCCAGCATTCAGAATAATGCTGTTGGCTTTTTTCCTGCTTTCTTAAATATTTTGATAAGCTAAAGTTGGTTTTGGCATCATTTCTATATGCACACCCTTAATTGTATGAACACCAGTTCAGTGGACCGTTCATCTCAGAGAACTGGAGTCTATCAAAACTAGCCACCATAGACAGCTCTCCTGAGGAAACCACCCTCTGAGGTAACAGAAATGCCTGTCTCAGCCTGGGAGGTTACATGGCAATCAGATCACATTCACTTGCTTTTTGCAAAATAAAAAATAATTTTTTTGGGGGGGGGGGTTAATGACTCCTTCTATTTATCTGTGCTGGATTAATTAAGCAAGGGATAGCACGTTAAGATGAAGTGGTGGTATTATGGAAGGAGAAGAAAAGATATATATTTTCAGAGACCTCACAATATTAATATATTGGTATTTTCATTCAAAGAATGAGTTTGTGAAGCTAGTAGCTGGAATGACCTGAAATCAAGGGAAATTTTGCTGTTGACTTAATGGGAACAGGATTTGGCCTATTGTGAATGGGGCAGGAAAGGCATGTGCCTCTCTGAGGGAGATCATTTATTACAATATGTGGTGCACTAGCTTGAGTTGCTAGCTTTTCCTTAGAGAATTTATATTTTAGATAAACCTATTTGGTTCATAAATCTACTTAATAAATATTTATTTGCTTCTTCTTACGCTGTATTAATTTATACCTATGTAAATATGGCTTAAACTCTTTTCCCTGGTATCCAACTTCCTCATCATTATGAAGAGCTACAGTTCAGATGTTCAGACTTGTATTACTTGGTTATTATACCCTGTATTGTGGTGTCTGATGGCCTAAAGAGCTAACAATAAGTATTCATGCCAATTTGAGACTGCATATATTCTGTGCAACTGTTAATATTTTAAATAAAATAAACTTTGTTGAACATGCACTGTATTTATGGGTCTACCCAACTGAGTTTTTATAATCATCTAGAGGAGTGGGAGGGTATGTACAATTTTTTGTTTGCTTGTTTGCTAGCTTTCCAGTGCCCCTAGCAGACATAGCTGTGCTGGCAGGACTCCCATTGAGACACAACTAAGTTGAAAGAAAAATATCTCTCAACATAGCTGATGTAATTTGGTGAGATAAAGTCCTGCTAGCATACACAGATCTTTATACTGGGGTTCTTACAGCTTAACTATGCCAACATAGTTTATACACGGCCTTAACTACTGGCAACCTGGCCGATTCATTGATTCGTTGTACTATAGTAGAACTTTCAGAAACAGAGAAGCAGATTGTCCTCTTTGTGTCAGGGAATGGAGACTGGCTGTAACTCCTCTGCTGATTTCTGAGCCACGTTCCCTGTAGATGCAGTGGGAGGTATTTTGTGAGAGGGGAGCAGCTGGAGCAGAATGGGTTCAAACAGTGGATAGTCCCTTGGTGGCCATTGCCAGCTGGTACAGCTTAGATAAGCGAAGGTGCTCCTCCTCTAAACTTTTGCCCAAGGCCGGGCAGAAAATTACAATGCTCCACCCAGCTCCCTGGTGGCTTTACTGCTCTGGCTCCCCCTCTCCACACATGCAGAAAAGAGAAGATGCAACAGGGAATCCTGCTCAGAATTTCAGATCATTTTTTAAACATGAATGAATGAATTCTTACAACACCTCCCTTTAATTAGAAGAGTATTATCTTCCTTTTAAGGGTGAGGAAACAGAGACACAGGGAAGGTAAAAGTTGCTCATCTAGGATCACAAAGCAAGTTTGTATTGGCAGCAGATTATTATATTTAATTTATTTGGACTTAGTGTAGGGACAATTGTCTGTGGAGCTCTGGAAAACATCGCCCATTGTTTTTGTTAGGAAAGTACTGTAAGGCAATAAAAATGATATCATTTCTCAAAGATTTAGTTTGAGAAGGCCACATTTCAACATGCTATGCTATTTTAAAGTAGTGATAAAGTGATGACACAAACTAATAAAATGGAGGACTTTCAAAGCAGAGACACTTTGTCCTTGACTCTTCCTGTTGAGCATTGGTATGACTTGTTGCTGAAACTCAAGGTTTATCATCAACTCTAATTCTTCTGGATTTGTCAGATTTATCTCCATCAGCTACATCTGTGTGCCATCTCATTCCTTGGTTTCATGTCTCTGTTCTTTACCTGTTTGTTTCCTTTTTGCCTGCTCCATCTTTTCATATTTGAAATGATTTTGTTTTATTCTTATGATTAAATGGAAGGCTCCTTGAGATTGAGACCTGGATCCATTATTATTCTTTAACATCTTTCCTTTGACAAACTGATTAAGACTTTCAGGTTTGAGTAACATCTTTATGGTGAGGATCATACGATTACTAAATACCCCGTGATTAAGAATATAAGAATGGCCATACTGCATGAGACCAATGGCCCAACTAGCTCAATATCTTTTCTTCTGGCATTGGTTAGTACTACACACTTAAGAAGCAATTATCAAGTGATCCATCCCCTGTCATCTAGTGCCGGCTTCTGGCAGTCAAAGGTTTAGAGACACCCAGAGCATGGGATGGCATCCCTGGCCATCTTGGCTAATAGCAGTTGATGGATCTATGAATTTATCTAATTTTTTTTATCTGTTATACTTTTAGCTTTCACAACATCCCCTGGCAATGAGTTCCCTGAGTTGATTGCATGTTGTGTGAAGAAATACTTAATTTTGTTTGTTTTATGCCTGCTGCCTATTAATTTAATCAGGTGATTTGTGGTTCTTATGTTATGTGAAGAAGTAAATAAAATGTGCCTCTTCACTTTCTCCATAATATTCATGGATTTATAGATCTCTCTCATATTCCCCCTCAGTTGTCTCTTTTCCAAGCTGAACAGTTCTAGTCATTTTACTTTCTCCTCAGATGGAAGATGTTCCACACCCTTAATCATTTTATTGTCCTTCTCTATACCTTTCCTATTTCTAATATTCTTTTCTGAGATGGGGCAACCAGAACTGCAAACAGTATTCAAGGTGCGGGCATGCCATGGAATTTCAATAGGGGTATTATGATATTAATTTAATTATCCATTATGCCTTTCCTAATGATTTCTAACATAGTTAGCTTTTTTGACTGCTGCTGCACATTAAGCAGTTGTTTTCAGAGAACTATTTACAGTGACTCCAAGATCTCTTTCTTGGTTGGTAACAGTTAATTGAGATTGTTTTCCATCACATATTACTCTGCATTTATGAATTTCATCTGCCATTTTAATGGGTGGTCAACCAGGTTTGTGAAATCCCTCTGTAACTCTTTGTTGTCAGCTTAGGAATTGAACATTCATGAGTAATCTTGTATCATCTGCAAGCTTTGCCATCTCACTGTTATCTGCTTTTTCTTCATCACTTATGTATATGTTAAATAATATTGGTCCCAGTACAGATCCTTGGGGTATCCCCCTTCCTATTTACCTCTCCCCATTGTGAAAACTGGCCATTTATTCTTAACCTTTGTTTCCTGCCTTTTAACCAGTTCCTGATCCATGAGAGAACCTTCCATCTTATCTCATGACTGCTTACTTTGGTTAAGAACTTTGTTGAGGGACCTTGCTTTCTGAAAATCTCAGTGCACTGTATCACACTTATCCACATGTTTGTTGACCCCTTCAAAAATTCTGATAGGTTAGAAAGGCGTGATTTTCGCCTTACAAATGTTGTATTGATTCTTCCCCAATATTTTCACCTGTGTGACTGATAATTCTATTCTTTACTATAGTTTCAACCAATTTGCCTGGTGCTGAATTTAGGCTTACTCACCTGTAGTTGCCAGGCTTGCCTCTGGATCTTCTTTTTTTAAAAAAATTGGTGTCACAATAACTATCCTACAGTCATCTGGTACAGAAATTGATTTAAGTGATTAGTTATCACAGTTAGTAGCTCTCCAGTTTCATATTTGAGTTCTTTAAGAATTCTTCAGTGAATGCTGTTTGGTTGTGGTGACTTATTACTGTTTAATTTATCATTTTTTTTCAAAACCACCTCTATTGACACCTCAAACTGAGACAGTTCCTCAGATTTGTCACCTAAAAAAGGTTTCTCAAGTGTCCTTCCAAATGCCTGGTCTGCCTCCATACCTAAAACCGTCTATGGGATTATGTTTGAACTTTTTAATACCAATCCAATTAGCTTTCACTCTTAATTAGAAGAGTATTTGAAAGAAACTCTTGCAGGAACTCTCTTAAATATTTGAGGCCTTCCAACACAGCCCTTTGAGAGGGTGAGCAGGAGATGCTTCCAGTTGAAATAAAATTAAATTCCTCTTTATGCAAGCAATGTTCTATTTTATATTTCAATTATAGCCCTTTGGTGACATTGATTCTTGTATTATGCAATGGACAATACAATTGATATAAGTGCTTCTGGTGAGTACACACATTGTTGACACAATGAGCCAGGTGTGTGCACACACAAGCAATTTAATAACTGTGGTGGCTGTATACTGATGTAAGTTAAGTCAACATAATTTTGTAGTGTAGACATGACCTGAATGTTTTACGGGTCCATTAAATGCATCTGCACTAACATATTCCTTAAAGTTTCTCATAGTTGTTATTATTGGTGCAGCTGTTCTTGGAGTGAGAAACTTTATGGGGAAAACGGCCAGTGTAAATAAGGCTATTGACCTGACTAAAGATACCACTAAACACTTAGCCTGTTCCATCATCTTTAGAAGTAAATCTTTGAGAGTAAAACTTTTAAAGTATAATATTTACATTTATAGATTTTGGGCTTTGATTATGTAACTGAAATTGGTGTGGTCAGAATATGTTAACCTACGAACCAAGATTAGAAAGGACAACTATTTCATTGGCAAAATATTTCAGTAATGTCTACTTAGAATTTAAAATTCTGAAGAAAATTAACAACATTGAGTAGCAAGAATTATTTCTGTTAGAAGGAAAAAGAAAACCAAAACAGGAAATCAAGAGGACAGACTCGAAAAATCTGGAAATTTAGAATCAAAGAGGGAACAGTTCAGGAATAACAGTAAGAAGTCATAATTAAATGCTTACATAGAGTTATAGATTTCAGAGCCAAAAGGAACCATAGTGCTCTGATCATCCTATATAACATAGGCCAAAAAACTTCCCCCAAATAATTCCGAAAGCATATTTTCTAGAAAAAACAAATCTGATCTTGATTTAAAAATTGCCAGTGACAGAGTATCCACCATGACCCTTGGTAAATTGTTCCAATGATTTAATTAGCCTAACTGTCAAAATTGTATACTTTATTTGCTGTTTGCATTTGTCTAGCTTCAATTTCCAGCCAGTGGATTGTGATAAACCTTTCTCTGCTAGATTGTAGAGCCCAGCATCAAATATCAGTTGGTCATGGAGGGAGGTACTTACACACTATAATTAAGTCATTCCTTATGCTTCTTTTTGTTAAGATAAATATGTTAAGCTCCTTAAGAGGAAGGTACATTTTCTAGTTCTTCTCATGCCTCTTCTCTGAACCCCGTCCAATTTATCATCATCCTTCTTGATTTGTGGGCACCGCAGCTGGACACAGTATTCCAGCTATGGTCACCCCAGTGCCAAATACAAAGGTAAAATAACCTTTCTATGCTTACTTGAGAATCTCCTCTTTATGTATCACAAGATACCATTAACTATTCTGGATACAGCATGAGCTCATGTTCTGATGATCCACCCCCATTCCCAGTTCTTCAGTGTTTCTGCTTCCTAGCATAGGAAGCTTCCTGCTTCTGCTTCCTGTAACTGTGGCCTACAGTCTTTGTTCCTAGATAAATACATTTACATTAAACCATATTAAAATGCATATTGTTTGCTTGTTCCCAGTTGACTGAGTGATCCAGATCACTCTTAGTCAGTGATCTGTCCTCTTCATTATTTACCACTTCCCACTTTTTGGATCATTTTGTAAACTTTATCAGTGATATTTTTATGGTTTTTTTCCAGGTCACTGAAAAAACTATTAAATAGGGTTGAGCCAAGAACCAATACCTGCAGGAGCCGATTGGAAACACAACCCCTTATTATTCATTCACTGTTCACAACCACATTTTGAAATATATAGCCAAACAGTTTTTAATCCATTCAGTGTTTGCCATGTTTATTTTATATCATTCTAGTTTTTAAATCAAAATGTCATGTGCTACAAAGTCAAATGCCTGACAAGAAGTTGTGTCAAATCTATTACTTTATCAACTATACTTGTAATCTTATTAAAAATATAGATATCTAGTTAGTTTGACAGAATCTATTTTCCTCATACCTGTGTCAATTTGAATTAATTAAATTATCCTCCTTTAATTCTTTATTAATGAACTCCCATATCAGCCACTCCATTATCTTGTCTGAGATTGATGTCAGACTGCCAGGCCTATAATTACCCAGGTCATCCCATTTATCTTTATAAAAAAAATGGTGCTTTAGCTTTCTTCCAGTCTTCTGGAACTTCTCCAGTGCTCCAATACTTATTGAAAATAAACATTAACAGTCCAGCAAGCTCCTCAGCCATGTCTTTTTAAACTCTTGGATGGATGTTATCTGGACCGGCTATTTCAAAAATGGCTAATTTTAGTAGCTTCTATTTTCCAGAGATAACAGTGGAAAGGAAAGAGTGTTTTCATTACCGTACGATAAAATCATATAATCTCTTTTTTCCCAAAAAATACAGAACAGAAATATCTATTGAACACTTCTGCATTATTAGTGATAATGCACAAATACCATTGTCAAGATTCTTTTTGTTCCTACTGTATTCTGAAAACTCCTTCTGTCCTTCACTCTGCTGGCCATAGATATTTCCTTGTTTCACTTTGTTTCCCCTATCAATTTTCTAAAATTCGTAATGTCTGATTTATATTCATTACTATCATCTTCCCCTTTTTTCTTTCTTTTCTTCACTTCCTCTCTAAACTAGGTCTTTTATTTGATGAACACAGCTTTCATCATCAGTGAGGGAGTGTGACTTTTTGGGAAGCTGGTAAGATGTTCTTCAATTATTCCCAGTTATCATTTCTCTTTTTCTGATTCAGTTACTCCTCCCTGCTGATTTGGCTCATAATATTTTCATTTTTGTGAAACTGACTCTATTAAAACACCAAGTATGTGTGATGTGTGTGCATATATATGTGGTCTGGACCATTTGTACATAAGCTATCATAGTTCTACCTAAATTTACCATGCAGAATATAATCTCTTTAAAAAGGCTTCCCTTATTATACTATCTTTTGTTTTAAGACATGCCTTCCCCCTGCCTGCAAGTACCTTCAAGTGGAAAGTGTAAAATTCTGCTTCACCTTTATTAGAAAGTCACCTCTGTCAGTTATCCCACCCACCCTTTTGCCTCAGGTGGACTGACTACTCTCTCCTTCCCACAATAATAGATACTTGAGGTGCAGAATGAAAGTCAGTGTTCATGTTTTGCTCCTCACTAATGAAGCAGGCTTTTTGTAGGCTTTTTGCTAAATCCTGCCCTCCCCTTATTCCTTCTGAGTTGTAGTGTAGTCCCTGACAAGGCTTTCTCTGTTTCACAGTAGTAGATGTTCAGCTGCCTGCCCCAGCTGCAGCCAGGAGGGAGATCTAAGATGTTGTAGCAGAAATGGAAATTGGTCATGGTTTGAGAACAGAGCCATCATCCCAAAATAAACACATAATGCCAGATGGGGCATTAACTGGCTCAGACTTTCCTAACTTCACTTTTTTTGGTAAATCAGAGAGCAGCAATAAAGGAAAAGATTTTTGTTGGTTACTTGAGTGGTCACTGAAAACAGGTGTCTCTGTATGTATATATATATAGAGAGAGACAGAGCAAGTTACCAAAAGTCCCTGAAACAAGAATTGGTGGTTACATTTGCAAGCACTAAATTAGAGCTTTTAAAGATAAAATAGTAAAAATGTGGGGATTAAATTGGCATACGTTCATTGTTACTTGGCCTGTCTGGATTTCTCAGAGAAAAATGTAACTAATATTTTATGTGTACTGTTTGTTTAGGGTGCTAAAGATGTGATTTCATTAATTTATTTTTCTTTCTTTGAAAGTTTAGTAAATATTTTTGGCATAGACTCTCCAAAGTAGTACTAGTTTATAATAAGATTCCGACTTCATAGATGGTTAATGTGTATCTATCTTTTTCTTCTTTTTAAGTTGTCTGTTTTTCATTAAATCTTATGAGCCAGGTTCTCTCTTGCAGTTGAGCTCTGTTTAGGGCAGAAGTGTGTATACTGCACAGAGGAGGAATCAAGCCAGTTTTATAGGTCCCTGCTATGCACTGACTCCAACCCAGGCATAAATTGGATCAGGCAAAAGATTACTTTAAAGGCTGGTCTACACTAGAGAGCATTGCCGATAAAAGCTGACTTTTGCTGTACAAACAGTGCTTGTGTACACACTGCAACAACCTTCCTGCTGACAAAACCTGACCCGAGCCGATCTGGGATGAGGGAAGCCATGGGTGGCTTGATCCTGGCTCCCAGCTGGGAGTGGGGAGGGAAGAAGCCACAGAGAGCTGGCTCCTGACTAAAAGCAGGGAAGGGAGAAGTTGCACACTTCTTCATCTGTTTTCCACTGGGAGTCAGCAGCCGTGTCAATTTCACGGCTGCTGGCTTCCAGGAGGGAGCAGACGGGGGATAGTGGGAGCAGAGCCAGATTAAGGGTCCCTGGGGTCCTGGCCCCCCAACACTGTGCCCCATCCCCACCGCTTGGGGCTCCAGCCCCCCCACCCTCACCACTGCAATGGTCTAAGGATGGGACGGCGCCTGGGAATGGGGCTGGCTGGAGCACGGTGCAGCCTCTGGCATTGCCCTCAAGGGCTTGGAGTGCTATTGCCTGCCCTACTGGCCAGGGCTGTCCCTTGGGCGGAGTGGCCAATTGGCGGGGGGGGGGGGCAGGGGGGGCTGGCCCAGAGGCTGGGCTCAGCTCTCTCGCTCTGCCCCTGGGCCGGCTGCTCCGTCTTGGGGGTGCGGCGGGCCACCCCAGAGGCCGAGGTCTGCCCTCCCTCCATCCCTCCCTCCTGCCCTGCCTTTCCTTTGGTGGGAAGTCGAAGGCAGCATGTCTGGGGAAAGGGAGCGGGCTGCACATCGCAGTGGGGTGCGGAGTGGGGCAGTGGTGGAGGCCCAGGGCAGCACGGGGCCCTCCAAACCACGGGGCTCGGGGCGATTGCCCCATTCGTGCCACACACCCACCCCCCGCCCCCAAAGGATGGCCCTGCCGCTGGGACTTGCTGCAGGGGCCCCAGGAAGGCAGCCTGACAGTGCTGCAGGCCCTAGAGAGCTGTGCCGGATGCCACACCACGTGCCTGCTGGTCCCACCCCTGAAGCACAGCGGACACCTGCCAGCCTACCCTCGCCCCCGGGGACAGAACAGCTGGCCCAGAGGCAGGGCAGGAGTACTCTGGAGTGCAGCCTCTGGCCCCAGGCCCTGTCATTGCTGTTCTGGCCTGAGCAGGGCAGCGGGGGCCAGATCAATGCAGGAACCTTAGGGTCTGCAGCCCTGGATGACGCCACTTCCCAGGGGCAAGAAACACTGGGTTGCTATCCCCTGGGAATGGCTCCCACCCCTTGAAAATGGTTCCTGGTATGGAGCAGGGATGGGAGAAGCCTGGGCTGGCTCCTGACAGAGGATGGGAGGCAGGGGGTGGGCAGCCTGTCAGGAGTCAGCCTATAGGACTCCCAGCTGAGAGATTGGTCTCATCATCCTACACTGCCCCTCTTTGGTCGGTGGAAGAACTCCTGGTGAGGACGTGTGCCCCAGACCAAATGAGGGTAGTGTGGACATTAACCACTGCAGTAATTAGTATGGCATGCCATGTACACCAAAGTTGGGGCATGGGGACAGGAGACAGCTGGCACAGGAGCCCGTCCCACCAGTTATGTGCCAGCAGAAAGTCTCTGGTTTTGTCTCAGCTACCCGTACAATCAGGGGTGTTCTCAACTTGCTAGTTACAATGAGAATGTGTAGAGCCCTATGCGGATACAAATATGTGGATCTGTATCCGATCTGCATCTGCAAGAAATGGTCTGTGGATATCTGTGTTGTATCCGTGGATATCTGTGTATTTGCAGGACTCTAGCCCTGCATAGATAAAAATATGTGGATCCATATCCGATCTGCATCTGCAAGAAATGGTCTACGGATATCCTCATTGTATTCATGGATGCGGATATAATGTGGATATCCGTGGATTTGCAGGGCTCTAAGAATGTGTCTCCCTTTTATTGCTTGAGTGGCACCAAAAGGTGAGATCACATCTGAGATTTTGACCAGAAGTGTTAGCCACTGAATGAAAAATACCTGAAGTGGCTGCAGTAAATGAAGTATGTATATCTGTTCTAGGCTTTCTCCAGTGCCGAAATAATACAAGGAGTTGATCCAGCAGGAGCTGCTAATGGAGGAGGATCAGTGAAAAAGCCATGTATATGTTTTGTGTTCCAGTTTCCAAGAATCCATGAGCTTCCGGCATACAAATCATTGCCAAAACAATTGAGATATAGAAATGCTCCACTTAAAGTCATGGGACAAAAATGTACTTTTGCATCAAGCCTGGAATCAGGATCAGAGGGAACAAAGGGTCAAATAGATACAAGAGGCCTTTTTTTTTTTAGTTCACCATTCAAAAAAAAATTGCTTTTATACAGGCTTCATTTTGAGCTGCCCTTTTTAATCTCTTGTCCATGGGGTGACTAAAAATAGTAAAGTTAATGTAATATTTATGGCACTGTGAGAGTACTTTAGGCCTGATCTGTGCCCAATTTCTGTACCAATATAACTATCTCAGTTAGGGATGTGATTTGTTTTTTCTTTTACATAATACACTTATATTGGTACAACCCCTAGTGTGAAGAGTTGGTATTGGTATATTTTATTCCCCTTCTCACATGAGAATAAGTTTCAACAGTATAAACACACATTACTGCCACAACTTTGTCCACAAAAGATGAGTTGTGCTGCACACTGTGCAACTTTTGTGTGTGGACAAGGCCTTAATGTTTAAACTTTCACCTCCTTCCTTGAGACACCGGCTTTGTTGATGATAACCATAAAACTTGAAAATCCTCAGTCTAAACTTCCTTGCTAAGTATGGCAACCCTTGAAGTTTCCATCTAGGACCATCTTCAAGCATCTGATGAAACAGGATTTTCTCCATGAAAGCTCATGCGATAAATACATTTGTTAGTCTTTAAAAGTGCCATCGGACTCCTTGTTTGTTTTGCTGAACTAGACTAACACGGCTACCCCTTTGGAACTCCTAATACCTAGTTTTAGAGAGCCAATAACTGACTAGCTTCAACTTTCTTGTCAAGTCAGGCGTCAGCTAGAGCCCTGCAAATCTCTGGATATCCGCATTATATCCACGGATATCTGCATCCGCAGAGACAATGCGGATATCCACAGACCATTTCTTGCAGATGCAGATCAGATACGGATCCACATACTTTTATCTGTACAGGGCTAGAGCCCTGCAAATACGCAGATATCCGCATTATATCCGCATCCGCGGATACAATGCGGATGTCTGCAGACCATTTCTTGCAGATGCAGATCGGATAGGGAGCCACATGTTTGTATCTGCGCAGGGCTCTAGAGTCAGCAGCTTTGTGCTGGGGTCTAACACTTGCTGAGAGAGTGGGTCAACGCAAGAGTCCTTTTTCTATAACCATGACCTACATAAATCTTGGTTATGTCAGAAAAAGATGGAGTCTCATGTCGCACTGTAGCACATATACAGTAGAAAAGTTTGATGAGGCCTGCTCAGCGTGTTCTACTGTTGAAACTTTTTGCAGCTGTGTACCCAAAATATTTTTCTGCATGGAGAAGTTTAAGTAGTTTCAAAAAATAATGTAACGTGATGTGTGTGCGCGCAATGCTGTTTTTCTTTTAAAAAAAAAAAAAAAAAGGTGCCAGTACTCGGACAGCAGGGGCGGAGGGAGTTGTCAGCAGGGGAAAGGAGACCCGCTCCTTTCCCCTGCTGACCCTGTCTCCCAAGAAGATGGGCAGTGGGGCCGGCACCCTCCACCGCCGCCGCCCCGGGCCTCTCCAAATCCCCAGCTCCACCACCCTCAACGGGCTTCTCAGGACCTGCCTTCTCTGCCTACCAGCTGCCCAACCCCCCCTCCCCCGGCCCCTTCCCTGATGGCTCTCCAACTCTCCCATCCGTTCCCTGCCAGCTCCCTGACCTCCCTCCCCAGCCCTTTCACTGCCCATCTGGAATCCAGCCCGCGGACGCCTGGGAGCTGCGGCCAGGTTGGAGCCTTTTTAAATCTCCCGCCCTGAGCATGCTCAGATGTGTGGCTGCAGGGTTGGCCCGAGTCACTCTCTGGCCAGGCTGTTCCCGCCCTGAGCCACGCATCTGGGTGTACTCAGGGCGGGAGATTTGAAAAGGCTTCAGCCTGGTCGCAGCTCCCAGGCATCTGTGGGCCAGATTCCAGCCCCTGGTGGCCGCATTCTGGCCCACGGGCTGCAGGTTGGACAAGCCTGGGAGTGCCGCTCCCTGCTGGCCCCGCTGCCCAGCAAAATGGCTGATGGTTAAAATGCAAATATTCTGAATAGGATTGTTTGACAAATGGTGTAAATATTTTCTGGGAAATAACATTAGAGCTAAGAGGAGAACAAAACATTTTTGGGAGGTTTTTATTTCTCAACTAATGGAATGGAGCCAGAATGAAAATTGTCATTTTGAATTAAACTTTTTGTTTTCATTCAGTTTCCCTCCTTCCCTCCCCCTGCCCCCTCCATTCCTGTTTCTGCAATGTGGGGAAAGGGAGAGGGCAAAACATTAAAATCTGAAATAAAAGTTAAAATGAAACATTTCAAATCTGAACAAAAAATATTCTTTTTGCTAAAAGATGTCCCAGGAATTTTTCTTGAAAAATTTCCTTTCCTTTGGCATGTCATTTTTCATAGGGATTTTTTTTTTAACCAACTCAGATATCTGAAATGTGTGAATGTCCTGCTTAAAGGGTTCCAGCCAGCTTTTTAGAGCATAGATTTTCTGTCCTCCCTCTCCTCTCTTCTTTCCTTCTTTTCCTTTTCCTTTGCCTAGCCTTACAGAGCTTAGCTGAAAAAAACAGATACAGTATGAGTGTTAGTCTGTGTTTATCCCAGATCCAGGACTCTGTGTATGCGGTGATGTCTCCATGAAAGGATTTTTCCTTCCCTAGAGTCCCCTCCTATTGCTGTTACCATGGGAGGGTATGATCCAGAATCAAGATAGGCAAGGCCTTCTGTTGAAAAATGGGTTCAACAAAGTGCAAAAATCCATTACGGAGCTAACCAGATCTTTGAACTCTGGCTCATTGTGTGAATTAGCCATTTCATTTTGAGTAGAAGTAACACATTGTGGAAGAAAACTGGAGAAGACTGCAAAGGTGAAGATGGGACTTACTGACTTTCCAGACGGGTATACGCTACCACTTAAGTTGATCTCACTTGCGTCGCTCTGTGGTGTGAAAAAGATACCACTCTGAGCAACGAAAGTCACAGTGACCTAAGTGCTGTCTACCTGGGTGCTATGTCAGTGGGAGACGCTTTCCTGTTGACGTAGTGTCTGCATCTCTCAGAGGTGGAGTAATGATGCTGGTTGGAGAGCGCTCTCCTGTTGGCATACAGCATCTTCCCCAGGTGGGCTAAAGCTCCTTCAGCTCCTTCAGTGTAGCTCTTCTAGTGTAGACCTGCCCTCTCTGTACCTATATAGTTCCCATCACTGGATCTGACCCAGTGTCCGTGATTGACAGCACTTGATTTCTTCACAGTGTCTGTGCAGAGGAGGAGCCATTAATAATCAGTGCATTTGTTATTTCCAAGAGAATGAAATCTTTCTTTTTGAATTTTAAATATTGAGCACTTGCCATTTTAACTCTTAAAAGGTGGTAATTTGGCATGATTATGGATTCCTGCCTTGTGATTTGTAGCCCTTTCAAGAGGCATTGTGTGGGTGGGTGGTTTGTGTTATTTTATGTTCAGTATTCAGCAGATCTAAACTACCATTACCATTGCAATTTGCCAAGAAGGCAGAGAGGTTCTCATGTAAATAACTAATAGTCACAGAAAGAAATTTTGAATTAAGGACTGAATAATCTGACAATCCCAGGTCTCATTTGTTTTGAGAGAGGTGGTTGAGGTACAGAAAAGATCAGACCATTCACCAGAGTCTTGCCAGTTATATTTCCTTCAAACATGAACTAAGGCCTTGATCCTGCAAATACAGCTTGTGAGTAAATTGCTCAGGTAAGCTGTCCCAGTGGCATAGGCCTGCCAAAATGATTAGACTGACTTACTTGTTGAAGTGTAGATTCAGGCTCTAATGCAGTGGCTATATTTTAAGAAATCTGAAGAACTCATGGGCTGTCAAAAGCATAAAGACATCTTAAAATTATGCATTAAACTTTTTCTTACTTTTTATATCCAAATATCCATCTGGAGAAAAATGGCATAGGAACAGTATTGGAAGTAATAAAAATTCTTCAGATATTCCCTTCCAAAAGCCTTTTAAAAGTCACTCTCATCATACAGAATGTGACATTTCTGGTGTCTAGACAAATATTGCGAGGCCTTAACTGCTCTGTTTAGTCAAACATGCACTACAACTACAATGTTATATTAAATAAAATTTATAGAGAATAAAATTCATTTGAAAAGAATTGCCTTTGTTGCCAATAATAGTTTAGATTATTAAAACTAAATTAGATTCCCCCCCTGTTAATTCCCCCATACTTGATGCAGAAGAATAAAAAAGATGTGCTTTTTTTTAATGTAGACAGTGAAAATAGCTAGATTTGTTAGTGTGTGAGAACCCGAGAGTGAAACTAAACAAATAGTGCATTATTTGGGCAGCAAGCACTTCAGGAAATATTTAATCCCAAACAGATTGTTCACATTAGGAACATTTTGGTTAATATCTCTACAAAATCTTAACTTTGTATCTAAATTGACCATCTGATACTTTATTCAGCATAAGCTTCCCCACACTTGTCCCAATACTACCTCATCCATTGGTTTGGAAGGATTAGAATTTTATCAGTAAATGACTATTTCACTACCTAAACCGATGGAAAAAATATTTTCCATCCATAATTATCCAAGTTTACAGATAGACAGACTAAGAAAACTGTTGCTTGAGATTTATTAGCATTTGAGTTAAAGATATTTGCTTTGTTTATTTTGACATGAGATGTTGACAATTTGATATTGACAAATCTGGATGTAAAGCTATGCCAGCAGCCCTATTCTAGGTGTCTTCCCTCCTTTTCATATTTTGTTCTTTGTATGCGGATCATCAAATATCACATGCTGAGGCATCCTTAGACACCCATACGCACTTTATTTCTTACACACATGGACACATTTTCATACTAAGAAAATATATTAATCACAAGATGCATGTGTGCATTAGTTGTAAAGAATGTCTTTTTCTACTGATGGCTTTTCAAATATTGTAATATATTTGGAGTCTAAAAAGATTAAAATTTAAAGTGATGAAGTGAGGGATAATCAGTGAGGAAGGGTGAGGCATGCTTACTACATGAATGATATCGATGCGGAAACTATACAAGCGTATTGTCATTTTTTTTTTAATGAAATCTTGTCTCTTTTTTTGCCTTTATTCAAAAAAATTAGTGAATTTAGTGTTGAGAGAAATGATAACCAGATAGTCTTGGAAAACGAATCCAGAGATCAAATACAGCAAGGCAGCGGCAATGTAAGATTCCTCACCTTGTCTCACAATGGTATAGCAATCAACCCTGACTTGTGGGAAGAGTTTCCTTCAAACCCCTTTAATTTTTGCTCTTTTTGATACCACCATCATCAAAATGTCAACTGTGAAACACCTGCCCTGAACCACAACATTTGGTTAATGTATAGGTCCTGATTTTCAAGTTCATATATGTGCACTAATGTATGGGCAAAATACATACCTACATTGCCTGTCCGTTGGGTTGTGAGTACATGCAAACTAGAAATTTGAATACATATAGCTGGTGTAGTGCATTTGCTAAGTAGGCATGCATTTACATTCAAGCAAAATACATTCCTAACATGATCTTGAAAATCACACTAGCTCTCTGCATGAAAGTTTCATATCTAGATACATGACATCTAGCTCCATTTTATGAGACCTACATAATCTGCAGTGTAGGAAGTTTCTCCCTCGCTCCACTTAGATCACAAGTGCAGAAGCCCAGAGAATCATTTTGCCTTGGCCGTCAAACTAACCATTTTTCTAGGAGCGTTGAGTCTAACCATACATGTTTACATTTTAACTTCAGAGGAGCACTGAAACTCTCCGGGACCCAGTTTGTTCTTCTACAAATACTTGCCAGAAACAAATTCAAATTGTACCTCAATTTTTCGACAATTTCAGTGAAATAAAATCGCTGAGAAGGCAAAATATCAATTAATGAAGGCACAGTGGCCAAACTGTAGCTCTGAGAGCTGATGAATAAATGTGCAAGGTGCAGGGATTGGAGAACAATTCCTGAATAACGGATGGAGGTATTACAACAACATGAGGCAAAATTTTGCTTCAGTGTCTGGACTCTTCTGGAAGTTGGCACTTACTGAATCTGCATAAGCGGTATAGGAAGTGTACTTTTTTCCCAGTGCTGCTCTAACATTGTTAGCTGAAGGGTAAGGCCAGAGCCCAGCTGATGTATTGCCAAGACATGCTTTAGTTTTATGCAGCATAAGTAATATGCTGGCTTTTCCCACTTTAATCTCCAGTGATGTATGCAGCATCATTGGCACCTCATGTGACCTTCCCTCTAACTACCATTCCTTTCATTTGTGGAGGTCAAATCATGACAGAGCTCAACAGCAGATTTAAATGATGTGTACGCAATAGTGCATGTTAAAAAAAAAAAAAAAAAATCAAGAAATGTATTTGCTTAGTAGAAGTAGCTGTGTCTTGTTTGGTTTCAATGCTTGCATGAATTAAAGAAGAGTCCCTTCACTAGCTCTGAAGAACAGGATGATTCCATTTATTGCTTAGAAGAAAAAATATTTTTGGGTTGTGATTACAGGAATACAAACCAGACATAAAATTTTGGGAAATTCAGAGCTTCTACATACTGAGGGAAATTTAGACTATGCTGTTTTAAGCCATGGTCCAGTGTCTGCTGTTGATAATGGTATGTTTTGTTAGCCAGAATGTGTTTTGGCAATACATGCATAAATGCATTTAGAATTGCGCTTTCCTGTGTTATATTTTTCAGTTCCATAGGAGCCATAACCAATGCTGTTTTGCTTGGCTATCAGTCAGGTGCTGTATCTGCAATGATTGTCGTTTGTACTCTTAATTTTACAGTCATTCACTGTGACGTGTGACTTTCCGTGGGCCCTACAATTTTAGTCTGAACAAGGAGCTAAGAAAAGGAGATGTGTAAACATCCATGGAAACCCTAACAGCTACTTTAAATACCTGATTCTTGAAAAAAATTGTTCAGGAGAACTCTGCACTCTAAACAGTGGCTTTGTTAACAGACAGCTAATGGAGCAAGAAGTTATTTCTGAAAACATTCTAAGGTGAATATTTCCTCTCTGACTATCCTGGACAAATATGTGGAAGATGTGACCTAGAGCTAATTCAAGTTTCTCTCATTTTGAAGGAATAAGCATGGGGTTGGGCATCAAAAAATCCTGATTTCTAATCTGACTTGCTTACTGTGTGGCCTCAATCATGTCATGCTAATCCTAGCTTCAGTTTCTCCATTTGTCAAATGGGGATAGTAATACATATCCACCAGCCTCATAGGAATGTTTTGTGGATTATTTAATGATGATAAAGCACTTTGAATGTGAAAAAATGCTATGTAAATGCACCAATTCCTTTGAACTCTGTTCCAATACAAGAAGTTGCGATGTGGTCATTCAGTGATCCAGGAGTGGTGCCATATTCTTTCTGTTCTTAATGGTTTTGCTATTCTGTGCAAGATATCTCTCCCCCTTTATACCTCCTTTAACAGGATAAATACACACTCCTCACCTACAGCTCAGAAAGGAATTAAGTTAGCATATAGATACCTTATGGCCCTTTCAGTTTTTCTCCCATCTTCCCCTCCCAGACTCTGTATGAGAACTTGAACTTTCAAGAACTGCAGTAGAGCCTCAAAGCCACCAAGTTAAAAAGTATGGAAAGGAAAAGAGTTGTGAAATTCTTTCAAAGCACTTCAGTATAGATACTACCTATGCCAGTCGCTGTAGATAATCTACTTCCCTGAGATGTAGCAGCTAGGTCAATGGAGGGATTCTTCAATCAATTTAGCATTTTCTAATCTGGAGGTTATGTTAGCTGAACTACATTTAGGGATGTGTATTTTTCACATCCTTGAGTAATGTAGCTGGCTCAACCTAACTCTTTAGCACAGACCTAGCCTTGGTATTGAATTAAGTCATCAGAAGGAAGGCAGGAAGTGGTGTAGGCGGAGCACTGGAGAATGAAAAAGTTGCACTTCCATTAGCTTGTCTGGTCATTGAAAAACCACAGCAGCTTATAAACTTGTTGGTTTGTTTACAGCACATTTTTGACGTAGCTGCTTCCTGTTTAAGTATACAACAGAAGAAACGTGGTTCTTAAATTAGTAGGTTTAGGTCACAAGGAAAGCAGATGGTAATGGACGGCGTACAGCTTTCTAGGCTTTATACAATCAATGGGTTAAGAAGGCAATCCCTTTCAACCTTTTATTAGTGATCCTGGTTAAAAAGAAGTTAAATCCTTAAATTAGTACTTTCTAGCATCTAGCATTTTATCTGAATAAAGGAGGATACTGTCTTTTATATGTGTGTATGGCAACTACTGTTATGTGGCCTGGATCATGATTGGGGCCTCCCGGGCACTACTGTAACATAAATATGATGATTTATAATTAGTCAGTGAAGAATCCACAAGAGCATGAGTTAGGAGACTATGCCTTTATTCCCAGCTTTGCCAATTAAGTGCTGTTTCGTTTTTCACAAAGAAATCAGCTTTTAAAAAGTGGCCAATGATTTTGAATGGCTTTTTTGTTTTTGTCTCAAAGTTTGATGACCCGAGCCTAACTTTTTTCAGTGTTGCTCAATATATCTACAACTCTTGCTCAGGTCAATTTGAAATGTAGATACTCAGCACTTTGGAAAATCAGACCAAGGTGTGTCATGTTTGTCACCCAAAATCAGGTGTGTGTTTGTTTTTTGAAAATTTTGACCCAAGCTAATCGTTTGGCTTTAGTTTCCCAACTGTTAAATGGGTGTAATTGTCACCTCTTTTGTAATGTACTTTGGGGATGTAGGGAAGCAAAACACTAATTAAGCACTTATTAAATTGTTGGCAGTTCTTCTGTGGCAAGTCTTTCCCTCTCTTGTTTAACTAACATGTCACATACAGAGAAGCAGATCAAAACTGCACCATAACTTGTGTTTCATGATGTGGATTTTGTTTCCAGTATGTAAGGAATCTGATTGTCTTTAACACTTTTGCATAGTTGGAAATATACTTCTGGAATTGCCCAGCATGAAGTGTTTGGTGTGATGAATGGTTACTGAAGCTAGCAGGTGCCTATTGCCTCCTTTCCTTTCTCTCCATCCCCCGCTTCCTCCAGGAACTGTGAAGTTCATAGATCAAAGAAATGTAAAATGCATTGGCTTTAGGCAAAGATAAATATATAAGTTGTGTAAAGGTTTGCTGAGAAATTCTGGAGTGTGTTTGTTTACATGGGAAAGATACCAGTATAAGGTAGAGCGTGAATTTAAATTGCTATATTTACCCTAGTGTAACTTCCCATTCCCACATAGAGGTTCTTATTCCAATATGTCTGTTAATGCTTTTGTTTGGGTGAAGTTTAAAGTAATCTGAAAAAGCCACATTATTTCAGAGTATCAAACATCTTCACAACATCATTATCCTAGAAAATCTGTGATTATACTAAGTTTATCATAAACTAGTGAAAAAAATTGAACCATAGCATTAAGATCCAGGAGGCTTACAGTGCTGATTTCTGGCTAACATCAGTGACTGTTTTCATTATTTAAGATAGGTTAGTTCTTTTGGATCTGGTTTTAACACGGGAAGAATTTTTAGTTGTAATAGAAGTCCAACTTCATTCAGTCTGTCTCTCTTAATGTTGAAGCAAGTGTTTGTACACATGAGTAAAGTGCAGCATTATTAAATGACAATTCGTTTCTGAAGTAGCAGAACATGAAAGAAGTACGGTTACTCTATGGAATCAATTTTGTTAGACTGAAGTTGAGATTTTCAATGCTAACTAGGGGATTTAGTCACATTTAATAATTCCCACTACTTGCAATGGGAATTGTATGGCTAAATCCTCTAGCTGGCTTTGAAAATCCCTTCTTGGAGTGACCTTAGATTTTGGCTAGCCTTTTTTTTCCAGTTGCTTAACATTCTGAGTATCATAATTTGTATTACACAGTATAGGGTCAGGAGGTCAACAAACCAACTCGCTTGGGGATGAGTCAGAATTTGGAGTACCACAGAGTTCAGGCTAGAGAGCGGCACTGCTTGCTTCATCCTCAATAGATAGAGTCAAGTCAGGCAACAAAGGAACCCAGAGTCCATTGCCCTTTTTAGAGGAGGGGTGGTTGTGAGAGAGTAAAGTGTTTTAGCAGTACGCAAGTGGACAGCACAATTGCCTAGGAAAAAATTGCAGAAAAGATTACTTGAGGTTTTTCAACTTGTTAAAAATTCTTCTCTGTGAGGAATGGGTTGCCTATGCACAGGGGTTAATTTCATGCTGGGTGCATAAAGCAAAATTGGTGTGTGGAGTCTATTTTAAAAGAAGGTTTGTTTTAAAATAATTCGTTGTTCTGAATACAGTGGAAAAAAATTAAAGACTCAAGCAGTAAACTCTGGAGGGCAATAATAAGATCTGTTTGTATATCTGATTGCATAAAAAAATTATTCTTGCTGCTGTCTTCTGCTCCCTCAGCATACAAGTTATATCAGATTAGACTCAGTGAGCCAACTGCAGAGGTGATGTGGAAGGTCCTGTTAGTTTAACACAACCCTAAGAGATTCTAAATTGTTTTAATTTACACCAATTTAGACTCCTCCCTTAGATTTTTCTCTGTCTTTGACCTACAGTCTAAAATACAGTGGTCTTGGATTGCACCCTAAAGCTAATTGGAAGCTCATGCAGTCCGTGGAGCACATGTGTGATGTATTCCCTGAAGAAGTAGTGATTACACTAAGCAAAAAGGCAGCTGTGTTCTGTATCAGCTGAAATTTGTGTGTCGTTGAGGTGAAGAAAGTGTGTATGGATGGGAATTAAAAGGAAGAGCAAAAAATTGGGGAGCCAATTGATAGGAGTGGAGGAGGAGCAGTCAGGATGGTGGGAGCAAGGTATAAAATGTGGGACATGGGAAATGGAGTTAGAAAAGCAGATCTGTCGGGGTGGCTAGTGCATGTTGTCATGGAAGTAGATTTGTAAGTCCTTAATCAGAAATGTCTGTAGCATGGAGTTATAAATATCTGTCCTTTCTTATGAATTGGGTAGCTGAGATTACCTATTTTATTATAAATAAACCCAAATTTTATCACGTACACTTTAATCCTTCCTCACCTATCTATGAAAGACCAGTCCCTCCCCCTTGAAAATCTAAGTAATGGGCCCAAATATAAAGTGCCAATGATTTCTTGTAAATTCATCACACTCCAAAAGTATCTTTTTTAAATGGGCAATGTGCCTCCTGTAAATAATGATCTAATAAGTTAGGCTGCATAGAGTGGGGATTGCTCCCAACCTGTTTTTGTGTGTGGCTTGAATTAGAGGTGGGCAAAGCTTTCATCATGAAACTCTTACGGGATTTGAGTTTCATTACAGACTTCTCAGTTATGATTTGGTTTGTTGAAAGCCAAGCTCTGTTGATATGAACTCCCCTATTGCCAACCCCAGATGTTTAAAATTTGGATTATCGGGTGTTTATGCATAGAAGGCCCAGTTCTTGGCTAAGCAGCATTGAAGTGCACCTGCCTCTATCTATGTTACTGACAAGGCCCCCATTTGTTGTAGAATCTTGATGTTTTACAATTGTTAATGTGAAGATAAATCCAAGACCTATGATGTAGCGAAGCAGTATTATCTCAATTTTGCACATATGGAATTAAGCCCAAAGACTATGGGCTTTTCGATACTGAAAATACTGCGTCGATCCGCGTCAATTGAGCAGCCAGCGTAGACCCACTTAATCAATCCTGGAAGTGCTCTCCGGTTGACTCAGTAACTCCAACCCTCCAAGCGGAGTAACGCTGAGTCGACGTGAGAGCCTTCAAGTCAACGTAGCCAAGTGAAGACCCAAGAGGTAAGTCAAAGTAACTAAGACGACAGGAGATGCACATTCTGCGGCACACAGATTGTGTATCTCCCGCTGACTTAGCCCCGTAGTCTAGATCAATCCTATATGATTTGACCAAGGTCAGACAGGAAGTCTGTGGCAGAGGAGGGAGTGTAACACCTAAACCATCCTCCTTCTTCTCAGTCCTGGCTACATAAGCACATCCTGATTGTTTTAGGATCCATGAGGTGATTGTGTAATGATAACCAAACTCCTTCTGAATGCTGCCCAGGTTGGCTCCCATTTTTGACTATTAAGTATTCAGGAAAGCATAGTGGGTATTAGCAGAGGGGGCAGTGAGCATTCATTCTGCCTTCATGATGTCCTAGACGGAGGTAGAAGACCTACTGAATGGGCAGACATTGAGCTGACTGGACTCAGTGGCTCATAAGGCCTAGAGATACTTGCGTGGCTGACTTTTCTGTGGTGTAGTGTAGAATTAATAGGCCACTGTACCTTGAATGGTCCCACCAGTATGTGTTAACTACTTATACTAAAAAAAAAACCAAGGAGTCTGGTGGCACTTTTAAAGACTAACAAATGTATTTATTGCACGAGCTTTCGTGGGAGAAATCCCACTTCATCAGACTAACATGGCCATCCCTTTGGTACTTATACTGAACAATCTGTTCCACTTTGCATTTAACTGTCGTGCTGGGAGTACCTTTCCCAGACCTGAAGAAGAGTTCTGTGTGGCTCGAAAGCTTGTCTCTCTCACCAACTGAAATTGGTCCAATAAAAGATGCTGTCTCACTCGCCTTGTCTTTTAATTTCTGTAATGGACTTACGTATCAGGATGTCGAGACAGAAGACCGTTAGGTTTAAGATCCCTGCCTGCACTGTCAGACAGGTGGTTCTGGAAGAGAAGTCCTCCCTCACTCTCTCTCTAGCACTTGTGGCCCTAGGGTGGAAGTAACTCTTTGTACCCGACAGGGTCAGAATTTGGCCAGTCCATAGACAACTGTTTATTTGTCCTGTTTTATTCAATAGGCCTTTGTGCAATTAGAATTTGTATATAGAATACTGTAACTTTAATGGTAACAAAAAATAATCTAATCCACCCTCCTCTTGTCTTTTTACAGGGGACTTATTATCCTAAAACTATGCTGCTATTAATAACAACAATAAAATAGAAATTTAAAATGTATCATTATGATGCAGTTATATTTTATGGTTGCCGTTAAACAATTTTTAGGAACAATTGTTTTAGGACTACTTAAATTGGTACTTATAGTGGTGTGCATCTGCAGTGCACTACATCCTTTAAATACATGTTTGCTTTCTATTTTTTTACCGAAGAACTCCTGCCTCATTCAGTGCACAGGTTGGATGCCCAGGTGGGCAGAATTAAGGTTGCACATGCAACTGTGAATCTGGGATTTCCTAATTTTCAAGTGCCTGATTTTGCAACCTTAAAGAATTTTATTTCAATGGTGGCTGGTTAGGGGGATGAGGGGAAAGAAGGGCCTTCTGTACATTTCTTTTGGAAAAGTCTGGATGGACAGTGTGAAAGAAAAGAAGACTGGAGAGAATATAATTAAAATCTTATTTAACCTTTTTTTTGAATTTTGAAATACTTTCAACTCACTGTTGTTTTGAATTTTTAATAGCTTATCTCACATAAAGAGAAGAAATTAATTATATGATTAATCATTTGTTTTCTTTCATTTGATATGCCTTTTTTTTCTATCATGTTAGTGGGAGAAATTCAGACCTGTATTACCTTGTTCTTTTTTCTAATTGGCTATCAGCATTTGGCCGCCTGTGCTCTGCACACAGTTGAAAGTAACCCGGTAGTTATTGCTTAGTGATAATAATTTCAACTGTTACATGATACTGCTGTAATGGTCAATATTTTTATTGTACCCTACTTTAATTACGTAAATCAAAGCACAAAACCTCCCATGATTTGTAAAAAGGTCATTGAATCTATAGGAGTTCCGCTTCAGACAATAACAGTTTTAAGGTAAATTAAATCTGTGGCCACTAAAACCGCGGCCATGTCATTTTCAATTAATACTGTTTTTTTAAAATAAGGATAAAGGATGCCTGTGTCATGAAACTTCCTATTCAGTAGTCTGAATTTACATGGGTTTTCACTCAGAAAAATCTTTTCTTTTATGTTCTGTTGGTTCCGCAGACAGAGTGATTTGCAGAACTGATCAAAGTGAGAGCAGACTCCATACACAGAAGAGTCCATTTAGCCTTTTTTCTGGTCCAGTAAACTGATGTAAGAGAATCCTGTTATCAGTCCAGCTATCTGGCACTTTTCGTTGTTGACGTTTTTGGGTCATGGAGCGTAAAGGTAAACTCATGAACTCTTGACGAGGACTCATGTGAACTTCATGTTTCCTTTTTGTTTTTTGTCATTGACAGGTAGCGAAGGATAGAAAACTGGCCTGAAGGGAAATATCTGGGGGAAACTGGGAATTTGGCTACATTTGCCCCTGAGTAAGTTAATGTTTCAATGTCATTTACTGTTATATTATTAAAATACTGTTAGCTTTTTTTAAATTATTTTTTAAAGCTCTTCTTTGCCTGAAAAATAAATATTAACTATATTGGCTTTACTTACTGGAAACTATGCAGATGACTCAAGATTTCTTGGAAAGAAACATGGCAAGAATATTTGGGCTTGCTTCTTTAAGTTCTTGTATATAACTTCAAGTACTTCATAACAGGCCTTGTTTTTTATTTCTATTTTCAAAGCCTGTAAAAAGTTAAGTGAAGAAAAAGATTACTGTAGCTAAAACATCTTTTGTTGTTGGCCTTTTATTTTTGCTGAATTGAGTTTTCTGATAATAAATGTGGAGTGCAATAGGACTGCTCAGTTGCTTAAAGTTAAGCATTTACGTTACTGGATTGGAGCCAGATTGCAAGGAACTTTATAGGATCAAGGTCTTATAGAGGAAAGTTCGAGTCAAACACAGGGGAGCAGAGAGAGTTTATGTAAGATGAAGATCCTTTATTTCTGCTTATGTAACATTGAGAACCTGCTTCTTACAAAGTCCATTGCTTTCAGTTCATGTCTGACCTAGACTGATATCAGTGTGTTTGGTTTCAAAACATTGCCATGGCTTAATCATATTGCTGTATTCAAGGTATGAAAATAATAATAAGTTGATAAATGTGTTGTAGCTGTGTAGGCAAACATATTTTAGTTTACGGTTTTATTAACTGATTATTTATAAAGAAAGTATAAAAAAATCCCTTTTTAATCATTTGTGCTATGAAGAGATAATTAAAGATGAGGCCTCTTATAACACACCATTATGTTAATAAACTACAACACCATGTAAGAATTTAAACTAATTACACACTCTGTATGTGCATAGCATAAGAGTCTATCTTTATCTTTGCTCTGAAATATATTAAGATCCCACTTAAGGTCAGTTTTTCTTTAGTAACTCAAATAATCTCTCACACTGTTTGTCATTTGCAGCATTAAAACTGTCTGGTTGTTTTCATGTGCATTTATTGTTCAAGTTTAAAGGCTGGTTCCTGCAAATCCATGTATCCAAGCATATCCCTGAACCAATGAATATCCAGGATCTACTCTAGAGATCTCAGTGTGCATGTGCTAGATTTTTTAAAGGAGAAAAAATCATATTAAATATTAGTTTCATATTTTAAAATCAGAATTGAGTCCTGTTTTCAATTTGATGTAGAGTAATGAGAGATGTTTTCTTTTTAACTTTTGTACTACTAAACATCAGAAATTTTAATTTATAAGCCCCATATTCTCTGCCCTTCTCTTCATACTTCAGTCTGTTGATGTTGATACAGATGACCGACAACTTATTTCCTGGCCTTTAGTATCTTGGACCCTCTATAAATTCAAGTTTTCACTTTAAGGTTATTTTTTTCCTCAGCATTGTTCACTTTTTTGTAGTTTTTAAGGGCAGCAATAAAGGTGCTCTCTGGAATTATAGTGTAAAGTGTTTCAGTTGTTTACATGACAAAGCAACTTGTTTGTGAAATGGAAGGTTTTCATTCTATGTTTTTCAAAGACAATATAGTTGTATTTATCCTGCATTGAAAGAGAGAGAACTAGATGTTGTGATTCTTTTTACTGGGACAGTCGGCCCATTAAGGTTTGTTATGTTGGTTTGTTATGAAGAAGGCAAAAATGTAACCATATAATTAAGAGATGAAGGCACTCTAGTTAAGGTACATAGTTTATCCCCTTATTGGTACATGATTTTTCCCTATAGTAATTTATTATGTGATTTATCCATCCTTCTTGTATATTTGACGCTCATTTGTGATTATTGTAAATCCCATGCTTTTCCTTTTAGAAATTGAAATGGAGTTCACTGGGACTAGATTTTCCCTTTTGGGGCACATAAATGAAGGGTGAGGGGTTTTTGTACATATGCTTTACTCAGCTGCTCTTGGGAACATTATTCTGAATGAGAACTGCAGCGTTCTGAGCTTTTTTGAAATCTGGCTCGTAGTGTGCAACAAAATAAAAATACATTTGTGCAACTTTGTGTGTAGTATTAAATTATACATTAGTCCCTGAGAAATAATTTAACAGAATTTAGTGTCTGATTTTTTAGCTAATAGGTAAAGATGAAACCTAGCAAAGCCTGTTAATGCTGTAGCACGTACCATTTTAGCTGTGTTTAACAGCTAATTTCAGAGGGATTATTACTGTTCTGAGCTACAATCAATGGTTTATGGCAGTAATTTTTTAAGATACTGCGTTACTGCTGTTCAATGAGTATGACGGATAGTCTTTCATTATCTGGGGAGTTAGGACTGTTTGTTTTCTTATGGAGATGAAATAAGTTTTTACAATTATAGTTATATCAATTTATCTACAGAAATTCTTAATAATTTTTATAAGTTATTTCTAGAAGTCAGGATAAGGGGTTGACCTAAATGAAGCTTAATTCACCCAAACCTTCATGAAAATGAAACAAATTAGTATATTTAAACAGTTGTTTTTCGGGAATAGAACTGAATAATTGCTAGGAAGGCTACCTTTGATCTTCAGCATAGAGTCCTTTATTTTGATCCAACCTAAAATGTTGATGAAATTAAATCTCCATTTTTGGGGTTTAGGAAACTATCTATAAGGCCTGATCCACACTGCCGGTGGTCATTGCTGGGAGATACACAAGCTATGTACTGTGGCATTGACTGTGCTGTGTTGACGGGAGACGCCCTTTGTTGACACAGCCTTACTCTTTTCGGATATATTGTGTCAGCCGGAGAGCGCTTCCGGGATTGATTGAGCGGGTCTCCTTTTCCTGCTCAATTGATCTGTGCAGCCCCAACAATGTAGACATACTTCCACTAAAGCTGAAAGGCACAAAAGTCCCGTGTTTGTCCTCAGCATTAAAATATATAGACACTGCTGCTTTAGTAGGCTGTAAATGATAACTAATAGGGGACTTGGAGGTGGATGCTGGCTTTTAAAAAACAATACATTCTATTACAAGTTCCTTTAGAAGGCGAATATTTGTTTTTAATAATTCCTGGAGTGCAGAAGGTGACGTTATGATGAAACTGTTGTATTTAATAAATTACATAGTTTAATATTTGTCTGGATTTTTTTTTTGAGAGAGAGAGCGCTTAACTCCTTTCAAGCATACTAGTGCTATAGGAAAAAATGGCTCTATTTAGAGAAGGTGCAGTTTTCTCACTAACCATAAATGGAAATGCGAATTCAGTTAATGTGCAGTACACATAAGCAGCAAGGCTATTCCACTGTTGTCTTTCCAAGTATTGGGAGGCAGTGAAGGAAATGAAGAGGGAGAGATATTGGTGTAGGATGTTTTGTGACATGAATGAACATTTTTTTGATCCACATACAGAAGATTCGGAAGACTCATTATGAACCTGGCTCATTTGTTTTGTTAATCTTTGATATTTAGAAAGCACCTTTGCTGATCCTTTTTGCAAACCATCTCATGCAATAACTGGCAAAACAGAAGCAATTAGTGATGTAGTCTCAAAGGGCCTCTCAAGCTTCAGTTTAAGTGCAATGATTAAATCCTTTAAAATGGTAACCAATGCTGCCAAAAACTCCTGTAATTGGTCACTAATGTATTTTGTTCTGGTAGTCAATAGCTACTAGATTTCAGGCATGTAATTAGTTACGTACACACGTTTGGTCAGTAAAATTGAAAATCTTAATAACCATCACTAGAGCGGACAGAAGAGGAACACAGAACTGGAAAACTGAAATGGTGTTCAGTTGATAGTACCTAACTAGAACTGCACGCTTGAATGAAACAACTGTCCTACTGTGCTGGAATACAAATGGCCTGTCTGTGGCAGGATACAGGGAAGACGTTTGGCAGAGAGGGATTTGAGAGCTTCTGGCATAATGTAATTGAATTGGCCATTTCTTTAAAGATACAGCAAATTGTTTGTTGCAGCATTCATCATCGTAAGGAAGGTCAGACAGCTTGCCAAACATATGATATTCGTAATAAAAAATAAACCAGTGACTCTTTGATTTAAATACAAATCATTTTATTGCATTTGTAAAAGCTGTAGAAATGAGTGGCTTTTTTGTTTGGTTTTGTTTTTTTTTGAGGAGTTGATGCATCAGAAATCTAAGTTAGATTTTAATTTGAGAGGAGGAGGGAGTATTAGTCAGTGAAAACAGCCCCAGAGGAATTTAACTAGTGTTCAACGTAGGGATCCCCTGACTTGTGGACCCAGTAGGTATTTTGAGTGTTGCTGCTTACTGTCGCTTTTAAAATGCTTTATAGAGAGTAATCAGGTTTGTTTTTTTTTTTTTTTTAAATGGGAAGGGGGACTGAGAAAAACAACTCCCTTTTTACTAAAGCACTGCTACTGCTTGTTAGCTCTGTCTATAATGTGACAGAACCAAATGATGCAACAAGCTCCAGGATATTTGAAATCTTATATGAAATGCTCAATATCAGTACATTGGGAAAACCTTCTCGAGTCACTTCCAGACCACTGAACATAAATTGTATTATGATGGGGGCTTTTGGCCACACAGTGATGGCACAAGAATGAAGAGTTTTTAGTTCCTAACACATCCAGGAGACTAGCATTTGGTTTCTTGCACCATTGGTAGAATTGGAAATTGGAACCAAACTAATTAGATGGAATATACTCTTCCCCCCCCCCCCCGACACCAAAACAGCCTATGAAATCCGGGATCAGGGGACAGGAAAAGCAAGCAGATTCTTTGAATTCTAAAGCATGATGTCTTGCTGTTCCTATTATAAAAGAAGGTTAAGGAGGGGAGGTAAATGAGAGCATAGATCGCTATTGTTAACATTCATGCCATATAAATTAAACAATGACAAGAACATTTCTTCATGTTAAAAGCTGCTATATTAAAATAAGTAATAAAATACATCCTTTTAATTATATTAAATAGAATTGATGTGTATATTTGGGGGGGTGGCAGTAAATTTTTGCTTAAGATATGCATGGTTTATAGAAATAGGAGATAGAAAATACCTGTTGGATGATCCACTCCATTCTGCCCTGCCAATGCAGGATTGTTCCTTACAGTATGCTTTCTAATACTTTGTCTAGCAGTGGTGCTCCAGTAGTCCCCTTGGGAAATTATTCTACAGACCTGCAAACCTTTCTGTCCCAAAAGCCTTTCCAGATATTCAGTCCAGATCTTTCATTTCTTAATTTTTTTCTGTTACTCCTGTTTGCACTTTCATGTATGAAAAATTATTCGTCTTCCTTCTCAATACCTGAAAACTGTTATCATGCCATATTCCCTCCCTTAGTGGCCACTTAGCCAAATTATTCATATTTAGCTCTTGCAATTTTTCCTCATAAGATAATTCCGCTAGCTCCTATATCAGCTCCCATTTTCCTCTAGCTCCTGTTTTCTTTCCAGTCACAGAAATTCCTCCAACTAGCCAATGTTTTTTTTTCTGGGAATGGGTTTAAAAATTCCAGATGTGGTCATACTCTCTCTCTCTATAAATATAAAGGTGACTATTACCTTCTCACCCAATGATGTGATGTCTTTTCGTACGCTGTCCAAAACATGAATTTGATTTTTTTCTGTTGCCAGATTATTCTTCAAGCTCCAGTATAGTTTGCTCTCCATAATTGCTTCTATTTCGCTGCCAAATTTCTCCCTTCCATTCAGTACGTTATGAATTATTTTTGTTCCAAATGTGTAGTACCTTTCATTTTTCAAAATCAGATCTCATTTTTTATTTTTTGCACATTTATCTGTCTAGATTCCTTTGCATTCTTTTTCCTCACTTGAATTTGTGACTTCTTCAACAGAGTATAATCTACAGGCTTTTATTAACATGCTCCTACATATCACTATAAAGATGTTAAATAAGACTATCCTAGACCTTAAGGCTAAAAGAATCCTCATGATCACCTAAGCTGACTTCATGCACATCACAGGCCACAGACCCTCACCCACCCATTCCTGTAATAGGCCCATAACCTCTGGCTGACTTCCAGAAGTCCTCAGATCTTGACTTAAAGACTTTACGTTAAATGGAGAATCCACCACCTGCTCTAGTTCAAACCAGCAAGTGACTTGTGCCTCATGCTGCAGAGGAAAGCAATTCCTCCCCTTCCTCATAGGTCTAGCCAATATCACATGGGGGGAAATTCCTTCCCAACCTCAGATATGATGATCAGTTAGACCCTGAGCATGTGGGTGAGACCCACCAGCCAGACACCTGGAAAAGAATTCTTTTTAGTAACTCAGAGCCCTCCCCTTCCAGTGTCCCACCTTCAGGGCCGTCCCTGGGGGGGGAGGGGGAGGCGAATGGGGCAATCGCCCTGGGCCCTGCAGGTATGTGGGCCCCACGCTGTCCTGCTGCTAGCGGGGCAGTGCGGGCCCCGCATGCGCACCGCAGCCCCTCCTCCCACGGTCGCCCCGCTGCCTTTGGCACCCAGCCGAAGGCAGCGGGGCGGGACGGGAAGGCTATACCCGGCCCCTGGGCTGGCCCTCCCCACCCCCAGGGTGGAGCAGGCAAGCCCAAGGGCAGAGCACGTGGGGCCCGGACTCTGGGCCGGCCTGCCCCACACGACTGGCTCCCTCCCCCGCAGCCGGCTCCGGCTCCACCCCCCCACACAGGCGGCCTTGGCCTTCTGGTTGGAGCCGGCTCCCGCCAGGGCCGGGATCAGAGCAGGCTCTGACTCCTCCCTCTCCCCCTCCCCCCCCCCAGGCGGCAGCCTCGGCGTCCCGGCCCAGGGCCGGCTCCCTGGGGGGGGCGGTGTGGCTGCCACGCTCCCCTCCAGCATGGGGGGCAGGGCCCTGCTTTGGCCACTTAGCCTCGGGCCCCGCTCCGCCCACGGGACAGCGCTGCCCGCCTTTGGCCATTGGAAGTATTTGCTAATGTTTTAACTGGGAGTTGCAAATGAGCCATGTGCTACTGCATGCAACTTCATCATACCCTTCATTAACTTATCAAGCTCAGTCTTGAAAGAAGTTTGGGTTTTTGCACCCACTACTGCCCATGGATGGCTGCTCCAGAATGTCAGTCTTTAGTGGTACCCACTTAGACACCCCCCAAAACCTCAGATTCAGACAGTGTTCATATTTTCAAAGACAATATCGTGTATTGTATGCTACATTTTTAATAATGCTTAAAGATTTGGTTCTGAAATTATCATTAAGGTATTTTTATGGCATTCTAGGATTTCTTCGGAACTTGACCCATGTTCTGGTCCCAAAACACTGATGACCACATTTTCAAAAAAAGCTCAGCAGCCCACAGCTGCATTTGTTGTCAGAGGAAGTGGCTGGGTGTTAAGCTTTTTGGAAAATCTGGCCCTAAGCTTATTGGAAGATACTAGCAAAATATTTTACAGTAATTAAATATGCTAAATGCTTATATTTTTGTTGATTATTGTGGTAGGGGTGGCAATACCTAGGTCTATGTCTACACTTACTAAAGTTAGTTCGAATTAGTTAATTCGAACTAATTAATTCAAACTAATTTTAGTTAGTTCGAATTAACTTAGTTCGAACTAGAAAAATTTATTCGAACTAAGCAAGTGCCATTCATGGCACTTGCTTAGTTCGAATTAGCGAATTGCATTGAGTTCAATGTGCCGGTTAGTTCGAACTAAGCAATTAGTTCGAACTAACAGCCACATTGGGTACTTCGAACTAACTAGTTCGAATTAACCCTTAGTTCGAATAGCATATTCGAAGTTATTAGTTGGAATTAAAGAAGCCCTTAATTAGAACTAATGAAAGCCTAGTGTAGCCATGGCTTAAGTTAGTTCGAATTAAGCCTCCTTAATTCCAACTAACTTGCCAGTGTAGACATAGCCTGGGAGCGCTAGTCATGCAGCATGATTCCCTAGTGCTAGTTGCTGTAGAAACACAGAACAAAAAGATGTTCACTCCCAAGCATGAGGGGCAGCACTGGAAAAAGCATGAAGGTGCTTGTTTAAAACTTAGAAAATACATGATTAGAGGCTAGCATCACCTGATCAGAGGCGAGTCAACATCTTGAGAGTGTTAGGAGTTAGGGAACAAGAGGCCATGGTAGTTAAGGCACGTGGATTCCTTCATTCGACAGAGAAGAGGAACCAGCAGATGGATGCAATGAGAGGGGTAACATAGTCAAAGATACAGGCTAGGAGTCTTTGCGGCACCATTCAGAATGGATACAAGTGAGGGAAAAAAATTTTGTCAGGACTAGAGAGAAGGACGTTGCAGTAATAGAGATTTGAGATGATGAGAGCTTGGGCTAGAGTTTTAGCTGTGTGGCTGGATCATATCTTAGAGGTTTATGTAGAAAGAATTGACAAACTTTAGACATAACCTGGGTGTGAGGACGTAGAGAAAGGTCAGAGTTGAATTATGGTAAGTGTTCCAAAGTGTTAGTCTATTGCAGAAAAACAACAGAGTCCTGTGGCACTTTTAAAGACTAGCAGATTTATTTATCGCATGAGCTTTCCTGGGAGACAATCCCACTTCATCAGCGTCTGCAAGGTTTGAGAAAGAATTCCTGAGGGTGGAAGTCAGATTCTCGATTTTGGCCATGTTCATATTGAGCCAAAGCCTAGGTGTCTGGGAGACGATGCCAGAGACTGGCTGAGGTTTGTACAGAGGGAGATGGCTCTGTAATAGAAAAGTAGATCCAGTGGTATATGGGGGGTGTCCGGTGCCTGGGGGCTAAGTCCACATTTGTGTCCTCCTCGTCACATGCCATCCCCCTGTGCAGGGCAGAAGTCCCAGCCCCACCCTTCAGCCATCCGGGCAGGGGAGGGGGGTATGAGACTGGGGAGGTTTGCAAATGCCCCACTCACTTATCTGGCATGAGGCGGCCGACCTCTCTGGTGCAGGAGTCCTGCAGCCGGCCCAGCAGGTAGGCACCCTCACATCCCCCCCCCCCCCCGCATGAGGATGAGAAGGAACAGGAGAGGGGCTGAGTAGGGTTGGCCCTTCACGCAGGGGGACATTCAGCGTTTCCAGTACCCACCATGCGGGGCCGGCTGAGTCTGACTTGGCCCACCCCTGCCCCGCACCTACAGCTCCATCCTGGTGTGCCCCCTTCCCCGCACCTGCAGCTCCAGCCTGCAACTGGCTTCCTGCTCGGACAAGGGGGCTGGGCCAGCTTTTCAGACACCGAGGGAAGGAGGGCCATCCTGGCCTGATACCCCTACCCCACCTTGAAGCACTTACCAAGCCAGCGTTGGGCTGGAGCTGTGGGGGCAGGTCGGCCTCCTCCCCCTTCCTCCCTGCCTTTCACAAGATGGGACTTCCGCCTCCTCTACCTTGTGATGGGGCAAGCCAGCGCCCCCTCACAGCCTGGCACTGGAGGCCTTGGCCCTTCTCCCCCACCCCACCTTGGCATGCCACTGAATAGATCTGTGAATCATTAGTCTAGAAAAGGTGGTTTAATTTGTTTTTGCAGATGACTGAAATTACCCCAAGATAAATTATTAGGAAATAGACAATAATATATAGAGGGAGAAGCGAACGGGACCATCGACAGAGCCCTGTGGAGTGGGTGAGGAGGGACGTCCAAAAGACACACTGAAGCATTGACCTCCAACTTGAGTTATTTCACATCAGTTATGTTGAATTATAAAGATAACAAAGAAACAGTCAGAGTCAAGCTGGATAAGCACTTCAATATGAGTTCTTTATGAAAAGCTGTGGCTATAACAGCTAATATCTTTCATTCTGTAAACAGGGACTGTCGATTACAGGTACCGACTATATATACAACACGGGTGATCCGAGAATAATGTATTCAGGTCTGGCACCCACATTTTAACAAGGATTTTTTTTTTAAAAAGGAAAGTGTTCAAAAAATAGTTCAAGAAGGATTGAGAACCTATTTTGGAGAACCTGCCTTAGAATGAATGATCAGTGAAGCTCTAGTTACCTTATCAAAGAGAAGATTACTGAACTGTCAACTTGTGGGTACCTACGTTAGTGTTTTTGACAGTAGAGGATTATTTAATCTTGAATGCAAAGCTACATCAAGACCTTGTGGCTGAAAATTGAAGCTAAAAAATTCAGGCTGGAAATGAAGGGCAAATTTTTCCAGTGTTCCATTAGTGGAACAAGTTATCTATGGATGTGATGGTTTTTCCATCACTTAAGCCTATAGATCAAGTTTGAAGCTTTTCTTTAAGTTATACTTCGTTCAATCAGAAGTTTGGGGCTTGAGGCAGGAATCACTGGGTGGAATTCTATGGCCTGTGTTATGCAGGTCAGGTTACAGTGGTCCCTTCTGGACTTAAAATATATGAAGGTCTCTGATTCAGGGTAGATATATGTGTATATATATATATATATATATATATATTTGGTGACAAGATATGTTACCTTACAGAAAAACTTTAGTGTTGTCAGTACTGTATGTAAGCTGAGAACTAAGTATGGTAAAATGGCAGGGAATTGCAGAGCTATCTCTCAGAATTCAGGATTAAACAAGTGCTTCTCTTGAAGCATCGCATGGTAGATGTGCAGTTTTCTATAAAGTCCAGGTAGGTGAGAGCTCCTTCGCCTTAGCATATGCCCATGTGAATGACTACTTGAATGCTTGGTGCTATTACTTTATAGAGAGAATGTGGAAATACAAACCAAATGAATGGTTTCCAGAATTGTTCTCTCAGTCTTTATTCACTGTGGAAGTTGCCCGGTAATGTTGCAGACACTTCTAATACAAAGTTTATTTAATGCTACTGCTTTAAATCTCTTAGAGATTGAGGGGAGAAGAGAGTGAAAGAATTTGAGGAGTTTTTAAATGGAGAATCTATTGAATATGAACCAATGCAAGTTTGCAAAAGAGAACAGATGTAATATCTCTCTCACATGTTCTACAATGTCTGTCTGAGAAGAAACACGGCACTTGATATCTCATGTTTTGACAGCTGCTGTTCAGAAATGTGGATGTTGATTAGATTTGACCAATGTAGTTGTGTTTTTTAAATTAGTTATTAACTAAGGCAATGCTGACATAGGTAGTATTTTCTATGCTTGCTTTACAATTAAATGTACAGTGGATGCCATTAAAAAGTGAACATGTGCCATGGCATGGTATAAATACCTCACTGCAGTATGTGTTCTAAATATAGGAAATACATTCATCACATCAATACCACAGGATGTCATTTATTTTAATGACGTATCTATTTAACTTAATCTTTTTTTCAAAATATGCCACGGAGTAAATGGGATGTGTCACATGGGTGACTTGACTTTTCTTGCATCTGAGAACAAATTTGGCTAACCATATATACTCTGTCAGAAAAGCATGTCCGCCTGCAACATCTTATCTGGGTAGTGACCGAATCTCAAGCCCTGTATGCCACTTTTGTAGAGCAGTCTTCAAAACTGATGATGATTAGTGACCACTCTATGCGTTAGTTCTTTATGATCAGGTTGCTGTACATTGGACTGAACTTTGTCTTTTGCTCTATGATCAACCAGTTCCTATTTACTCCATACTGATTTTGTCTCTAAATATTGCATATAAACTGTTTGGCATAAAGACCTAGGCTATTATCATAGAATCATAGGGCTGGAAGGGACCTCATGAGGTCATCTAGTCCAACCCCCCGCTAAAAGCAGGACCACTCCCACTAAATCATCCCAGCCAGGGTTTTGTCTAACCGAACCTTAAATATCTCCAAAGACGGAGATTCCACCACCTCCCTAGGTAACCCATTCCAATGCTTCACCACCCTCCTAGTGAGAAAGTTTTTCCTAATATCCAACCTTGACCTCCCCAGCTGTAACTTGAAACCATTGCTCCTTGTTCTGTCCTCTGTTACTACCGAGAACAGCCTAACTCCCTCCTCTTTGGAGCACCCCTTCAAGTAGTTGAAGGTTGCTATCAAATCCCCCCTCAGTCTTCTCTTCAGTAGACTAAATAAGCCTCATTCCTTCAGTCTCTCCTCGTAAGTCATATGCTGCAGCCCCCTAATCATTTTCGTTGCCCTCCGCTGGACTCTTTCTAATTTGTCCACATCCTTTCTGCCGTGGGGAGCCTAAAACTGGACACAGTATTCCAGATGCGGCCTCACCAGTGCCGAATAGAGGGGAATTATCACAGCCCTCAATCTGCTGGCAACGCTTCTACTGATGCAGCCCAATATGCCATTGGCTTTTTTGGCAACAAGGGCACGCTGTTGGCTCATATCCAGCTTCCCATCCACCATAAACCCAGGTCCTTTTCTACAGCGCTGCTACTTAGCCGATCGGTCCCCAGCCTGTAGCAGTGAATGGGATTTTTTTGTCCGAAGTGCAGGACTTTGCACTTGTCCTTGTTGAACCTCATGAGGTTTCTTTTGGCCCAGTTTTTCAATTTGTCTAAGTCTCCCTGGATCCTGTCCCTGCCCTCCAACGTGTCTACCATTTCCCCCAGCTTGGTGTCATCCGCGAACTTACTAAGTACACAAGAGATCATCGAGATCATTAATGAAGATGTTGAACCGAACCGGCCCCAGGACCAACCCCTGGGGCACTCCACTCGTTACTGATTGCCAACTAGACATCGAGCCATTGATTCCTACCCGCTGAGCCTGGTGATATAGCCAGTTTTCTATCCACCTTACGGTCTACTCATCCAACCCATACTTCCTTAACTTGCCGACGAGAATGCTGTGGGAAACCATATCAAAAGCCTTGCTAAAGTCGAGGTATACCACGTCAACGGCTCTTCTGGCATCCACAAATCCAGTCATCTCATCATAGAACGCAATCGGGTTGGTCAGGCACGATTTGCCCTTGGTGAATCCATGTTGAGTGTTCCTGATCACTTTATTTTCCTCCAAGTGTTTCAGGATGGATTCTTTGAGGACCTGCTCCATGATTTTTCCAGGGATTGAGGTGAGGCTGACCGGTCTGTAGTTCCCCGGATCCTCCTTTTTCCCTTTCTTGAAGAGAGGTACTATATTTGCCTTTTTCCAATCCTCCGGGATCTCCCCCGTTTGCCACGAGTTTTCAAAGATAATGGCCAATGGCTCTGCAATCACTTCGGCCAACTCCTTCAGCAGTTCATCTACCCCATAGACTTGTGCACATCCAGCTTCTTTAAGTAGTCCCTAACCTGACCTTCCATCACTGAGGGCCTCTCTTCTTTTCTCCGTTCTGCGTTACCCAGTGTAGTAGCCTGGGAGCTGGCCTTCCCTGTGAAGGCTGAAGTAAAAAAAGCATTGAATACTTCAGCCTTTTCCGCATCATCCACCACGAGGATACCTGCCTCATTCAGTAAGGGACCCACACCATCCCTGATCCTTTTCTCGTTACTGATATACTTGTAGAACCCCTTTCTGTTATCCTTTACATCCCTTCCTAGCTGCAACTCCAATTGTCCTTTGGCCTTTCTGATTTTATCCCTGCAGTCCCGAGCAATATCTTTATACGCCTCCCTTGTCACCTGTCCAAGCTGCCACTTCTTGTAAGCTTCCCTTTTATGTTTCAACTCATCCCAGAGTTGTCTGCTAAGCCACGCTGGGCGCCTTCCACATTTGCTGTTCTTTCTGTACATTGGAAATGGTATCTTCCTGTGCCTTTAACAGGGTTTCTTTAAAATACAGCCAGCTCTCCTGGACACTTTCCCCCTTCAGATTAGCCTCCCAAGGGATCCTGCCCATCAGTTCCCTAAGGGAGCCAAAATCTGCTTTTCTGAAGTCTAGGGTGTGTGTTATGCTTCTTTCCTTCCTTCCATTGATCAGGATCCTGAACTCTACCATCTCATGGTCACTGCTGCCCAGGTTGCCATTCACTTCTACTTCCCCTATCAATTCTTCTCTGTTTGTGAGCAGCAGGTCTAGAGGTGCAAGGCCCCTAGTTGGTTCCTCCAGCATTTGTACAAGGAAGTTGTCCTCAACACTCTCCAAAAACTTCCTGGATTGCCTGTGCGCTGCTGTATTGCCCTCCCAGTTGATGTCAGGACAATTGAAGTCCCCCATGAGAACCGGGGGCTGCGATCTGGAAACTTCTGCTAGTTGTCCATAGAATGCCTCATCCACCTCCTCCTTCTGGTCTGGCAGTCTGTAGCAGACACCCACCACGACATCCCCCGTGTTGTACTCTCCTCTAAACTTTACCCACAGACTTTCAACTGCCTTGTTTCCACTTTCATATTCTCTTGTGTGGTCAAAAGGGAAAAAAAGAAAAGACTTTATTAGTCTGTCTCATAACTGTAGTCAGGAACGTGTTTGGCAAATCCATCACATGATACAGCATGTGGTCATGGAGATTATTGTTTTCTTTGCAATTTAGCAGTCATGGCCTCTTGTATCTGCCCTTATACTCAACAGGAAAGAGAAGATGTGCGCATTCTGTTTTTTTGTCTGTTTGAAAGCTGAATGAGAGCCTCCCATTTACACCTGAATTTAACTGAAAGGCATTAAAAACACGTGGGCTTTGTATGGTTTAATTAAAGGACTCTTAATTCCTCTAATTAGGGAAAAAATTTCGAGGATCTGATCAATTTTCATAGAAACCTGTTGCTTCTCTATACTTTCTTTAGTGAGAATTTCAGGATGATGTTGTGTTTTAAAGCATTAATTCTTGAATTAGGCAGCACCACAGCTTATGCAAAGATTAGGAGATGAATTTAAAATGATTTATGTATTGGTTAGTGCTGACATTGCTAACTTCTCTCCATAGTGGGAAGAACTCTCTTTTCCCCCCCTTTCTGTGCCTCTTCCCAAGAATAGAAAACAATATAAAAATACAGATGCGGAAAGGCAGGAAAATATGTTTGAAGTATTTTTTTTTCTGTCTTGAAACAATGGTTGCTGACAGCAGAAGGCTTGCTTGCTTGTTAAAATTAGATTTGAATCATCAGTGTAATAGCTGTAGGAAAATTGTTCTATGGAGAGATGCCAAGAAGTCTATGTAGGTCTGCTCCATCCTTTGAGTAAGCACAGGGTGGTCTCTGTATGACCATAGCTGGCTTCCTTAATTGAGGGAGCGTCTGCTTTTTGTGACAGATCATGGGTTTTGGTTTAAGTGTCCTTAAACTACGATCTTTTTTTGTACATGAACAAAGGGAATTTAGTATAGCTCCAAGGACAAACATAGAACACAAGTTTTCATACATAAGTGGGTCCTATAAGCCCAGGCTTCTGGTAAAAAGTAGCTTTACTATCTGTTCCTATTTTATATTAACTGGGCCTAAATCCAAGAACTCTTTTCCCCTGTACTGACCCAGAGTACAACAAGGATTCTTTTTGTCTGTCTTTGAAACAGTACTGCGAAGTCTCAACATGTTAGCAGCCCCCCCAATGAAAAGGGCAATAGCCTTTCCAAAGCTGCTTTGAAGTCAGCATCATTTTGGCTTTCTCTTCTTCAGTTTCTGAGCTGTTATATGATGGCTCAGCACCCACTTGTTTCCTAACTGTAGTTATTATGCCCGTCTTTGCAGTAATCCAATCTGGAGATGACGATTATTTCTCCATGGGGCTTCATCCTAAGATCACTCAGAGAAACTCCAGCTGGTGCAGAATGCAGCTGTCCATTTAAGTGGTGTTTGTTAGGGGGAGCATATGACATCTGCTCTGTAGTGGCTTCCATTCATTTCTGGTGCAATCTAAGGTGTTGTTTTTAACATACTCCCCTAAGCAGTTTGGTTCTTGATTACTTCAGAGACTACTTTGTGTGACAGATTGGTAATTGATATCTACTGACAATCCCCCAGTTTAAATTGGCAGGGGACTGAAGGCACGGCTTTGTCAGTGAGAGGTCCCTTCCTTTGAAAATAGTTTACCTTGTTGATGTATCAGGTCCAAAAGTTGCTGATTTTTCACATGGCACAGTTTTGCAGTTCTCTATTCCAGGGTTGGCAGCCAAAATGGAAGAGAGGGAGTGGTGGAGAACTTTTAAGGGAAGGATTTTAATTTGAATATTGGTCTAACTGTATAGTATATTCTTAATCAATGTTGTGTGTGCAGCAAGAGAAGATATTTAATAGAAGTCTAAGCAAATAAACAGCTAATGATTGTTCCACATTGATAGCCTGTGATTGTGTCTACTCTGGTTGACTCTGCATTACCAGTCCCCATCTCCTTTGGGATTGGTAAAGCATCCATAAAGTTTCTGGATTTTTAAAAAAAATCTTTATCATCATTTTGTTTTACTGAGGCTTAAGTATTACCAAACATGGATTGGATGCGTGAACAGTTATCAGTTGTCTACTGGTGGGAGATAGTCAGGGGACGCAGGACCACCCCACGTGGCCCAGCAAAGACTGATACAGCAAGCTTGGTATTCCCCAGTTGAGCATGGCAATGCACCACTTGACTGTGAGGGACCACCTTAAATTCGTGGGCTTTCACCAAGTGCAGTTAAAACTGTGTAGGAAAGAGACGCATGCAGAAGAACTTCTGCTGAACCATATCTGTTATAGCATCCTTTGGATTGGAAAAGATATAGCATAGTTAATCTAAGCTGTCCCCTTCCTTCGTGGCAGGATCTAATTATTCCTAAATCATCCCTGGCAGGCTTTGACTACCTCATGTGATGGTGTTTGTAATACCTCCCTTGGTAGCTTGTTCTGTTGTCTAAATGTTCTGATAACATGTTTCCTAATATGTAACCTAAATTTTTTTTCTTTGTTCTGAGCCCATTATTTCTTGTTCCATCTTTGCAGACTAATGTATTTAATTGGTCCCTGTCCTCATTATAACATCATGTGGCATATTTGTAGACAGTTGTATTTCCCCTTAGTCTTTTCTTTAGCCAAAACATGCTCTGTTCCTAAATTTCCCTCTTTCTTACTTCCCAAAGCTTAGTCATTTGTGTTGCTTTCCTTTTAAATTTATCCCGTTTGTCTGAGCTTGCCTCTTTTTTTTTATTGTGTTGTCTAAATTGGAAAGTAGTATTTTTAAGACCTAACTGTGCACATCATAATTTGACTCAGAGTATACTGCTAGATAGCATATACCCTTAATCATAGTATTCAGCCAATAATCTTCAATCATATTCCATGTCCCGTGGGTGTCTGCCATCTGTTACTTTACGCCATTAGATTCCCACCAGATTTCCTATATTCTTCTCAACACAGTGTGCTGAAAAATAACTTCCTTATCTTTCCCTTAATTGATCTCACAGTTTAGTCTTAATTACTCACTTAATCAAATTATGGCCACTACTTCTATTTCTCACTACATCCAGTTTTCCTTTTTATCCAAAACAAATTCAAGAATTGTTTTTGGCTTATATATCCAAGACCTGATTCTCCAGTGCCTTGCACAGTCATTTATGCCTGTGCAAAACTGGTATAAAGTGATGTTAAGACTACCAAATCTGCATTTTACACTCACTCTGCACTTCTTTTGCATGGCACTTGTAAATTACTAGGTGAAGTACTAAGCAATAGAGATTCAGATGCTATATTTAAATATTGGGTAAGGAATGTGTTTCATGATCATGGAGGGCCTGATTCTGTATTCCTTACACAGGGAGTGCATGACCCCAGGGCCACACCAAATAAATGATCATAATGTTCCTTGTGGCATCTAATAATCAGGATCTTTGGGTATGTCTACACTAGAAAAAGTAAAGTTGATTTAATAAGGTTGACTTAATATCAACCTTATTAAGTTGACTTAACAAAGTGGACTAAGTCGACTTAACTTTAAGTCGACTTAGTCCACTTTGTTAAGTCCACTTAACTGGCCTTAATAAAGTCAGTTTAAGGGTCGACTTAAGGCTTAAGTCAACCTAATAGGCAGCTGTTATTAAGTCGACTTAAGCTTTCATTAAGGAATTTCTTAAGTCGACTTAATGAAAGTCAGGTGTAGACATGGAGTAATTTAGGTCATCTTAAGGGTTCTTAAGTCAACCTAAATTGCTAGTGTAGACATACCCTTTCTGAATTGCCACTGTAAGGAATATATTCACAAACGTTTCTGATTTCTCTTATGTCTAATAATTTGGCCTATAGAAATGTTTTCCTTTTTTTTTGCCAGACCTTAAAATGACTGCTTGGACCAACATCTTACAGATCATTACAGCCCAAATTCATTATTTTTTAAAGCACCTCTATGAATGCCTTTTTTTCTGTTAGTATGACAACCTAAAAAGTGTTATAAATTATTTTCTCATCTTCTAAAATAATCTCCAATTATTTGTTTCCTCTAACTGCAGAGGGAAATCTAAGCTAATAAATTCCAGGTTTCCATTGGTAATGAATGTGGCCAACAAGTGATATCTGATCATCTATGATAGGAAATAGACCGCATGGAAATAGTATTGTGGAACGTTTGTTTTTGCTTCTAAACCCATATGTTTATATATGCAAATTAGACGCAGTCTGAGTTAATTCAGAATCCTGATGATATATTCTATGGCCACATTAACACCCCATGAGGTTCATGGGACAAATTACACCTCACTTAGAGCTATTTTTTCTGGCAATCTGCAGACTCTGGAAGACTGCGCTCCATATATTAACTCCTTAAAATGAGAATTGAAGATAAAATTCCTAAATGTAAGATGATAATTTTTTTAAATGAAAGCTCAGACTCCAGAGCACAGTTCTGCAGTGGAGGTGAATTTTGTTGCAGCTGAATCATGGAATTAATAGACCCTATTTTCCTTAATATTTAGGGTGGGGAGGCTTTTTTCTTTTGAATCCTCATTGCTTTTTACCCTCACTAAACTGTCATGATGAAATCTCAGTAAAGTGCATAAGTTTCTAACATGTTACATATGTGACCCTTTTATTACTTTGTCTGTTCTGCCCTATTTGTGTGTGTGTGTGTGTGTTAACCCGTAACAGTGAATTGCAAATAATTGTATAGAATTAAATATTTTAGAACACTGTATATCAGTGCTGGAAGGGGTGTCAATACTAATTTTTGAATATTGCATTCTCTTTCTATAGTGGGGGGAAAGAGGGAAGGTTTGCATTGAAATAACTGCTATTGAGAGGAGCATTTCTCCTCTGGGTTTGTTGCACACCCTCCAAATGGCTGATCTGCTGTCACCTGTCCATCGCAAAATTGTTAGTGAAAGCACACCTTTTCTTTGGTTCCTTCACCTCACTGTGATTGATAATACAACGCGTATAGGTTTTATCTCAATTCAGTTTATTATGCTGAAAAAAACCATTTTGGCTCAGCAATATTTCAGGGGAAAGACACCCTTCGACAAACCACCAGTAAGAATTTCTTCTCAAGTTTATTTCCTTATTCCTCAAACTTGCTTATAAGACCTCAAGCATCTGCCAAGATCACTGGTTCTAACTAGAGCTGTGTTGAACTTTTATCACAAAATCTGAACCCTCAAAAAAAAAAAAAAGATGATGGGTTTCGATTTTTGTGTGAGACTTTGTTTCGGTGACCTTTGTTGAAACTTGGGCTAAGACCAGCTCCCACTGCTGTACGCACTTTCCAGCAGGCTCGAGTTCCACACTTACCTAATACCATCTTCCAAAGAGAGGACCTTAGCCACGCAAACCATTAACATCTTCAGGAGCACCCTGACTAGCCTGCTCCATCTTTAGCTCCCAAGAAATGGCAATGAAACATGAAGTAAAGGTTGCTAATACAGCTGCAAATAAACAATTGGCACTGCTAGGAGACCAATGAAACGCCATCATTTGACAAATAGAAATAGGAATATGCAGTCGGAAAATTAGTTTGTGCAAATTTAATATTATTATAATGGGCTCTGATGCAGCACAGAGCGGTAACAGTCAAATGTGCCTCCCCACCCAATGAAATGTTGCAGTAATCTTATTTCCCTACCCTGTGTAATACTTCAGTATTCCCTTACATTTGGCAGCGTAAAACAGAGACCGATTGCATATAACCCTTTTTCTAATTCAGTATCAAAAACTGAAGTTTAAACCAGGCATGTTTTACCAGAACATTTCAGATTTTACAGTTTTATATAAAATAAGGAGGCATCGGGGGGAGGAAGCGGGGGGGGGAGGGGGGAGGATGTACATAGGCTCGAGGGAAAGAAGCGGTTGCTTATGCTGAGTAACTAAAGGGGGTGTACATATGCTCGTGGAAAAGGAGGGGTTGCTTATGCTGAGTAACTAAACGATGTAGTAGAGAACCCCTAAATACAGAAGTGCTCAGAATCCCGTAACTGTTCTGTTTTGTATTGATTCCCTGCCTCTGCCCTCCAACACCTTCATGCCTCTTATTCTTTTTTCTTATTCTCCCCTGCCCTCTTGGGAATTTCTTTGTTACGCTTACCATTGTAGGGCATGTGGTTATAACAGCTTTGAAACTGGTGTGTCCTAGAACAGTTCTTTATTTCTCTTCATTAGATGAGATTCTGAGCTGCACCTTCTAGAGGCGCAGTAGAGAACTCACAGTTAAGTGAGGTGGATTATGGTGGATTTAAGAAGCCACCTTTGTGCCTTTCCCATCTTGGACTGTTCCATGGGCCTTCATGTAACAGACACCCGTGTGGACCTGTCTATATTATAGGCTCCTCCCTAGCCTACCTCGTACTGCAGTATTGCATGCTGCAGCCCCCACCATAGCCACCTGCCCCAAATCCTAGCCACTTCACACTAAGTAGTTCCAGAGTTTTGTACTGCTCCAGACCTTTTACCCAGTGTAATGTGTTTGGGTCATGAGTGAGAATCTTACCTATAGTCTTCACTTGTGAAAATAGCATAAGGGTCTCATGTATTAAGATCATGGTACCAAAATGCACAAGCTGTATTGGCATTTCAAGCATGGATCTCAGGTGATTGCTAAAACTGTGGTTTTACATATTTTGAATTTTTTGTGGAGTGAAGATACGTTGCACTGCCCAGATCTTTACTTTCCTGTATTCCCCCTGAAAAGTACTGTAATGCAGGTGTATTTGTGTCACAGAGAAGGAGAAGACTGGGAAAGGGGGGGCGGGGGGCGGGGAGAGAGCCATGGTCACAGAAGTGAAAACATTCTTCATTTGCTAATGATAGCAATCAGCTATGGTTTCAATAACTTTTAGAATTGGTGATGGAATTTGTATGGCTGAGATCCAAAGATCCTACTTTTATTTTACTCTGACTTTCCATTTTAAATCAACTTCTGTTGGTGGAACATACAAATTCTTGAGCTACACTGAGCTCTTCTTCAAGCACAGAAAAACAACAAGACATACTGGAAATCCCTAAAATAGCAAGCTTCATCCTTGGCATAAAGCCATCATTTATAATCCTTTCTCATCCCAACCACAATATAAAGGAATGTTGGGATATATTTAAACAATCTCCCAGAGAGGGAGGGCAATGTATGATCATGCAATTAAAGGCTGGCTGTGAACGCATACACAAAAAGGTGCAAAATTAAGGTTGTGTGGGCAAACTGAATTCTTGAATTTCCTAACACTTAAGTGCTTTACAACTTTAAGAACATCTTTTAGATTTTTGTATCTGATATCCTAAATGGTCTTTTTATATTGGGGGGGGGGGGGGGGGAAAGGGAGCAAAAGCCATTTTAATTATGTGTTACTATGCTATATCCCCATTCACCATGTGCTGTCAGCAGGACTGAAACCGTAGACCTTCAGCACTGTACCCCAGACCTCTAAATCCTGAGCTAAAAGACTAACTAACCACAGTAGCTGGCAGCAGGATTAGGCTGTTATGTGGACCAGCTGCATTAGAGAACAACGCGCAACTCTGAAACAGTGAGTTATATATACATTTTTCTAACTGAAGAGCCAAGCGTATAGATATGGCAGGCTCTTTCTGAGAGGTAGTGTAGCTAAGTGAATGAGGCATGGTGGTCTGCAAGATTCTCTTCAGGTTTTATTCCTGTTTCTTTAACCTCTCAGTGGAGTATAATGCCTTGCTTATTAATGAAGGTTGTGTAGGCACAAGAAACATTCCCAGTCAACAGAAGAAATGAGACGTGAACAATTATCTCCTGCATCCAAGCCCAGTGTACCCTTCCTTAGACTAAAAGGGGAAAGTAGCAGGGAGAGGGAGGTGGACAAGGGTCCATTTTGAAGAGGATCCATTTTTCCTGTGTCCTTTCTGGCGCAGTTTCGTGTGCTTTGCATGCTGAAGAAACCAGAGCAGTACACACGCGTGTTTCTGACAAAACGTTTAAGGAATTTAGTAGCCAGCTTCTAATAAACACCACTAAGCACACCACGAGTGAGAAATGGTGTTTTTTTTCCATAGTTTACGATGTGGTTAAATCTGAACAGATCTACCATAGGGATGGCTAAGGGCACCTTCCTGACTCCAGGTCTACCCACTGTTAAATTTCAGGGTCCTGGTGCAAACTAGGGAGATGTTCCTGCTTTTAAAAAACAGTCAGAAAAATGTTTATAAAGGAAAGTATTAGACAATGTAAATAAAGGGGTTGCTATTTCCACCCTGTAGTTAGAGAGAAGGTGTGGGTGTCTGTAAAAACACACACACTGCTTATGTTTTCAGAAATGACAAATGGGTTTGGATGCCCAATTTCGGCTCTGTTAATGGAGCCTGAGCTGCACAGCACTTTTTCAAAATCAGGCCTCTCTAAGATGTCTCAAGTTGGGCATTGAAAATCCCTAAGCAGATTCAATCCACATGTATACCTATGTTGATGTGTAAAGAGTATGTATGAATAATTGTCCTTCCTCACCTTTTTTAAGACCTCCGTAAATAGTGTTTGTAAAGGGTTTTGAGAGCCTTCGTTGGACAAAAGGATGCACAGGAGTGTGAAGTATTTATATAATGTTATTTCCCCCCCTCCCAAAGACAAGAAAGTGAGGCAAACACAGTGTGAAAGGGAAATTCAACTGCTAAGGGATTATAGGGATAAACACTAAAATCAGTAAATCACATAATGCTGCATGGTTACATGCATATTGATTTGTTTATATCCAGACCTCCCTTTCTTCACCCCGCCCTTCATGGTCCCCATCTGTGGAGTTGTGAGTCATATCAGGCAAGAACAAAAATGGATGTGGTTGCTACCTGTTTGTGGTTGATTGGTTGTTTTTCCCCTTCAATTGCTGCAGGCTCGGAAGAGAACAGCAGCTTATCAAGCACTTCAATCTGGTTTGCTGAGTGTAACAGTTTAAGAGAAAATGGCTGCCTTGTTTTCCAAAGCTCTCCTACAGATGACCATGCAAGAGAAAATGAGGATCTGAGCATGAGAAATCTCAGAATAGTTTCCCGGGCCATTTAGCATTTATAAATACACGATGAAGGATTCTTTTTCTTTCCAGGTAGCTGCATGATTTAGTCTTCTAAGCACAATGATTCCAGCCCAGCTGTTTGAAGGATGGCTTGTTCTGAGCATAGGCAGAAGGGGAGCAATTGCAGAGATGTCATAAATACTCTTTGGAAACCTCTCTTTCATAAATAGATTGAGACTCTGAATTTTGTATTTTAATCTAAAATGCTAGTAGCGTTACTAATGAATTCAGCCATTATTGTAATTAAATATTTTATAAAAATGTTTTGAACCTTACTTCTTAAAAATAGCTTTACTCAGCATGAAACAGACACAAACAATGTAGCATCATGTTATAAGCAGACATGACATGACATGATATGGAACCACATACAACAGGTACAAATGAAGTATGTCTGGGCTAAAAAGCTTTTGATATTAATGCACATTTGATTTATAAAAAGCACCATTCCCAATTCTCACTGAATAAAAAGCTGAGAAACTCTAATCTATTCTCCCTACATTCTTGTGCAATAATGGGATTACAGGTTGTGTTAATGCTTTTCAGTGATAGAGTGCCTTCCATCAGAGAACTGCAAAATGCTTTAATGAATCAAGATAGTCTTACTCCAGTTTCATTGATGGGGAAACTGAGGCAGAGTGAGGACAAAATTTATGCAATTATGCATAAAGAAGTTTTTATCAGAGCCAGGAGCAGAACCCAGAACTTCTGTCTCCTTGGCCCTTTAACATAACCATAAGTCCACCCATTCTCTCCCATATATAAAGTTATAGGAAAAAATCACAGTAGATTTTTACCTTTGAATTTCTGGGCTTCCCTACAGTATTTTCAAAACCCTTGATTTGGAGTTGCTACTGGAAATGTCACTATTGCGGCATTGATATACTTTGGTTTCTACGAGCTTATTTCAACATGTTGGTATAAGGGCTCACATTACTTCCCTTAGGCGGGCTTTTCCTTCTCCTTCTCCTCACAACCTCTTTAATTTTGTTGTTCAATAATCTTTTAAAGAGACCTGCTGCCATTATCTTCATAATGTACATAATCTGGATCAGTTGAAAATGGAAGGTAGCATTCCCGGTTTTATTTTGTAATAGGAAGTGTTAGGGAGAGCCATTCTGGACCCCTCTTTTTCCATTACACATACTTTAGGAACCTTATAGCAAATGAAGCTGTTACAGGCAATGTCTACGCTAAATCTCCTCTGATTCCATCCATGCTGTTGTATGGATCAGCTGGGAACTCTAGAGTGTTAATATCTCTGCTTCCCTTTCCCAAAGATCACTGCTCTTGCTACCACTGCCAACCTACTGGATACCAGCCCAGGGACTGTGTTTTGAAAACTGCAGTCAGTGGAGATCAATGGACTTGTACCAGTGTCAAAGAGAAGAAATATGCTGGTGAATCAAACCCTAAATGGATTTTGGGGAGCTGGTCAACAACTCTTTCAAATAAAAAACTGGTTTTTCAAAGGAATTAAAATAGTTTCCTTGAATGAACGAACACATTTTAATGACAATTGGAATCAAATATTTTTTGGTGTGGCTTTTTGCCCCTCATAATGGGAAAAGGGTAGGTGGGAGGAAGTAGGAAAAAAAAGAAATAGAAACAAAACTAAAATTTTCTGGTTGAAATCTTTTTGTGGGAAATACCCACATTTTTTTTCAGCCAACTTTAGTAATTTGTTTTATAAGCATAGGAGCTGGCTACATGTGGCTCGAGTTCCTTTTTCCCTATCCTCTGAGATATGTGCCAGGTGAAACGGTGCAATGTCCTCCCTCATACCGCTAGATAAGAGTGCCCTAGGAGTCTGGTCAGTGCGCTGCGCCTGTTAGTTTGGTTAGGGCCAGCTGTGGTAATGTGCCAGTAAGCAGGTTGTGACTCCTTTGTGAGGATGGAGATGAAAACTTGGAAGTTTCCTGAAAACTCACTTTAATGCAATCTAAAATACACAGCGATTTAAAAAAAAAAATCTCATTTCTACATTGAAAAATGGAAGAATGGGGCACTGTATTTAATTCATGCTGGTGATTTCCAGATGAAATATGCTCAGTTTGCAATTAATAGGTGTTTTTTTCTAACAGTTTGCCCTGGAAACTCAATCTGAAATCTGAAAATTAGTTCTAGGTTCTTTCTGGCTCATGCATCATTATAACTAAGCCAAAATCTACCTTCAGTTACCTCTTTGCAAACCTTTGAAATGCGTGAGATAGCACAGGTGTCATGTGAATAAGACAATCTGGACTGCTATTTGCAACTTCATTAGTAATTGCTAGGCTTCATTAGTAAATGGGGGGAATCCATCATGTTAGAAAATGTGCAATGAACAATGTTCAATATAACTTTGCCTTTAGTGTAGAAAAGGAAAGCTGGGTGTAAAAATGAAGTAGCTATTCCTTTTTAAGACTAGGGCTAGGCGCATTTTTTAACATGCCTGTTCTCATCCATACTGAGTTAAACTTACATTGGATATCATGCTGGTTATGTTCTCTAATATGATGCTTTTCCTTCATAAAAGTGCTTTTATGCCAGTGGAAAAAGATGTGAAAGGTAGTAGAAAGATGTTTTGTCAATAAGGTCATGTGACGTGAATCTAGGGAGATGGTGTAAACAGGAGTCATATTTACAGAGTCATTTTTTCAAGACCACAGTTAGGAGGCGCTCCTGTTGTAAACATTCACAAAAGTTACTTCATTGTAGCCCTCCAGATCCCTCCTTAAAACTCTCCTCTGCCATGATTAAGTTTCCTATCTCCAAAGCGTCTGACGAAGTGGGATTTTCTCCCACGAAAGCTCATGCGATAAATAAATTTGTTAGTCTTTAAAAAGTGCCACAGGACTCCTTGTTTGTTTTACAATAAACTTGACAGTGATTAGGTTGCTGGTGCAGTAGGTCATTGTTTGCCATGTTTTCTTGTATTTTCCCATCTATCTATATCCCACTGTTGTCTTTGGTCTTGTATTTAAATTGTAAACTCCTCTCTGGGGTAGAGACCATCTTTATTTTTGTGCTGCGTTTATACAGAGTCTAGCACAATGAGGTCCTGGTCTGTGACGAGGAATCCAAGGAACTGTGGCTATACAAGTGATGAAAATAATTTATTATTGATCATGTGTTCATATCTTTTTGTATGTCAAAAACAAATTGATGGGGTGAGTGCCATGTGTGCTTTGATGATGAGACTTTTGCACATCTTAAAGCACCGTCAGTTCCAACAAAAGGAAAAATAATTATAACTCTTAAAAAGAAATTCCCTTTTCATTCTTATTTTTATCATATTTACTGCAAAGAAAACAAAACAAAAATCCCAAACCTGACTTTGTGATATTACCATAACACACATAGAATCCCTCTAGCCTAAATTAAATCTGAAGTTGATTTAACAATATATATTATACTAATGTGCTATTTAATCAAAAGCATTAATCCATTGAAATGAGTTCATGTTAAGCTAATTTCTCAGAGGTCTTTGGTATTTTTATAACACAGTACAAATGTAGAAGAGAGACTGAATATTTTGTAGGTCATTTATCTGGTTTACTGTAAAAATGCTACAGTATGGTAGGAGGCTCTGTATTCAAAATATTGTACCATTTTAGTAGTCTAGTTTTCTCATATTCTGCCTTTGCATTTCTAGGAAAGAAACAGAAATCTCTCACCATCACAACCAAAACCCAGCCGTTTGGTCTTCTGGGCCAGCAACCATGCTTTCTTGTTCTAGTTTGTACCAAGAGAGAAATACCCTTTCCCAGCATGGTGGTATCACTGATAGTAGTGGACAAACAGTCTGAGGCCTGAAAAAGCTGGTGGAGAGTCTTTTCCTAGGTTCAGTTTCATTCAAAATCCAGAAAATAAATGTTTGAGTAGCAAACCGGTCCAGTAAAATTATTTGAAAGGCGAAGATGGTTTTAAAACTTGTAGGCCACATGCTTTCCCTCATACTGGTGTTGCTCGGTTGAGAGCAATGGCATTGCTACTGATTTACACCAGAAAAAATCTTTTCAAATCACCTAGCAAGTTACAGAATCCCACTCCCATAATACAGTGGGGCTACCTGAATGAGTGAGATGAGCATGGTTTGGCCCAGAAGCCATACTATACCATAGTTTAGTCCAGACGGGTATATCGGGTAGAACCCGGGCCAGACGTGGACTCTGCAGTTGCAGTGTTCTGGGCACATTCTTATCCTTATGGAAATGCTGAACCTATAGAATATAGGTGATTTGGTAGCAATTACTCTTAACTTCTTGAATTTAATAAAGATTGAGAACCTCTGTGATTGTTCATTTTAATACCTTGCTATAGAATTCGATAGCAAGCAAGCCAGTGATGACCACTCATTTGAATGTTTGCCCCAATACTGTTGCAGGAATACAATTCTCCACTAACTTATATAGGAGATTTCAAAATAAAAAGTCATAGAAACCCTATGATCTTTAAATTCTATAAAACTTATTCATCAGGATAATGACCGTCTCTCTTCTCATGCCTCTCCAGCACTACTATGCACAATATGCCATCTGATTGCTCGGGAGCTATAGCTAATGTTGGGATCGGTGGATGGGGAGGGGGAGTGAATTAATGGTCTAGATTCACAATGGTTCATACCTACCAGACAGCCAAAAATGCTGTTTGTTTGGTAAAATGAATGAATATACCTGCCTGAATTCTGTCACAAGTGTTACCAGTAATGCTCATGGAGTTTATACATAAACTCTGAACAGTGTGTGAATGGACACTCTTTCAGATGAAGTTCCTCTATTAATTATAAGTTTCTGGAATGAGAATCCTGGCAATTAGGTTTCTTTCAAGTTTTAGCTATGCTAATTTTTTTTTTAAAAAAAATGCTGTTATCATACAGCTGTAGATATTTTTGTTTCCATTTCCTTTCATTAGCTTGGTCATTCTGTACTAGCTTGTTAATCCAATGTTTGAGACCCATGGAAAATCCACTGCTCTTGACTTTGTGTCTCTGCATGGTTCACTTATTGTGAAGTTTGGTCAGCTGGTCTCTAAAGTGTATTGTACTCTAAGTAAAATCTTTTTACTCAACAGATCAACATTGTATGTCTAGCTCCTTAATTCAGTGACTAACACCTACTTTTTACTCTCATTAACACTGCCTCTGTGGGAAAGTGAGCTGGGTTTGCTTCATTCACTTGCATCACAACCAAAAGCCAGTTACTGAGCCAAATTCTGCCCAGCTCAGTTACACCTATGCAGCAATACTAAATATAATAGGATTATGCGGGTGTAATTTATGATCTTGATCTTGTATAAAGAAATTGTATGTCACAGGTGTACCTGTGAAAGTATAAGGCCAGCAAAATAATGCAGGAAAAGAAAACTCTGCACTTGATTTTTAGATCTCAGATTTAGTTTGCAGGGTTGGCAAATGGGAAGAATATGTTTTTGCTTACAAATTGAACACATTTGCTTTGGAATCAGTGAGACACTGATAATGTCGTTATTAGTGACTTTTCAGCCTAAAATTGTGCACATTTGCAGAGGTGCATTTGGACCTCAGGTACAACAGCAAACATCTGGAATATCTTCATTTGTAATCAGTGGACTCTCCTGGATTACTGTGTTCTGAGTGTAGAATCCAGCCGACAAGCTAAGGAGGAAATCATTCACCTGCACATTTGCCCACTTACTGGCCCACAAAAGATGCAGGTACATTTTGCAAAGCGGGAAAGCCATGAATTCATACATTATGACAGCCATGATAAATAAATGCTCTTATCTGTTCCCAGTCCCAAGTTGTTGCACCTCCTCCTCATTTTATGGATCTTAATGTAGGATTTTAAATCAATCTCCTTTTCACTCATTATTTGTAATTCATAGCATTAATAAGAGCTCACTGCTTTACTCTTTCTTCCTTTGGTATCTTGGTTATTTAACATGATAAAAACGCTTATATATCTCCTAACTGTGGCAGTCTTTGTACTGCTTTTCTGGTGTTTTCCTATTCTACAATCTGAACGTTGTAAAAGAAATTGAATACCTTTTCTTTATTCAGAGACATGGTAAGTCTGTTGACCTTCAGTGCACACTGGAAGAGCCATCTGTTTTTCCAGGCTCTTTGAGGGTGGGGGATAGAAAGGATGGGGCGGATCTGAGGCATAATGAGAGATTGGTTTGCTTTGTTATTATTTGATTATGCCTTGGGTTTTGTTCAGGGATAAGGATAATTGGTGTTTTATTATATTGTGTAATTTGTAATTGATTTTAACGTGATATCAGGACACCCAGAGCTTTTGGATGGATGCCTTTTTCTGTGTTAGAAATCAAAATAAATAAAATTGTGTGGGTTCAAGCTGCTTAAAAGTCTCTGGCCAAGTCTCAGGTTGAAAGCGTGTATGCATGCTGCTGTCCTATTTAAACAGAGTGGTTTAGAATGTAATTGCAGCTTGAACATCTTCCGTTTTAATACGGAGCAGCCCTTAATTATAAATGCAGAACTTGGTGGACATGACCCTGGCCCCAAATAAACTCAGATTACTTCAAATCTCAAAACTCCCTGTAATCTGGAAACACACTTTTCCCCTTAATTTATTTCCGAGAGTGAATTTGCTATGCTGACCTCCACATATAAGCTACCCAGTTGCATTCATTGATAGCACCTGTATGGGAGACGTTCTCTCACTTCTACTGTGCTGTTGGCTGTCAATCAAGGACAAAAGAATTGAGATATTGATGTGGGACTGAGGGGCGTAAAGGGCAGGGGGAGGAAGATATCAGTTGACAATGTTCATCCTCCTTTTGTCTTTGTCTCTGTCAAGAATTTTTCAAGAAAGATAGTGGGGGCTCTTCAGCGTTATGTGATATATTAAACATTTTATTCTCTCCTTTTCTGCCCATCACACTCCAAAGAAACCATGTGATTTACAGTACTATAGTCAGTCAGATGCTCTGTTTGCATTTTTAAAATATATTATTCTGCATATTCTTATATTTGTGCAAATATATGTCATACACTATCAAGTGTGCGCCTACCCCCCCTCCCGGCCCTCTATTTTCAGGTGGCATACATCAGCATAGCTCCCAGGGGTTATCTTGATGTATATCTGCTAAGAATCTGGCCTACCTCCTTTTAAAAGGAAAAGGAAAGGGTCGGCGTTCTCTCTGATAGTAAAATTGTAGTGGCTTTAAACTTAAAGTGAATACAGAAAGAAACTTGGTTCTAAAGGAGAACCTCAATCTCAGTTTTAAGATTCAGTCTTTTCTAAATACAATTTTATAGTAGAATTTATGTCAGCAAAGTAATATTGTTGGGTGCTGTTATGTCTAATTCAGTCAAATCAGTAAGGTTTTGTCAGAGGTTAATTTAGGTCTGTTGGTGAATAGGGTTCCTCTCTCAATCTTGTTCACTGTAGTTTAGGAAGGAAATAGTCCAATTAAGCAGTTCATTTTCCTTAAAAGAAGGTGAGGAAAAATGAGATGGGTTTTTATAGTTTGTTTGAGTATGTTTGGAATCCAGGAGAGTTGAGTCTTAGGTTTGTCTACACTAAAAAGTTAGGTCATCACAGTTTTATCGCTCAGGGGTATGAAAAATCCACACTTCTGAGCAATGTAGTTAAGCTGACCTTACCCCCACCCCCAGTGTAGACAGTGCTAGGTTAATGGAAGAATTATCCATCAGAGCGATGGATTACATATGCTGACGGGAAGCCCTTCCCATTGGCATAAGTAGTGTCTATACTGAAGCAATATAGCAGCGCCACTCTAGCTTTTCAAATGTAGGCAAGCTCTTGGGGAAAATGAGAATTTTAGAAGGAAAGAGAGCAGAGTAAAGATCCACAGATGCAACAGTTTACTTTGCTACCCCTGAGATATTTCATATTTATCACGGGAGTTTGACTGACAGTTTATATTCATGTGCCATATCAACTTTTGTTTTTATCTTTTTTTGTCCATTGCTTTATTACACAGACTGTAATTTTGAGAGGGAGGCAAATGGAAGTTTTGGGAAAAGCTCATTTTGATTTCCTGAAATGTTCTTTTGGTTCAGAACCTACCGTAAATGTTGCATGAAGTCTGGTACTCTATCATTGAGAAGTCACACTTTTTTTTGGAGCATCAACCCAAATTTTTGTGGGTGTTTGTGGCCACTGTAGGACAAGAAGCGATTACTAAACTGCTGGGTTTGCCCTGGGATTTCCGATGCTTACGGTCAAAAGGCTTTCTGGTGAAATTCAGAAATTTGCAGAAATTCCCCCAAGGGGTTATAGGTTGTTGTAAACATTTTTCAAGACTATTGCAACTCTTTTCAGGGAAACATGTTAAATCTAAAATATCTGCTTAAAAAATGTTCTTTCTTTGGAGTGTTCCTGCAACTGTGGTAGGTTAAACCTTGGCCTTGGAATTTCCTCACTTGGTGAAAATGGTTATGTATAGTAAACATGAAATAGCCTGGGTATTGTGTCAGGAGAATGCAACATTTGCAGAATATGTGAGGGTGCTAGATACCAATTTGCAACTGCAATTCTTGGTGACATGGAAACCATGTCTGGCCAATATAATAATTCCAACCTTTATCCCTGTGTGAAATAAAATAAGAGATGATGAAAATATGAACCATCAATGAGTCAGGTAGCTCTGAGTAGCATGAAGTACAAAAAAATACAGTGGGTAGACTCATAGACTGTGGTCAGGAGGTACCAGTATGATCAGCTAGTCTGACCTCCTGCACAATGCACAACATAAAACCTCCCCCACCCACTCCTGCAATAAGCCTCTAACCAATGACTGAGTTATGAAAGTCCTCAAATCATAATTTAAAGACTTTAATATAGAGAGAATCCACCAGCAAGTGAGCCATTACCCATGCTACAGAGGAAGGTGAAAAACCCCCATATCCCTAGCTAATCTGCCCCCAAATATGGCGATCAGTTAAACCCCGAACATGTGGGCAAGTCTCACCAGCCAGTCACCCAAGAAAGAATTCTCTGTAATAACTCAGAACCCACCCCATCTACCCTCCCTTCTTAGGACACTGGCATATCCACCACCAGTAATCAAAGATCACTCAAACTAGGCTGTCCTATCATATCATCCCCTCCATAAATTTATCAAACTCAGTTTTGAAGGCAGTTATGCCCCCACACCTCGCCTTGGAAGGCTATTCCAGGACTTTAATCCTCTGATGTTAGAAATCCATGTCTAATTTTAAGCATAAATTTCCTGATGGAGAGTTTGTAACCATTTGTTCTTGTGTCCACATTGGTGCTGTACTCAAATAATTCTTCTCCCTCCCTGGTATTTATCCCTCTGATGTATTTATAGAGAACAATCATATCTCCCCTCAACCTTCTTTTGGTTAGGCTAAACAAGCCAAGCTCTTTAAGTCTCCTCTCATTAGGCAGGTTCTCCATTCTGCGGATCATCCTTGTAGCCATTCTCTGCACCTGTTCCAGTCTGAATTAATCTTTTTTTAAACATGGGGGACCAGAGCGAAACACAATATTCCAGATGAGGTCTCACCACTGCCTTGTATAACGGCACGAACACCTCCCTATCTCTACTTTAAATACCTCTTCTGATGCATCCTAGGACTGCATTAATTTTTTCCATGACCGTATGACATTGGCAGCTCATAATCATTCTGTAATCAGCCAGTACTCGCAGGTCCTTCTCCTGCTCCATCCCTTCCAACAGATGCATCCCCAACTTCCACAAAAAATTCTTTTGTCCCTAAATGCATGACCTTGCACTTCCCATTATTACATTTCATCCTATTCTTAATACTCCAGTTTACAAGGTCATCCAAATCTTTCTGTATGGTATCCCGATCCTTCTCTGTATTGGCAATACCTCTTAAGTTGGTGTCATCCGCAAACTTAATTATCACATTCACACTTTTTGTGCCAAGGTCAGTAACAAAAAGGTTAAATAAGATTGGTCCTAAGACTGATCCCTGAGGAACTCCAGTAGTAACCTCCCTCCAGCTTGACAGTTCACCCTTCAGCATGACCTGCTGTAGCCTCCCCTTTAACCAGTTCCTTATCCACCTAATTAATATTCGTATTAATCCTCATCTTCTGTAATTTAACTAATAACTCCCTATGTGGAACTGTATCAAATGCTTTGCTGAAATCTAAGTAAATTAGCTCCACTGCATTCCCTTTAACCAAAAAATCTGTTATCTTCTCAAGAAAGATCAGGTTGGTCTGGCACGATCTACTTTTCGTAAAGCCATGTTGTATTTTATCACAGTTACTGTTAACCTCAATATCCTTAAGTACTTTCTCTTTCAGAAGTTTTTCCATCTTGTTTCATTACTGTGAAATCCTAAACTCTTTAAATTAATACTGGGTCAGTTCCCTCTGAACACTGAGTCGTTGCCAAGAGAGATGAGTTTTTGAGTCACATAGAGCTCAAAAGCTTCTTTCTCACCAACAGAAACTGTTCCAAAAAAGAATTACCTCACCCACCTTGTCTCTTTAATATTCTGGGACTGACACCAGTACAACTGCACTACATATCTGTGCGTTGTCAGTAGAGTTTCAAGTGTGGTAAAAGTGGAATTTGACCTACAGAATCCTTATTACTGGTGATTAATGGAGAGGGGAAAGCCAGTAGATCCCCTGTTGAGTTTGCAGGCTGTTAGTTTGTAAACTGACTATATTTGGTGGAAAGCCATTGAGATTAAATATTGATTTTTAATAAAGTCACTGTTTGAAATAGAACCACATTTCAAAGAATAATAAGACTTAACACTGATTAATTAAAAATATAAATCTCTTAGATTATTTATGTTATATGGACAGGTCAAATTTTTTGATTTTCTACCAAACCACAAATTTTCAAGGGAAATTTTCATTTTTAAAAAAATTGTCCTATTTTTTTGAGACAAAAGTGAAGAAAAACCATTTAGTTCAAAACAAAATTAATTTTTTGTTTCGGTTTCCAAATGCCAAAATTGGGGAATGAGGAGGTGGTTTTTTCCCTTTCATTTATGTTAGCTCTCTCTCTTGTCCATGCAGGGTAGGAGGCAATTGGGGGGAGGGGAGATGAGGAGGAAAGGAAAAGAAGACAAGGCGGAAAATAATAAGATTGAAAACAGTAAAATGTTTCAATTGCTGTTCAATACCATGTCTGTTAGTTTTTCAAATAAATAACTAGTTGAAATGAGCAATTTTTTTCACCACGCTGAAAAGCAAGTCTTGATTCTTCAGTTACAGAGAGGTTGGCGGGTGAAGTAATCCAAGTCATAATTTCACTGTTGTGTGTGTGTGTGTGTGTGTGTGTGTGTGTGTGTGTGAGAAAATGGATGCTTTGGTGAGTATTACTTATTCTACATTTTATTTTCAGCTTTCTAATTTAGGGGACAGATTTTCCTCTTAATATAGTTCAAAATGCACTTTTCTCTCTAGGCTTGCGCACCTATCTCTTTTTGTATATAAAACAGAGAAAGAGACAATCCCCTTCAATTAATCTGCCCCTCCCACCACATCATCACAAACTTTGTCAGAGTGCTGGAGGTTAATTCCTGCCTTGACTGTAAAGAATGAAACACAGACACTGAAAAGATGTTGTCCCTAGGTTAATATAATTCACCAGGCCGTTGTAGAATTGCCAACAGGCAGGTGTTTTTCTGTTTTTTACCCACTGCACACACTTACTTACTTGTTACATTAGGATAAAAAAGGCCAATTAAGTTAATGGTTGCAACAAAATGATTTTTTTGTTTAATAATCATGTTAATATTGAATGACCAATAAGTTATTATTTGAATTTGTCATGGGATGTTTGTAAAAATTAGTCCTGTGGCAGGTTAATAAGGTTGTAGTAAGACATTGTCTTCCAAAATGTGTGAAGGAAAATGACAATAATGAGTTTCAAATTTAAGTAGTAAAAAGAAACCCTCTCATTAAATACAAATCAGTATTCTGGTAAACACTAGAACAGCTAGCGATGGGTAGAGGATGAGAAGCTAACTTACAGTTTGAAACAGCTGTTATATCTGCAGTTTAACTTGGTTGTTCAGCAGGAAGAAAATACATTGTTTTACTGTATGTTGAGTACAGTTAGTTCAAAATTGGGGAAATTTTCTATTAAGAGGAAGAGTAAGGGCTAATTCTTGCTCAGTGTACTTGCACAAGAAATCCAGTTGAACCAAATTAATATGAGGCTTGGTTGACTCTTAAAACTTATACTAGTATAGCTATGTTGGTCAAAGGTGTGAAAAAACACCCTCCCAATTGAAATAGCTGTGCTGACAAAAACCACAGGATAAATGCAGCTATGCTGACAATAGAGGGCTTCTGTCAACTCAGCTAATGTTGTTTGGGGACGTGGGTGTGATAGCAGGGTAATCCACCTGAAAATGCTAAAATCAGGGCAGGCTGCAAAAAGGAGAGCAATTTCTCCCAAACTGATGGCTAACGCTGAAGTTAGATTCCCCAACTGGTCATAACCAGTGCTTTTGATTCTCCACACTGGTTTTCAAGAAGCTAAAAGAAGTAGTCACAGAGCCCCTTTTATTGTATTTCAGCCTCTGGTTCCCAAACAGCAACTAGGTCCAGTGAAGTTAAAAGTTATTTAAAACTTTATTCCCTTTACAGAAAGTTCTCCTGATTCCCCAAAACATCAGCCACATTACCAGATCAATATTAATTTGGATCTTACCCAAAACACCATACTGCCTTCCAATCCTTTATTAACACCTAAATGTGTATTGTACAAGAAATAAAGAGAGATGTTAAATGATCAAAGCAATCAGCTATGTACAAATAACAGAAGTTGCCTGTTACAGGAGAGGCCCAACAAGGAGAGTAACAGAACATCCTGGTCATCACCTACAGCCCCCAAATACAACCTCTCCAGCATATCGTCAAGGATTTACAACCTATCCTGGAAGACAATTTCTCACAAGCCTTGGGAAGTAGGCCAGGCCTAGCTTACGGTCAGCTCCCAACTTGAAGCAAATACTCATCAGCAACTACACACCATACAACTGTATCACTAACCCAGGTACCAGTTCCTGCAACTAACACTATTGCCAACTCTGCTCACATATGTACTCAAGTGATACTACCATAGGACCTAACCAAATCAGCCACTCCATCAGGGGCTCATTCACCTGCACCTCTCCCAATGTGATACATGCTATTATACGCCAACAATGCCCCTTTGCCATGTACATGAGGCAAACGACTGTCTCTACACAAAAGAATAAATGAGACATAAAGAATGGGAACATTCAAAAACCAGAAGGGGAGCACCCAGCACCAGCTGGGCCCTTTCCCCAGCACCAAGTGCCAGTAGCTGGTCAGTTTATGGGCCCTGCCTGAGTGCCACCCTGTCCTGCAGGTGGACACCAGCACAGTAGAGTGGGGGGGCTCACAGAAGTGGGCAGCCCCGAGGCCTCAAAGAGCCTTGATCTGTCCCTGGCTATGCTACAGAGTTTTGTCTACAAACAGCAGCAACTCACCTGCTGTGCTAGCATAATAAAGGCTTAGTCTATACTGACGGCAGCAAAATCACCACTCTCAGCCCGCTTTTCTGGGTTTGATTGAGTGGTCTGTATAGACGCACTCAGTCGCTCCAGAGTTCATCCTAGTAACTCCAGCCCCAGCATTTCCAGTTGCCTGAGTGAGGTTTGTAAGGACTAATTAGTAATTCGTTGGAGATGTGCAAGGTATTTTACCTACCTTTTGTATCTCCCGTGGACTGCTGCTGAAAAGTGCCTTAAGTGTAGACTAAGGCTAAGATGTAGGGCCTATCTTGATATACTTAAGGTGACACAACGTCAGTGTAGGAACTGCATTCCTTACATTGGCTGGAGCCATGAAATTGAGAAGAAAACGGCAATTAGAGCCTAACTGCCCCCTGCTGCTTTGGAGAGCTGACGGGGAGAAACCCAAAGCAGCTTCCTCCTGGTTACTTAGGGGGAATGGAGAGGGGCAGCAGAGAATGGGGAGGAGGGGACAGGCTGCTGGAAGCCTGTGGGGCAGCCGGGCTCCTGGTAAGGAGCTGCCAGAAGAGCTGATAGATCAGACTCTTAGCTGCCCACATTGCCCCTGTTGTGAGGACACTCACCACTGAGCCAAGAAAGGAAGTGTGGATATCAGCCAGTGCAGTGGCTGTAAGTCGATCTAGCATAGGTTAATTTATCTTTGTAGTGTAGACAAGGCTTAATCTTTTTTATAGTTGACATCAGTCCCAAATGGTACTAAACTGCCTGTACAGATGGGCAACTGTTTTAATTCTCTGCCTCCCAGATTACAGTCAATACATTGTATGTCATTTATCTTCCTCATATATATCTGAGAATATACTGTTACCGTATTTTCTATTTTTTATCCAAGCATACTATCTATGTATACAAAAGGGGACAGTGCTAGATGTCATGAATATTCAGTGAAAAGTACATTCATAAAATGTAAAATAAGTATGCCTAGCAGATAGTGAAAGAATTTAGATAGATATAGATTACACTGCAGACACTACTGCAAATGTCAAATAGAGGTTGACAGCTGGTAGGTTTTTAAAAATGCCATACATGTACAGACAGCCTTTTTGCATGAAGAATTGGCATCTTGCAATGTAACGGAGTGAGGGGCATATGGGGGATTAAGGCAGCTGAGGTCTCGCGCATACTGGAGGCAAGCAAGTGGGACTTTGAGACAAAGAAGACTATAGTAATAGTTCTGGCAACATGTCTTTGTTGATTCATAGCATAGCATTCTATGTTGGTTAAAGAAAGGTCTGTTTACTGTCGCTTGCTCTCCCAGTCAAAGGCACAATAAGTTGGAGCAGTGGTAAGGTGCCAAAAGGAAAAATAGTCTGAGTGTGGAGAGAGATGTGCAGAGCAGTCTGTCATGTAAGCGACATCCCACGTTGGGGTTGGAAAGAAATTGTCTTTGTTTCCATACTGAGCTATGTTTCCTCTTCATTGTGGATTGGGTTTATGGGAAGAATTCAGAGAGGATCCCTTTTAAAGAAGTAATTTATGTTCCTATTGAGCATGATTATTATACCTCTCTATCAAGGCTTCAGTTGGAATAGTGGTAGGAAATGGAGCTTTGAAGGGGGCAGCAATGTGCCCCTTTAAATATTGCTCTTAGTCTCCCCCCCTTCCCCCCCCCGGCCTTTTTTTTCTGGCTTCAGTTTAGATTCCAAATGCATTGCTATTGGGCTGTGACCCTCTAGAGGAGAGATTAGTTCGGTCATGCAAGCTATTTTGGGAGCTGAGCTGTGCATTTATTTATGGAGCTCTGTCTTTAGTCTCATATTATTATTTCTTGGTGCACTTGTGTTATAGTTGCATTCACCACTTCTAGTTTTTTTGGACATGCTTTTAAATAAACACACTGTAGCAGACTGGCATGTTTGCCTGGAACACCACACCCATTTGATCCTATGGCACAGGGGTTGGGGGCTCTGAATCCTGGCAGCACGTTATTAACCCACAAGAATATAATAATATAGGCGGGAGTGACTTTTTCTGCAGAAAAGATCTAAAGTGTGGCCTGAGCAGACCCGAGGAAAGGACCCTGGAAGCAGCCGCACCTGAGGTGAAAGCTTGAGCTAAATTGTCTTACTGTTGGTTAATAAACGTGAGTTTGGCCTTTATATAGCATGTGGAAAGTGTTTTTAGGGAAGATTGGAAACGATATTAGGTCAAGTCAGAGATGTGTTTTGGAGCCTGTTAAAAATCTTTTTGGCTTGTGAAAAAACCATTAAACTGTAAGACAAATTATACACACAACTGACGCACAGGGAGCTTGCCATGTGACCGGAAATATGATGAAAGGGGAAAATGCCACATACAGTTAACTGGCTTTATAGCAATACTGAATGCCAATTAATTAAGTCATCAAAAAGCAGAATATTAAGAATGTGTGAATCACTTAAATATCAAGTTGTGCTTGTTTCCCATTAACCTACTATCTGCTCCTCGGTGCTCTGGGGGGCATTCATTTCACATACTCTGTGGGTCAAAGTTGATTTACTTTGTTTTGTAAATATCCGAGCATTAATCATTAGAAACTTGGGAGACTGCCCAATTCAGGGCATTGGTGAAGAACATAGAGCCTTTCACCTCTAGGGCCTCAGTTTGTCAATATTCCTACTTTTTAATCATCTAAAGTTGCTACCCTCCATTAGCTATCAGTGGTTGGCCTCTTTGAAGGTCGTAAGTGCTCTACATTCAATTCTTACTGGACATATGTCAACATTTCAACAATCGCCATCTCACTTGGCACTAATTAGAATCTCTTGGCAATATCTATAGAAAAGAGAAGGATTTAAATGGGTAAGGAGACTAAACTATCCACCTTTCTCTTAGGTCTGTGTGCTCCTTCTAGATCAGGGTAAAGATTTTTTACACAAAGCAGAGTAGGGGAAGTTTTGTGCTCTCTGTTTTCAGGTATTCTCTGTTCTGAGTACTTTAGTCCTGTGGATTGCCCATTTCATATCTGCTGCCAGCACTAAATTCCCTCAAGAACGAGGAAGGATACTGTGAAGAATTCAAATTTCATTGTCATATTAGAAAATCTAGGGACTAGCTTCAAATTATTGCAGAAGGTTTTAGTCTAACCTCCTCCCCTTCATCTCTGATCCAAGCAAGATTCAAAATAATGCTTATTTATTGCTTTCTTGTTAGTGTCCTTATTGTGACCACAAGGTTAAAGGCTTAGTAAGAGTGCAAGTCAATCTAATTTACCTGAATATCCTGAATACTCTAAATGCTTTCATGCTGAGTATTTGCCTCAGACACTGGAACATGTGAAGTTAGGTAAGTTAGGAAATAATGAAATGAAGAGTGGCTGTTGGTTGCCGTAATGATTAAATGAAAGTTTTAAGTCTTTGACTTGAACTTGCATTCCACTCTGTGTGTATGTGTGTGTGTCGTCTTGCACACCTGCATGAACTTTCAGATACATAATAAAATACAAAAAACAAACAAAAAAATCAGTTTTGCCTCTAAGGCTCCCTTTTACACCTGCTCGATCCAATCTGCTTTGTGTTACAGTTGCCTAAGCATAACTACCTTTTATGTGATGCTGATTAATGGCCATGGTAAGGCTGGGACTATAGGAACAGCTAACAGTTTTTTAAAATATTCAACTGTAATGAAGTAGAATGTATTGAGTCAGCAACTGACTCAGGAGCTGCAGCCATTTAAATGTAAAATTTAATAATAAAGTTCAATAATAATTTAAATGGATTCTGTCAACTGGTTTAGGATCTCAATGTGTTTTCTTTAAAAGACAGTTTTAGGTAAAAATACATTGGAATATATGGGGGAATAATAAGATTGTACAAAGGTGATCATTCCATGATTTAGGTAAGTTCTTATGCAAAAAAGCCAAGTGATCAGAATCATATAAAAGAGCAGCGGTCACCCAGAAATGCTCTTTTGCAAGGCCAGATTTTCAAAGGGGCAGAAGTGTATATATATAGTCATGCAGCTATTATTCATACATAGGTACCACTACCACACATGTAGATTGGATATTTGGTTATCTGGATATTCAAATAACCATTTGGACAGCTAACTAATAAATACCTGGCAAAACTTTCCAATTTCCATATAAAACTTGGTAATTACCTGTGCAAGTATGGAACTGTGTAAACATCTTTGTGCTATCCTGGGCTTGGGTCCTTTTGAAAACTGTGTGGATCCAGTTGTAGGACTTATTCCTTAGTTCCTTAATAAAGTTTTGAAAAGAATAATACAAAATTAAGGGAAATAGGGTTATGCTTCGCAACTGTCATTTATACAGGTAAAATCATAGACCACAATGTTTCATTACAAAACTAACCAAAAATATATTACCAGGAATTGTTTCAGGGGCTGAAGGTGTGCATTGTTAGCCCTATAAAGATATTCTGGTGTGTGTCTCAGTTATTATGATTCCTGTCTTAATTTAAAATTTTCATTAAAATAAAATAAAAAATAGAATAAACAGTGTGACGTTATGGAAAATGGTTCACAATGAAGAATCTGAAAATGCTAGAATAGAAGGTATGTGTTTTTTCTTTTAAAATGAGAACACAAGTAGTTCACTGTTTGACGTAGTATGTCCGTTGTATATACATCATGTAGATAGGAGTCCATGTATATATTCCATCATCATATAAGAATCATCTATGTTCTTTTAAAAAGTTGTGAAAAGCCAATGAAAATAGTCAGTGTATTTGGAGGCGGGGTTTACTTTTTTCATAGTTGTGTGTTAGTTTAGCAGAAGACAAAAATGGTAGCCAAACTAGAACATCCATCTTTATTCTCTCCTTATCATCGTGGGCTTGGGGCAACGCCATTCTAACATCTCTTTGCTAATGAAAGTGGCAGAGGTCAGCCTGTTGATATATGTCTAGATGTGAGCTTTGTGGTTTGCACGTGTTCATACTTGGTGCTTGATGGAATGATGGGCTTATTGCAACGACTTTTTTCCTGCGTTGTAAAAGTGCTAAACTATCCCTCAGTTGTTATTTACACAGTTCATTGTCTATTTTCCTTTTATTTGTTTTGCACAGTTTTTCAAGGTATGAAACCTAGTGCAGTAGGTTTTTGAAAGAAAGTTTCTGGGGTTTTGGGGTTGTTTTTTTTTTTTTAAAGCATATTCACTATAAAAAAGTTGGGAGTAACTTCGGGTTACCATCAGGCTCATGTTGTGAGAAAAGTGACCCCAGTTGCTTCTGTTCTTCAAATATAAATTAAGCCTGCCATGACCCCAGCAACTCAGTCTTTTTTTGTGTGAATTTTTACGCTTAAAAAGCTTGGCACTTTACAAATAGCTACCCATCTCCCTATTTCTACCTGCCTATTCATGCCATTTTACTGATGGGGAAGCCTCACAGAAGAACAGTCAAGTGTCTCGGCAAAACCCATAGAATGGATTGGTGTCAACAGTGGGATTAGAATGCAGGAATTTCTCTCACTAAATCGCGTCCCCTTTTCTTGTCACTTGTCCACTAGATCAGGCTGCCTGTCCTGAGTGTCTAAGTGCCTCTGTTCATCTTTTATCTTTCAGCCACATTGGCTGCTCGGGTAGCCGGCTAGGTGCAGGAGTTCTCATTCTGGAACCCCTTTGAGAAAAATTCAGGCTGTGATGACCTCCCCCTCACCAATCCCCTCCCCCAAAAGTCACAACCTTCCATGCCAGGCCACCCTTACTTCTGGACTGCTGCTGAGGGTGGCATTGCCTTCAGAGCATCCAGCCAGCAGCTGCTTTTCTCTGGCCACCCAGCGAAGGGCTCTGGCTGTCAGTCCCACATGTCTGACAGCCGCAGCCCAAGCATAAGTGGAGGATGACTACTTGCCATCGACCCCCCCCCATAATAACCTCTTGAATCCTTTAGAGGTCCCAGTCCTCAGTTTGAGAGCCTTTGAGCTTGTGGGTTGCTATGTCCTGGTTAAGCAAATCAGTAAAGTGTTTGATATCTACACTAAATGGTTGATGTTTCATTAAATGAGGAAACTGATTTTGAGGGACACCAAGTGTTCCACTAGGAGTTTTATAGTAAGCTTAATCATCATAAAACTTGTGATTATTGTGCTGAATCTGTTGCATTATACATGCTTGTTTTGGCATCTTGTATGCATTGTGGCAAACGGAGAGCTCTCAGTTCCCTGTGGGTCCTGCGCTTCAGGTTGTGGCAGCAAGCTGAGGCACAGTCTTCCCTCCTCCAAACCTCCAGTGCTATGGATCCTCAGTCCGTCCTGCCCTGGGGCTGGGCTCTCCACCCCACAGGCTGCTGAGCCTAGGACCCTAAGGCCCATCTGGGCAAACTTTCCCTCACTGCCTGTACCTCCTAGGTGTTGTCAGTAACAGCTACTGGTCAGCTCTCCTCCATTCTTCTTCACTCTGTTCTCCTCCACACACCAAATTCTGCTCCTGCTCCTGCTCCTGCTCCTGCTCCTGCTCCTGCTCCTGCTCCTGCTCCTACCTCAACCTCCACCTCCACCTCCACCTCCAAACAACATGCCCAAACTCCCTCACTGCCTGGCTGCTACAGGGGCTTTTTATCTTCTACCCTTAATTAGAGTCAGGTGCTCCAACTGAGGCTAGATGCCTTAATTAGTATCAGGTGCCTTAATTGGCTCAAAGCAGCCTTGCCCCAGCTACCCAGGGCCTTGCTGAGCCTGGGGCTAAAATACCTGCTTCCCTCCACCCTTCTGTGACCCCGCGGGACCTCCTTGTCAACCTCCTCCTGACATATGCCAAGATCGCTATCTAGGGAGAGGAGGTTGGCTGACGGGGGTCTCTGCAACTATGGGGCCTATTTCTGGTCCCTTGACGAGGCACAAATCCAGGCAGAGTTCCTCTGGGCAGCATCCGCTGACTCCCTCAACACCTTCCAGGAGCAGTGGGCACTCTCCAGGGTTCTCTGCTCGGTGTCCCCTTCTGAGTCCCTAATTTTGAATCTGTGACCCTCACACCTCTTCCTGTTTTTTCATTAGTTGTCCCCCGAACTCAATTGGATATGGGTCCAGTGCCACCTCCCTTGTGCAGGGGAAGGGGTTTTGGCAGTGGGTGGGCTTGCGCCCGCCCACCTTCCACTATCCAAATAGGACCACCCTCCTGTAGCCATCAGCCCTAGCTCTGTCACAGTATGATTTTCCTTTATTTAAAGCAGCTAACACAAACATAGTGTTTTCCATGAGCATGGACATGTTGGATCATTCAGGGCAGTGCAGGTTGCTGTAAACATTAACAATGATAAATACTGACATACTTAATATCTTCCTTTGCCCATGTTCCACATGTAACAATTTGTTCTTAGTGTGAGGAGAACCTACAACTGATTTATTCAGTGTCAACAGGTGACAAGTCATAGTCAAAAGAGTCACAAGGAACCTTATGGGAAGTGTAGTGAATGCCAATTAAAGGCCGTCTGCTACGTTGTTACTAAAGAGGTGAGCTTTATTTTGGATTTGCTTAGGCTCAGTAACCTATTACCCAGTGTCATTCATTGTTTTTCTCATTATATTTAAAGCAGCTAAGTAAATAAAATGAAGCAATTGGAAGGCATCTGTGTCCTCACTCTGTTTTGTCAGACTGGAATGAGGTGCTGCTGCTAAGAAAAATAAGCGAATGAGCTCTCCTTTAAATTAACTCTTCATTGCTTTCACAATGGGGTATGTGGTTACGATGACAAAGATGTAACCACCTAAAACGAGGAAACATCATCATGTGCAGGTCAGACACTACATCTCCAAACAGTGACGCTTTTTACCAGAAACTGAAGCTGGCCCACAACTCTGTGGGCAGATGTGGTTTTATAAGCCGTGGGTGGGAACGGAGGAGTGCAAGATAAAATCTTTAATTTTTTTAAAAAAGAAATTGCTTCGGAATGATATTGTGTTTTGTTGCCTGACTTAGTAATGTCATGTTCATTATAATGCTCACTGAATGCACATTCCCTGTGTCTTGTATGTATAAATTCCATCTCATAATAGTAATAAGATACTCAAAGCTGTATGTTTCACTGTGATGATTATTGCATTTATTGGATGATTAAAGTTACTCAGCCTTTGGCCTTACGCCTTTATGGCATGCCTCAGGTGGTAAGTAAATTGCCTACAAATGAACTGGCTGTCATGTCTTACTGCTGAATTTGTTCTATGGGATTAAGTATGCTATCATAATTTACACACCATGCAGTGAATAAGCATTATATAGGGACAGAGTCCCAGCCTTGCAAAGCTGTTTCCAAAGTTGTCATTTTCCTCTCACAGAAAGTAATAAAAAACAAAATTAATATCCACTGAAACTATGGTATGTTTTGCTCTGAGGATCTTTACAGAATGATTGGCTATCTCAGTGGACTGATAATGCAGTACACATTTCCTTATTGCCTGATCAGAAGTGTGCAGCATGTGGCCTATGTTGCTAGTGCATTGAAAGTCATTGTCTTCTGATGACTGCTTGATTGCATATGTTAACTGAGAGGAATAGGTGTGGAACAGTTGGTGAACAGGAGTCCACATCATGAAAAACACTGGTGAAATGGGTAATTATTCATTACTATTAACAACAGACAGTGCATTTTCCCTTGGCACCGATGAGCAGATTATAATTTTTATGAGGGTCTATTTTTAATCTGTAATATTTATTTAAATTTATGCTAGTGCCTCTCTTAGAACCAAGATCTCCTCCCCCCACTCTTCCAGAAGTAGTTCAGTACATTTCGGTAATGTCGTTTTGAGTAGATTAGCAGACCGGCACAGGAAGCAAAAAGTCTTTCTTCATTTAACTTCTCCACTTTGTTGTAATAAGTACTTGGTTTGGATGTACAGTTTTATCTCTAGCTTCAAGTGAAAAAGAAATTATTCAGTCACCTCAGTTTATGTTGTTAGAACTTCTTAATAAAATTACCCAGCTATATGACAGAAACTTAATAGATTATTCTTGTTATAATGTTTTTATTATATTACAATATATTATACTACATTACCTGGTGCTTTATTGTAGAATGAATAAAGCTATGGTTTCTGATGGGATAGAATTAAATTATTTATGTCCCAGGAGGTGATGGCTCTTTAATGAGAAAGTACACTAATATATTTTGCTGTTTTCAATAACATTGAAATGTATTGGTAAGTTTGAGTCTTGCATAGATGGTAGATTTGCTCTGACTGAGACAGGAAATATGTATTACCTTTCTTTATGGTCAGAATAGCAAAAGATAGTGCTTGGCATCTGTTGGTGTCCAGCCCTGTACTAACAGAACTTGAACTAGGAATGAACAAGATGCAATTAAGAAAGAGGGAGCAGAGGTTAGATGTTACTTAAATTGAGTGGTGGCACAGATCACACTTCAGAGCACTGAACTCAACACACTTTTTGATTGTTCTCATTTTTATAACATCAACACTTAACCATTTTGATCTTCTAAAATATAATACATGTTTGTCGGATCAGAGCCAGAAAAGCATATGGCAGTTTTTTTCAGTTTTAGAAGTGCTGTGAATCTAATATTGCATCCTGTCTACACCTTAACCTCTGTTTATGTACTCAGATTTTTTGTCTTTGTCACACACAGTATGGTCATGTCAACCTGCTTCAAAATAAGTGGACAAAATTGCTAGTTTGCAGTGTATTTATGGGCTTATTTTCCTTTTCTTTAGGAGCAGCAGAGTATTCTATAGAAAGCTATCATATGGCCCTGCAATAGGGTAATTTATACATAGGATCTTAGACAGGTATCTTTAATATCCCATATTTATAGCCACTATAGACTGTTTACTCACACCTTCAAAACAAAAATAAAGCCTTGCAAAATATTAAAGTAAAACAAAACAAAACCAGTGCATTTTTAAGATGTAAAAAGAAGCTCTGAAAAGAAATTGATAGGTCAAAGGTGCTGTAAATACCTAAGAATATATTCCTAGTATGAGAGAGAATATACGACAATGAACTGAGTGCAATGCTGAGTGCCAGGATATCTTGAGTGTGAGTCTTAGTTCTGCCATTTACTGGTAGTTGCTATGTGGCTTTGAGAAAGGTCACAACTGGTATGTCTTCACTGCTGAGTTAATCTGGACTCTTATGTGGTCTTCTCCTTAACTCAGCTCCCATCCACACACACAAACCTGTTGTTTGGGCAAAAGCTAAAGCGCTGTTTTACCTCCCTGCTTTTGCAGGCTAAGCCATTTGAGTGCTGATAGTTCTCCAGCGCCTTTCCATGATCATTACCCCCATGTGTCCAGAATGACGGACAAGTTATCCCACAGTTCACTAGGAAAGAATGCTACAGCAGCTGCACAAAGTACTATGGGATATGACCCCAAAAGTCTTAACACCTCACGCAAGTGAGTGCAGCACCAGTGTGGACCCAGTAACTCAGCTATTACTATGTAGTCAAATTCCAAAGGGATAGCCGTGTTAGTCTATTGTAGAAAGACAACAGAGTCCTGTGGCACTTTTAAAGACTAACAGATTTAAAAGTCTTTAAAAGTGCCACAGGACTCTGTTGTATAACTATGTAGTTTAGCTATCCGCACCCAAACGAGGCTAAAGCGTGGATTCATTACCTAAGTTAACTTGTCAGTGAAGACATGCCATGTGATGCAATATCTCCAGCTGCAAACAATGAATATCACTGCTAACTATATTTTCACCATCTCCTTCTTAAAGTGATACGTAGGTACTATGTAAAAATATTCACAGTGTTCCCGCATAATACAGATTATTTAGTCAATTTATTTTGCTATTGCTTGGTCAAATGTTGGTATGTGGGAATGTGGCTTTATCCATTTTTGTTCTTTATAATTTTCACTGTTTATTTACTTGCTTGCTGTGCTCAGAGAAAAATGGAATGAAGGAGAAATGGCAGCATGAGAAGGAATAAGTCTTTGAGTGGTGCACTCTGGATGCTCCATTTCAGATGCGCGCACGCCTCTCAAGTCCTTGACTGGAGATTTTCAGTTAGCAGTGTCAGGTTCCGCCCACAAATGCACCCAAGGCTATATGGCGGAGTGCAGGCCTGTGTTCCTTCTCATCTGCCTCAGCCTGAGATGGAGCTCTCACCTGTCCACAGAGTTTCCCTTATATTTCCATAGTGGTTCAGATAGTTTTTATAGTTAGTTGCTAGTATAGTTATCATTATTGTTATTATTTAGTTAGTTAGTGAGACGATTGTTTTACGCCTCTCCCCTTGGAGGTACTTGTATTTTTGCTGGCAGGTCATGCCTGCCTTTCCAGGTTTCAACTTTGCCACTCCTTCTGAGGGGCTATATATATGAGCAATGGTCAGTCTAAGTGGCTCTTTTGCTTGGGAAAGTCCCAGTTTCCCAGAACTGCAGCTTCTTCCAGGCCCTCAAGTCCAGAGCAAGGAAAAATAGGGAGATTAAACTCAGACTGCTAATGACTTGTCCGGCTCCTGAGTCAGGTCAGGAGACCCTCATGCCTCCCTGACATCTGACTCTGGACAGATCCAACACACCTTCCACCTTTGCACAGGCTTCCCCCAAGAAATGGAAGATAGGGAAGGTTTCCAAGAAAGGAAAGTGGAGTCTCACCTTTAAGAGCCAGCTCCGAAGAAGTCCAGCTCCCCAGCAAGATCCACAATCTCCACAGCATTGACTTCTCGACTCACTACCATTGAAATGAAGGACTTCTCCTCTGATACTGGTGGAGCCATAAAGTCCCAGGGCACGAAGGAGAGAGGCAGTTCTAATAAGACCTTTGGTACCTTCTGTCAACAAGGAGGGCAAGCATAGATGCTTGGTAAAGTGGGGAGTGTAGCTCAACTGTCAGTACCCGTGCATTCAGCACCACGCAAGCAACAGCAAGAGACACCATCAGCAGTAGTTTCAGCGATCATGGCCTTGGCTTCTACGTTGGTACTGATCACCTACTGGATACCACAGGAGTTCAGAGATATCAAGAATCTCTCAGTAACGAATCAACTGCAGCTCTTGCTCCTTGTGGGTTCTGATCATCTCTCAGTACTGAGACCCCTTTCTCTGGACTGCCTTGCTTCAGTATCACAGGACTCTTCACCATTTTCTGTGGGTGCTCCTCTTCTGGACGAGAGAGAAGAGTGTGAAGCAGACTTCCAGCCAGTCTCCTCTATTTCTCTACAGGGTTCTCCAGAATGTCCCTTCAGGAATCCATTCTCTGAAAATTGTTGGAAAGATGGGGCCCAGGTATCAGGAGTGGTAGACCCAATCCTGCATGCCACCTCTACTTCCATATGCCCCCCTCCTTAAGCCCCAGAAGTCATGCAGAGACCCACGGGCTGCTTATTGACTTAAATTTGCTCTACCACTCGTACAATATCATAGGATAAGGAAACCAGAGTTGTACAGCCCTCTCCTCACCTCTCCACCCCAACCACTCTTCCCCCTCCCCTCACAGGAGCAGATGTTTGAGGAGAAGGAAGCTGGGGCAGATAAGGAGATGTCCCACAAACACCTATTTCAACCTCAGCTCTGGACAAGGTGATTATGTTTCTGCCTAATCATCCCTGTCTGATGATTTTCCGCAATTTCAAGACCTAATAAATAGTGTAACTAACACTCTTCAAATTCCTATCAAAGAGGTTAAGGATTCACAACGCAAACTGTTTGATGTTTCACAGTCAGCAATTTCTTCCAGAATGGTATTACCTGTCATTGAGGTGCAACAAAATCTGGCTAAGACTGTGTGCCAGACACCTGCCAGTATTCCACCCAAGTGTAAATGTGCAGATTTAGAAGTATTTTGGTTCCCCTAAGAAGTCTGACTTTTTGTTCTCCCACCCTCCACCTAACTCTCTCGTGGGAATGCAATAAATAAGGAGCACTTCTCTTCGTCTACTGCATATGAAAAGGTTCAGAAAGGCTGGATCTCTTTGGGAGAAAGGCCTATTCATCAGCAGCTCTTCAGTTCAGGGTCACAAATTATCAGGTGGTCACTGCCACATATAATTTTACAAATTATAGCGGAATCATGGCATTTATTGACCAATGACCACAAAAGCGTAAGAAAGAATTCCAATCCATCATCTCAGAGGGACAGTTGATGGCCAGAACTGCTCTTCAAGGTTCCTTAGATACTGCAGACATTGGTGCCACATTCATTTTTATGGCGGTGGTTATGTGCAGAGCACTATGGCTGCATCTCTCGGAGCTTCTAAGAAAAATACAGAACACTGTGGAGAACCTTCCCTTCAATGGTCGTAAACTGTTCTCTGAAACTATGGCTGAGTACTTCCATGCTCTAAAGGATCTAAGTGTGCTTTATAATCCCTGGGCATATATGTACCTCTAAATAAGAAGATGTTTAATAAGTAACAGACTACCCAGGGATTGTGTCCTGTTGAATTTCCCAGGTTCCATAGATTCACTGAACCCTCCAGAAAGAGACATAGATTTCAGAGGACCACCCAACCATCTTCAAAGCTACAGTTTTGATGGATTGGCCAAAGGTTTGAAATTATTCCACACCTCTAGATTTACAGCTGCATACATTAGACTGTCTTTGGAGACTGAAATGCCTATTTCCAACATGCTTGAAGGCAGATCACTACAGGCAGGTGGGTCACAGAGATCATAACATCAGGCTACGCTAACCATTTTACCTGCTTCCTTCCCTTCCTTCTACCCCCATTCCTTGTCCCTCTTCAAGGGCTCCAGTCATGAGCTTCTTTTGAGAGAAGTGAAATCTCTCCTTCAGTTCGGAGAAATAGAGCCAGTTCCTCCTCCTTAAAAGGGCAAAGGATTTTACTCAAAGTATTTCGTTAGAGGGAGGGAGGGTGTAGACCAATCTTGGCTCTAAGAATTCTGAACAAGTTTGTACAGTCAGGATGGTGACACCAGCAGCTCTATTTCCTTCACTAGAGGACAGGGATTGGTTTTTGGCCCTCGACCAACAAGATGCTTATTTTCATATAACCATACACTGTTCACACAAGACATACATGTGCTTTACTAGAGCATTTCCAACATTGAATGCTTTCCTTTGGCCTTTCCTCAGCCACAAGGAAACTTCTCAAAAGTCCTGGCAGTAATGGCTGCTTACCTCCAACAAGAAGCAGTCCGTGTCTTCTCATACCTCAATGACTGGCTACTCAGGGGCTGTTCCTATGAAGTTGTTCTGTAGCTGAATGTAAACAAATCCACACTATCCCCTGTTCAGAGAATATAGCTCATATGAGCATAATTGGACTTGTTGACAGCCAAAGCCTACTTTCCTTTAGATAGATTCATAATCTTATTAGGTCTGGTATGGGCAATTCGGAGGACTCCTTGAACCACAATAAGGAACTGTCAACTCCTGGGACACATGACAATTGATCCTTTGTGACCAGTCATGCCAGGCTATGTCCCTGCCGCTTCCCAGCTTGACCTGTTATCTAATCAGACACATCTTGAACAGGCAGGTGATGGTTCCTCTACAATTGAGAAACTCCTTAGATTGGTGGAAGGATCAGTTCAGCATCTGTGCAGGAATTAATTTCTGTCTCCCAGCCCCATCAGTGACTTTAACAACAAATGCATCACTCTGAGAATGGGGAGCCCATTTTGTTACCCTCACAACTCAGGGCAGATGGACAATTCAAGAAACCAGTCTCTACATCAATCTGTTGGGGCTTGCTAAGAACACTTGCCTTCATTTCCTACCCCTCAAAAGGGCAAATCAACCAGGGTTATGACAGACAACGTATCCTACATGTTCTAAATCAACAAGCAGAAAGGAGCAAGATCCCTCTCACTGTATGCCGAAATGATGAAACTATGAAGTTGGTGCATGGGTCCTCAGATCCAAGTTTCAGTGGTTTACCTCCTAGGTATTCAAGAACACCAATCAATGTCCTGTGAATGCTTCTCTCAGGATTATGAATGGAAGTGAGGCATCCAAGTTCTCCACAGCATACTCCAACAACTTCATCATGTCCAGTAGCAAAGAGTGTCCTCTTTTCTGCTCAAGGGGGGAGGGGAAGTCTGGGCCATCAGACCCAGCGATGTCTTTTTTCTGTCTTGGAAGAAGGGTCTGTTCTATGTATTTCATCCAGTGCCACTAGTAGAAAGGGTAACAAATAAGATCACAGAGGACAGGATCGGAATTATTTTTATAGTGCTGACTTGTCCTAAATAAGCTTGCTTCATGTGCATGCTTCATGTGGGTAGTACTCAGTTACCTTCTGAAACTTCTATTTGAACCTATGACAAACAGTTCTTTGTATTTATTTATGAAGATGATCTTTTTAGTAGCTATCTTCTCAGCCCATAGGGTTGGGGAGATTGAAGCCTTGATGGCAAATCTCCTCTTTATGATGCTTTTTAAAGATAAGGTCTCTACATAGACTCAGAGATTCTCAGGCCAGAAGAGACCAATATGGTCATCTAGTCTGACCTCCTGCACAATGCAGGCCACAGAACCTCATCCACTCACTCCTTCCTGTAATAGACCCCTAGACGAAGACTAAATTATTAAAGTCCTCAAATCATGGTTTAAAGACTTTAATGTGCAGATTATCCACTGGCAATTGAGTTATGCCCCATGCTATGATGAAAAAAGAGGAAGATGAAAAAAACCCCAAGATCCTTTGCCAATCTGACCTGGGGGAAAATTCCTTACCGACCCCCAAATATGGCAGTGATCAGTTAAATCCTGAGTATGTGGACTAGACACCCAAAAATGAATTCTCTGTAATAACTCAGAACCCACCTGTAGGTGTCTAGAGCATGGGGCCCACCTGGAGAGCGCCTCCTGGTGGTGTTATTGGGGAATTTGCTCAAGTGGTTCCTCCTTCAAGTGGTCTGTGCTCTGACTCTCTCATACCAAATTCCTATCCTGAGTCCTCTTCTCAGTTCTTAGTCCTCTGGCCAAGCCCTAAATCCACCTCTTTCAGGATATAGTCCTTCTCCCTCTTTCTCGCCACTGCACAGTCAATGGTCAGGGAGGCTTGCACTCCTCCTAGCACTCTCGGGGAGCAGGGAGGGGACTGGGCCTGCCCTTTTCTCCAGGCTCCACCCCAGGGACCCTAAGCGCCTCCCTACAGTCTCTGCTCCATGCAACAATTCCCTGGGCCGCTTTCCCCGCAGCCCCCAGTTGCACATAGTTGCTCACCACTGTCCTGGAGTTCTAGTTCTCTCCAGGCCCCTCGCCTCTGGACCGCTGCTCTGGCCTCTCCTGCAGTCAGCTTTGACCTGCCAACCCAGAGTCCCAGCCACTGTCCTTTCCAGGCCTCTTGCCTTAGGATCGCTGCTCCAAATTGCTGCCGTTTTGGCTGCCTTCAGCTTTTCCGGTGCTGGTCATCTGACAGTGGCCACACTATTAGCTCTCCAGGGTGCTGGCTCTCTCAGCCAGCCAGCAGGAGAACCTTCTCCCTGGGCTGCCCAGGCTAAACTGAGCTATTCTGCTGCTCCCTTTTATACAAGGCTGCCTGCTCCTCATTTGCTCTGCAGCCCAACCACCCTGATTGATGGCTGCTCCCAGGCCCAGTTAACCCCCTGGGAGCCGTAGCAGGGCAACCGCACCGCTACACCACCCCATCAAATGTCCTGTCTCGGGCTTTTGGCATATCTACCACCAGTAGTCAAAGGTCAGTCAATTGGTAAAACTAGGCTATCCCATCATACTGTCCCTTCCATAAATTTATCAAGCTTGGTTTTGTAGCTAGCAATGTTTTTTGCCCCACGGCTGCCCTTGGATGACTATTCCAGAACTTCACTCCTCAGATGGCTAGAAACCTGTGTCTAATTCAAGTCTAAACCTCCCGATAGCCAATTTATATCCATTTTTATCCATTTGTTCTTGTGTCCACATTGGAACTGACCTTAAATAACTCTGCTCCCTCCCTGGTATTTATCCCTCTGATGTATTTATAGAGAGCAATCATATCTTCTCTCAACCTTCTTTTGGTTAGGCTAAACAAGCCATGTTCTTTGAGTCCCCTCTCATAAGGAAGGTTTTCCATTCCACAGATCTTTCTTGTAGCCATTCTCTGCACCTTTTCCAGTTTGAATTAATCTTTCTTAAACATGGGGGACCAGAACTGCACCAGATCTTACCAGCGCCTTTTATAACGATACTAATACTTTCCTATCTCTACAGGAAATACCTCACAGGATGCATCCTAGCACCACATTAGCTTTCTTCATGGCCACATAACATTGGTGACTCATAGGTATCCTGTGATTAACTAGTATGCCCAGGTCCTTCTCCTCCTCCGTCACTTCCAACTGATGCATTCCCACCTTATATGAAAATTTCTTGCTATTAGACCCTAAATGCATGACCTTGCACTTTCCACTATTAAGTTTCATCCTATTCCTATTACTCCAGATCACAAGGTCATTCGGATCTTCCTATATGATAGCCCAATCCTTCTCTGTAATGGCAACGTCTCCCAACTTGGTGTCATCGTCAAACTTTATTAGCACATTCCCACTTTTGTGCCAAGGTCAGTAATGAGAAGGTTAAATAAGATTGGTCCCAAGACTGATCCCTGAGGTACTCCACTGGTAACCTCCATCTAGCCTGACAGCTCACCTTTCAGTATGACTGTTTGTAGTTTCCCTTGTAACCAGTTTTTTTTCCACCTTTCGGTATTCACATTAATCTCCATCTTTTCCAATTTAACTAATAATTCCCTATGTGGAACTGTATCAAATGCCTTACTAAAATCTAGGTAAATTAGAACCACACTATTCCCTTTGTCCAAAAAATCTGTTATCTTCTCAAGAAAGGAGATTAGGTTGGTCTGGTGCAATCTACCTTTTGTAAAGCCATGTTGTGTATTATCCCAATTACCGTTAACCTCGATATCCTTAACCACTTTCTCTTTCAATTTTTTTCCCAAGCCCCTGCATACTACTGAGGTCAAACTAACAGGCCTGTAGTTAACCCTTGTCACTTTTTGCTCCTTTCTTAAAAATGGAACTATGTTAGCAATTCTCCGCTCCCTAAATTCTTACCTGAAGTTCAATCTGAGTTCCACCTTTAATTAATCCATTCACCTTACACTGTTTTTCCTAAAGCCACATTGTTCTCTACACAGGAGTCCAGTTAATATAGCCTGGATGTTAGAAGAGCATTGGCTTTCTACTTAGATAGGACCAGGCAATTTAGGAAGTCATCTAGGCTCTTATTTTCCTTTGCAGATATATCCAGGGGTTCCTCAAGCTCTACTCAGAAACTATAATATCTGGATGTATTACTTGTTATGATCCTATGGGTGTTCAAACCCCTCTCCACTTCCACCCTTCAAGGGTGATAGCACATTCATACAGATCACATGCAACATCTATGGCATTATGAAGAACCTATCAGTATCTGAAATACGTAGGGTTACTACACCATTTCAATACATATGTTTTCAAAACATTACTATCTGATCCAGGCTGTCAGATCTGACACGACACTTTGTTCTGCAGTGCTTTCAGTTCTGGACTCTGTTCCGAAGTGCTCTCTTCCATTTGGGGATATTGGGAATGGGAAATCTGCCAGCTGAGAGAAACTTGGAGAGCAGCAACTGGGCAATGATGATAGAATGTCTTAAGTCCTGAGAATGTTGTTTTGATTCTAAGCTATTTACTTTCCACTGGAGAAATATATAATTTTAATGTTATGAAGACAGCTAATAAAGATTTCCTTATTACTTATTTATACACTTGTACAGATATTTTACTTTTTCTAGACCTATCCGAAATAAATCAAATTGCACAATCCTTTATTAAAATAAAGAAGCAGTGAAATAAAAGCAGTTTTGCCTTAAGGTTGCAAAGGTTTCCTTATCTCTCCCTGCTGGGTCTAGGTACTGCAAAACATATGGTTCACCTTTAGGAGGAGTCGCCAGCCAGTGGGAGATATTATGTACCATATGTGCTGCAATAAGTAGAGGTTCAATGAGAAGGTGAGCTGAGGACACCAAGGTACCTGTAATTCAAATTTGTTGGTGGCTGCAATGTCAGTCTATCCCTTCTCCTCATCTGTCTTTTTAGAAGTTAAAGTGTTAAAATATGACATTACGGGGACATTAAAGTATGACAATATGGGGGAGGATTAGTTGTGCTTATCTGCATCATTATTATGAGTGCCGCTGTGGCAGCTGTTATTTATACTGCACTAGCGCCTAGGAACCCTAATCTTGGACTAGGCTCTATTGTGCTAGGTGCTATACTAAAAGAAAAAAAGAGAGATCCCCTGCCCTGGTGAGTTAACAAACTAGAGAAGTTAAACCACCCACTACTGGCCTGAAGATATATTTTAATTCTTGATGCCTATGCTCCAAGACCCCTAGCTGATTTAATGAAAACACACTGAGAACATAAGGAGTCATCAACGGGTAATTTGCCCAAAGAAATTCAAGAGCTTGACAAATAAAACAGCACTGTTTGACCCTCAGCCAAAAAGCTGCATGAAAAAACGCAACAAACCGAGGCAGAGACAAAAACCAAATCTCCCAACTGTTCTCTTAGTTGTCATTCATGCTGCGGGAACATCTATATGATGAGGTAGAGGCATGACTCATCTCGTAATGTACACATAATTGTACTATCTCAAATGTAAGCAGCTATGTAACAGTGATATCACTGGTAACACCAGCAGAGACAAGGCTTGCTGAGCTATGCTGACTACCAGAGGCGGCCTTTGGCTCTTGGGGGCCCTAGGCAAAGGCCTATTGCAGGGCCCCCTTTATAGGTCCACAGGGCCCCCTTCTGTGGCCCCAGCTCCCTGATGCCAGCCCTCCTTACAGCCCCAGCTCCCCGCTGCCCCAGCTCCTCCGACCCACTACTGGCCCCCGCTCCCCAATGCCGGCCAGCTCCCCCAAGCAGACGCAGCTTTTTGGGATAGGCGAAGCAGGCAACGGGGCCCTTTATTGCTCGGGGCCCTAGCGTGCGCCTGCTTCGCCTACCCCAAAAGCCGCCTCTCCTGAGTACAAATCTTCTTAATCAGTGAGTATGTGCTAGCTACCTGTTCTATTGTGACTACCCTGCTATTTATACTTGTGCTAGCTGTGTGAGAACTGGCATGAGTGTGTGCACACAAGCAGGGATATCACGTCCCTAGATCATAGTGCAGACATAGCCAATCAGTGTGATTCCCTTTTGGACATTGTTGAGCTGTTCCCACCCGGACCAACATTTCCTGTTCATTTAATGGAAGTCACTCATTCATAACAAAAAGCCAAAATGTTCTGCTTCCTGTAGTAAAGTAAAATACAGGGACAGATCTTCTTTCTGTATGAAAAATCAGTGGTGACTTATTTTACTTTTGTAATTTTCTGAGACACAGTATGGTTGTCCACCTTGAGACACCAAAGCCCTGTTTCCTAACTGCAGAGCATCTACAGCTTCTGCTGAATTGAACAGTAGTTGTGAGTGGTCTGCCCCTGTGCAAATCAGGCTTTAAGTCTCTCAAGTTTAGAACCCAAAATGAGTCTTGAAAATTTAGGACTAAGCCATTAAGGGTGCTTTGGTCTGATTAATCATAGAATCATAAAAATATGGGGCTGGAAGGGTCATGAGGGGTCATCAAGTCCAGCCCTCTGCTCTGAGGTAGGACGAAGGGAACATAGATCATCCCTGACAGTTGTTTTTCCAGCCTGTTCTTAAAAAATTCCAATGATGGGGATTCCACTGTCTTCCTTGGAAGCCTATTCCAGCGTTTATTTAATTAGAAAGTTTTTTCTATCTAACCTAATCTCGCTTGTTGCAGATTAAACCCATTACTTTTTGTCCTTCTTTCAGTGGCTGTAGAGACCAATTGATCAAAGTCTTCTGTATAAACAGCTCTTAACATATATGAAGATTGTTATAAGGTGCCCCCTCAGTCTTTTTTCCTCAACACTAAAATCATGCCCAGTATGTTTTTAATCTTTTCTCAGAGATCAGGGTTTTCTAAACATTATCGTTTTTGTTGCTCTCCACTGGACACTCTATTTTGTCTACATCTTTCCTAAAGTATGAATTGGCTCAGTACTTCAGCTGAGATGGCACCAATGCCAAATAGATCAGGATAATTACCTCCCCTATCTTAAATACAACACTCCCGTTGACACACCTAGCCTGCTGTCTTGTTTATTGCTGCATCACATTATTGGCTCTCATTCAATCTGAGATCCACTTTTACCCCCAGATACTTTCTACAGTTATTTGCCAGTTATTCCCCATATTGTAATTGTGCATTTGATTTTCCTTCCTAAATGAAGTACTTTGCTCTTATCTTAATTGAATTTCATCTTGTTTGATTGAAACTAATTCTCCAATTTGTCAGGTTGTTTCGATAATTCTGGACTCCAAAGTCTGTGCAACCCCAGCCTTGGTACCTTCCACAAATATTATAAGCATACTCTCCACTCCATTATGCAAGTAATTAATGCAAAAAAAAAAAATAGTACCAGATCCAGGACTGAACCCTGTGTGATCCCATTAGATTCACCTTCCCAGTTTGACAGTGAACAATTGATAACTACTTTGAATATAGTCTTTCAACCAGGTGTGCACCATCTATTAGTAATTTCATATAGACCACATTTCCCTAGTTTGCCCATGAGAGTATCATGTAGAAGAGTGTCAAAAACCTTACTAAAATCAAGAATACAGCATGCTTACTACTTCTTCCTTCTAGGCCTTAAGGTAAAAAAGTAGGAACTGGGAGACCTGGATTCTGATTCTGATCCCAACAACTTAGGTAAATTGCTTAATTTCCAAGTTCACCTTTCCACTTGTAAAATAGGCGTCATTCTTACTGAACAGAGTTGTGAACATTAAATAAAGTTGTTGTCGCCTATTTTTTTAAAGGATTTTGATAGGAGCTCTAACAAAGCTGGCCTATATTTTGTTGCTGGCTTAAAGTAAAAGGTGGATCTGTTCAGATAGAAGTAGGACAAAGAGACACAATGTAGTAAGAGTCCTTCTATTGCAGGGGTAGGCAACCCCCGGCACGCGTGCCAACAGCAGCACACGAGCCCATTGGGAGCGGCACTCAGCATCCTCTGTGGCGCCACAGAAATTGCCACTCCTGCCACCAAAATACACGCCAAGTGGCTTATTTCAGGGGTGACTGCAGTGCAGAGGTCCCTGCCACGTCCGTGCCCCAGGCATACCGTGTAAAGAAGCCACTCAGACCGGCTCCTCTCTGTGGGTTGCCACCACCAAAAGGAGTCACTCCAGGCAGCTTCTTTCCATGGCGTGCCTGGGGATAGGGGTCCTCAGGCACGCTGCCAAGAGGAGCCGCTCCAGGTTGCTTCTTTCCGCTACAGGGCCTTCGGCACCAGCTGAGGGTCAAGGAACGGGGGCTGGCACAGGAATTGGCAAAGGTTGCTGACCCCTGTTCTCTTGTTTAAATGAAGATAGTGATGCAGTGTATCGCCCAAGACAGCATTCCACTTCTCTGCGTAGGTAACCATGAATTGTTTTGTTAAAAATGATTGTATGTAGAAGCAACTTTTTCTCTTTGAAATTTCAAGCTGTATCTCAGATTGAATTATCATGTCATTTACTCTAAATTAATCTCTGTCACTTAAACAATGGTTGCAGGTAGGGGTTGGAACAAAGAATTTCACACTGAGATTTCTGCTACTGAAAAACCTCATAACATTCAGCTGCTTTGTATTTATTGCCCTGCTATGTACTTTACCACACAGTCTAAACACCTATGAACATTTTTATTATTGTTGTTTGTGGGAGGAAGAGAAATTCCTTGTCATACCTTGGCACAAAACCAAATCTGGTGCTGTTTTAACAGTCAGCACTTGTTAGCTGGATTCCAAATTACTGGCAGGCAATCCACACATATTACTTGGAAATTGCTTCAGTCACTAGATATATTTTTCTTACCTTTTCACTTCTGGATTCACAAACCAGATCACTTGAAACTTACTTCCTCTGAATAATTATATTTCAATGATTTTTCCCTTGTTAAATATTTAACTATACACTTGTCTGGGTGACTATTTTTTTTTTTTTAGAAGGATTAAAATTGAATCTAAATTGATGCTTTTCCTTCACAAAGATGAAACTGTGTCTAGTGCGAGGAGAGATGTAAAACTGAACTTTTTGCCCTATTCCAGTGTTTTGTTTTGCATATTATTAGCATTTTGCATATTATTAGCAAACTAGCTCAGCTAGCCATGTCCCTATTTACCAAGGAATTCAGCCGGCATTGACCCTGATTATGTAAAATTTCTTTCTAAGCTTTTGAGCATATCCCAGTGCTTAACTTGAAATGAGATCCTGTAATTTTCTGCTGAGGGAGACAGACTCTAAACCAGCCACAGGCTTCTCTTGTAGGTCTAATAATGCAACCCCTTTTTTCTTAGTGACCTACAGCTAGAACAAGGATTGGGTTTGAAACTTTACCTATTTTTTAAAAAATAATTCTTACATAGGTAGTCAGACAAGTTGATGGAGAAAGACAGTTGTAGGTTCATGTTCAAGTAGGCCTTTTAACAAGTCCTGGGTGCTGAAACTCAGCTTCTCAATCAACAATGTACTCTGAACCAGGAGTCATGTTGTAAGTTATGTCTTTTTGTTTCATTGTATTGCAACATCTCCATTTTTCCATGCCAGAGGCATGGAAAAAATAATAAACAAAACAATGTTAGCACATTAGCTGGATCATGATGATTCCATGCACAAGCTGGGTTATTGACCTAAGTGTAATGGGCCTAATAGAAGAGAAAAGGTTTAAACGACTTCTCTCTGTGCTGTAACCCATTCCCTGTTCTATCCCATATTAGTCTCTTTCCCACACTCCAATTATACAAGATCTAAATATGACTTTGCTTTTAAACCTTGTCTTTACCAATTATTTTTAAAGACATTTTTTAAAGTATTCATGCTGCATTAGCACAGCTGATATTTTTACAGAGACTCTGATCTTGCAATCAGGTCCATGTAAGAAAACACCTGCAACCTGTCTGGTCTCATTGACTTAAGTATGTTTAGGGGTCCATCAGGGAGGATCTGAATGCATCGTGTGAGACCATGATGAGTACAGAGAAAGAAGAATCTATTGTCTGCCGGTGCATCTATCTAACCAAGGATTGAACCATGCGGAGATTGTCTGTCTGGATTTTCAAACAAACAAAAAACCCAAACCAAAAAATCATGTCATTTCACAGAACCAGTAGTTCTTCGGTGGCACTCTGTTACCCTTCTGAAGTGCATTTGTGTGTACATGCTCTGAGCGTTCTGGATTTGCATTGCTGTGCACTGTACTCAAAAGGGCATAAGAAAAAATAACGTTTGGAAACTTCTCCTTGAGAGCAGTGTTAGAATCCTCCTCAGCAGAGAGAGCCCCAGAGAACCATATTTTGATCCAGTGGAGATGTTTCATTTTGTTCCAGTAGTTTAATCACTATTTATATATTTTTTCCATTATTTTTAGAGTTACACAGTTCCAGAGTATGTGTGCATGAAGTGTTTTTGGTATTATTCACTCCCTAATATTTGTCTATGACTGGCTAGTCAATCAGAACTAATTATTCAGTGATGCTGAAGAAACTAAGGTATTGTGGGGGGGTTTTCCTGCAAATACCAAATAATGCACATTTTTTCTTTTAAAAAATGCACGGTGTTAGTAGTGAGCTGACATTTTCACTTGAGAAATATTAAGAGAGTGGGACCAACAGTACCAATGATTCTGTCATCTGTCAGCCTTGTAAATTCCAGGGAGGGAAATGTAGCCCACATGTCCTCCAGCTAGTTATATTTAAGTTGTTTAGTACTGCTGGGAAACAGCATCCAGGCAATTGCTGAAAGCTTTGGTGCTGTGTGCACCATTCCAGTGCGTGTTCAAAAACTCATTACCCTTTTGTGCTTGTGTTAGATGGATTTTAGGAAACACACATGAAATCGAGAGCAGGAATCAATATCTAAAAAGACATTTTAGTTAGCTTCTGATCCATTTCCTGATTCAGCAGCTGCTGGTCTATAATGTTTTATATAGTAACTACTTGTGAGGGAAAATATTTCTTAACACTGCTAGGTATTATCCATACAGATCTGTTTATAATGACATGCATCAAAGCAGAGCAAATTAAGTTTGATTCAAGCCCAAGTTAAAGGGACTAATCCACACCCGGATTCCCTTAGTGGCATTTGCGGTCCAAAGTGCCTTACTGATCTGCGTCTAGTAAGTTTATTGAAACCATTTCCATCAAAACCTGCCTTTGCAACAGTCATCCATGCCTTTGCAACTTCCTGATTCTAGTCCTGTCCTGCACGCTACCCTTTAAGACTTCTTGGGAACTATAGCCTGTGCAGAATGCAGCACCTTCCTTCTGGGCAGCACTAGCAATCAAAACATATTACATCAGTTATCAGATGACTGTACTGGCTTCCTTTTTGTTTCCCGGAGAGTCAAGATACAGACTGTATAGAGCTCTATAGATCATTATCAATAATGTAAATTGGATCTGGACGCAAACTCTCATCCTTTACCAACCATGCTGATTCTAAATGGACTGTGTCAACAAGAGGCATTCTCAGTTCAGAATCCTAATGGAGTTCCTGTCTCAGATTTTGAAGTTACCCTTATTTCCCTCTTCCACTTCCTTCCACATATTCTCTTCCTCCAGTGGAGACAGTGTGTGCGCGCCCACAACATCAAACATCAATCCTTGCGCTGCCAAAAATCTTGGTTCATTATTGTTGCTGGAAGTATTGGCTTTTCAAATGACGTTATATGACTCATTTATTATCTTTCTTTCCTAACTAGTATGTACTACAACTGATACGCTATTTACCACATAAAGATTCAGCACAGGCAAGAGAAGGCTGGCTCTGTTAAGTCTCCATATGGACAAACTGTTGAGCAAAGTGACAATTTACAGAAGAATAGCCTACTTGGTTCAGCCACTCTGCAGTTAGGATTGTTTTCCTCTTTAAGAATAGGGATGGTGAGCACCTACTTTAGCTCCAATAGGGTTTTTGTGTAAGAAGGGGTCAGAGCATCTGACGAAGTGGGATTTTCTCCCACAAAAGCTCATGCGATAAATAAATCTGTTATCTTTAAAAGTGCCGCAGGACTCTGTTGTTTTTATACCCAAACTAGTTCAAGATATGGCATTGCTATAATACAGACCTTCTTAACTGCACAGTGGTCTCCTGCCTTTGAGAGAGGCTGTTTAGGTGAAAGGCAGAAGGATTTCCCATTGGCAATAAGAGTTTAAGATAGAAGCTTTCTCTCTATTAGACACATCTGCCTCTCACTCTGCATGGCTCTTTTAACTGGACAGTTCAGAACAGCGTTCTCTTGTATAATTGAAACACGGACAATAATTCTCTCAACTAGACATGAAAAAAGAGACTGAATAATTTCTTTATGATGGGACCTTGATTCCAATTAATCACTTCTGGCCTTCAAGATTAACACCAGCATTTTAAGTGTGGTTTTTTTTTTTTGCTTTTAACCTGTTTATTGAGAGAGAGCTGTTATCTAATCATGCTGTAATTATTCATCTCAAAGTTGATTTCATGATTTGCTTTTATTTAGCCAACTCATGTCTATTTTATGTTGCCCTCTTCATCAAATGTCTTATCAATGCAAAACTGAGTCAAAACACTTCTGAACTCAGTAAATGCATAATTTAGATCTGGTCTAAGTGCGAAGCAAGCCAGGGTGTAGATGTATGTTCCAAACTAACCGGCCATATGGACCCTTCAAACTAACTGGTCATATGGACTCTGCTACTCCACTCAAGTTCTGTAGTGCATTTTGACCTGCTGTTTCAAAGCGCACTACAAAACTTCTGATAAGCGATAACAGGGTTCACGTGGCTATTTTGTTCACAGCAAGCTAGTGTGCTATATAGTCAGACCTTAGTTTTCTGCACACTATGTCCCCATATAGATTAGCAATTAGGCATGTTATGGCAATGGGGCAATATAAGAACCTAGACACACAGGTGACTAATTCATGAAATTATTAAGGAATGGTTGAGCTGGTCTTTCATCCTTTTTAGGTAAATAAATTCAACATCCCATAATTCAGTGGCAGTGGGGGAGGAGGGTGTTTTTAAGGGTATAAACTTGGAAGGACCCGTTGCTCTTTTTGTAAGATTAGTGGCTCTGGCATTGACCAAAGCCTCCATCTGTACTGTGCTGAGCACAAATTGGTTCCTGCCTACATCCCAGAGGTGGCTGCATTTTAGTAGCCCTGGTACAGTTCTATGTAAAAAGTTATTCCAAAAAAGAAATTAAGATCACTTTCAAAATTTTGCAGATGGCTTTTAGGAATGGCTTCATATATTTTTAAACATCTTTCAGACAAGACATCTTGTTTTTATTTTGTTGGATTCTGGCATGTTTATCGATGGTATCCTGCAGTTTGCCATATATTCTGGTTTTCGTCCAAGTATTAAAGGTTACCCTCAGGGACTATTTGAAAATATTAAAGCTGTTTATCACTTTGAAAGAATACAAACCATTCCTTTCGTGTATTACGTAACCTGCATGTCTTTTCCTACAGGCTGAAAGTTAAATCCCTCCTTAGAGGCTTCTGGGGTTTTGCATTCAAGTAACCCACAGAACTTATATATAAAAAATAAATATAAAATCGGAGCCACTGCTGAAAGCTGAAAACATAAATTAGACAGGCGCCTGGATTGCCCCAGCGTAGGATGGTTGGTCAAGCCAGATAAGATAATGGTTTGGTTGGAACTGTGTTGAAATTGTATTTAAACACTGTTCAAAGCAGAAGATCAGATTTACAAAGATATTTAGGCATCTAGAGATGCAGACAGGTGCCCAGTGGGATTTACAAAGGACTTAAGAAGGGTAGCTGCCTAACTCTCATAGATTTTTCAATGAGTGTAGGCCCCCAGGCTGCTTAGGTACTTTTGTAAATCTCATTAGGTACTTGTCTGCATCTTTAGGTGCCTAAATAACTTCGTAAATCTGGCTGTGATTCCTGGATAGGCAAGGTTCAAAGGAAGGCTAGATTAGGAGCAAGGGTGCAGTAGATAGAAGTTACTCACCTTTCAACTTTTGAATAAATACAGACAGGACCAAATTCAGACTTGGGATAAATGGATTTAACGTCATTGACTTCTAGATCAAAGACTCTCCATAGTTTGGCCCAAATTGAGATTTCTGCTCAGTCATGTCCAGGACGTGAATATCTGATCTGGACATTGGTACAATGGTAGAGGTAAATATACTTTGATATAGAGCAGAGCCAGCCTTTGGCTATTGGGGACCCTAGGCAAAAGCCCATTGCGGGGCCGCTATAGGCCCACAGGGGCCTCCCTCTGTGGCCCCCACCACCTCCCCACCCACAGACGCAAGCGATGGGGCCCCTTACTGCTTGGGGCTCTAGGTGTGCGCCTGCTTCGCCTACCCCAAAAGTCGCCTCTGTTGTACCATGCAGTGTTTCTTGCTCTGTGCTAGATCTAAGCTGGTGATACTGATCCCTCCTCCAAAATTTCCTCCAAATACAGTGGTGCCTTGACTTACGAGTTTAATTCGTTCCGTGACGGAGCTCGTAACTCAAATTACTTGTATGTCAAATGCTGGGCGGATGTTGCGGCGTTCACTGCGCCACCTAGCAGTGGGTTATCTGAAGCTCGGGCTCGTAACCCAAATTTTAGCTCTCAACTCAAAGCAAAAAATCGTCCGAGAGACGGCTCGTATCTCGAAAAACTCGCTAGTTAGGACACTCGTAAGTCAAGGTACCACTGTATTTGAAAAGCAAAATGAGCCCTCCATGTCTTTGAAGGTCATCGGTAAAAGAACAGAGAAGTGAAACCGATGTCTTCCCACAAACTTTCCCATATAGGATTTAACCATTGAATATCTGTGACTTTCTCTCCAGCAAAAGGTTAGAGTTCTTGGATGAAATACTCTAGTCACTAGACTCAGTGGGAATTTTGTCATACATTTTGGTGGCTGCGAGATGTCATCCCTTTACTTCTTTTCTTCTGTTGTTTCTCATGGTTGTAACAGTGTTTTGTTAGACATATGGACTGAAGATTGAGAGTGATGGTGGTTGACAGACATGCCCAAGCATATTTTTAGGAATGAGGCCACGTCAGATTCCAAACCACAAGCAGCAGGAATATGATTCGAGAATATGGGAGGTGTATTAAAAAGGTGCTGCTTTGTTGTTTACATAGAGTTAACTTCTTTGGAGTTGTAACCTGGACAATATGTAAGAATGGCACAAAGCAGAACTGAAGTCATCCCTCTGACATTTAACTTTAAGCAGAAAAAATATATTAAAACTTCTAGGCTATTGTTAGATGGCCGTTTATGGCAGTTAAACCTATCATTTCAAGCATTGCTTTCTTTTTTTTGTTTGTTTTGTTTTAAAAGGAGATGCCAGTATGCTTTGGGTACCAGAAATATGGTTTCCTATATCCCAGTAGGTTAGTATAAAAATAGAAAGTATGATTCTTTTATTACCTATATCAATGTTCCCTAAAAAGTACTCCCTGTCCCCTTTTCACCCCACTTGATGCTCTCATCTCTGCCAGGCATAAGGAAGTGGCCAAAGGCAGTGAGTGGATAGGCACTAGCCTGGCAGTGACTGTGGCTCAGGAGGGGGGCAGGGCTTGAAGAGAGAGTGCAAGGGGCTGGAAAGAGTGGAGTATTGGACTTGGATGGAGAAGAGGAGGGGAGCAGGGGGCTGGAGGACTGAGCAGGGGCTGGAGGGAACAGGATTATTATGGTGGTCCCCAAAAAAGAGAAAATGCAGTTGGTGCATTTCTTTTATAAAAAATTGGTGAACCACTGGCCTGTATTGCTAGATGGCAACTGAGATTAGGGCCCATTCTGCTAGGCACAAGCCAGAGACCTCGTAAATAGTCCCTGCTCCAAGGTTTGCTAGCTACTTAGACAAGACTGACAGAGTGAGAGAAAGGAAGTACTCATTGTCCTTTTCACAGATGGGGAGCCAAGGCTCTGGGTGTGGGTGTTGGTGGGTGAGAGAGAGAGAGAGAGAGAGAGAGAGTTGTTTAGAAAACATTTTTTCCCCTCGGGAGAGAATAGGAGAACAAATCCCTGACAGATGATAGTCATGTTACTTAATGTACTACTGAAAGGCACTCAGATACTAAGGTGATGCATGCTGTATAAGAGCATTTGTAGAACAGAATAGAGATAAAAAAAACTAGCCCAAACTCACATGGCACGTCTGTGGCAGAGCCAGCAATTGAACCCATACTTTGTTACTCAATCCAGTATCCTAACCACAAGACTAAACTCCAGTTTCTGCCCATAGGAGGTTGATAGATAAATAGCATTGAAGGCCAGAAGGGACCATTAACTCATCTAGTCTGGCCTCTTGAATATCACAGGTCATTAAATTTCACCCTGTTACCTTGTATTGAGCCCAATAACTTCTGTTTAACTAAAGCATATTTTCCAAAAAAGCATCCCGTCCAGATCTGAAGACATCAAGGCTATGTCTACACTTGTTAATTTAAGTCGACTTTAGCTAAGTCGACTTAACTAAGTTGACTTAAAGTCGACTTAGTTATGTCGACTTAGCATGTCCACACTTAAATTTAAAGTTGACTTAGGGGGGAACTTACAAAGTCGACTTAGAGCATCCACACTGGATGCCTAGGTCAACTTCTAGGGGCTAGGGGGACCTTGGGCAGGTCCATGGTGCCAGGGGGGCACCCCTTTCCCAGTGCCAGGGGGCTCAGCCTTTGCCCCA